>CANSNZ010000786.1:0-525171 GCA_947646795.1 Beta lomatogona | reverse complement strand
TATATTAAGCATCCAAGCATTTATAATATCATAATAAAATAAATATTAAAAATCACTTATTAACAATTAATAAGCAAATAAAACATGATATTTACAAGTTAACAATTAAAAGTAAACATGCTACTTAGTTAAACTTAAAAAATAACTAAAAGAATAACTTTCTATTATTTTTATTCAATTAGGACTTAAATATGGAATTAATCAAATTAATTATTAATTTGCATTATTGAAATTATAATTATGCTCAACTTTAAAAAAAAATAGGAAAACGGTTTTTTTTTTTTTAATTAAACTGCTATCAAATAGCAGTAACAAAGTGAATAGAGAGTGAAAAAAAAAACACCTTCTTTAAGAACGGCCAACAAACACAACATCACCAGTTATCACCACAAATCAGCCGAAGATATCGGCCTTCCCCCTGAGATTTCGAACTTGATTCCCCACCTCAGCTAGAATCACGCTAACCGTCTGCAAAATCTTCAACAACTTGAAGATCTGCCATGGCAGCTAACCCCCACCGCTGCCGGCGTCAGACCGCACGAAAACACCAAGCTCAAAGCCAGGCAGCCGCCCAACGCAGCACAACACCGCAGCAGCCTCTTCACCCGCGCACAACTCCGACGCAGACCACCGTGGCAGCACCGGTGAGATGCGCCACCCAGCCATGGTTGCCGAAATTCTTTTGTTTAATTTATGCAACAATTACATGAATTAAACTGAATTTTGATTGTGCTCAATTTGTTCAAAATTGGGGTTAAATTCCTCTCAAATTATGTAACAATTACATATTTCAATATGAATTTTATGTGCAAATTTAGGGTTCCTTTGATTTGGGCAAAGAATTTCGAATTCAACAACAAAACTAAAACAGATTTTTAAGTTCAGTTGTTTAGATCTTTGATGAATAATCTTTATTAAACGTGAATATCTAACAAGAATTCAAAATTTAACATGAAAAATCTGAAATTTTAAAAGGAAAAACAACAGTTTTGTTTCTTCTAAAATTCAGTTCATGTATGGCATCTAGGTTAATGTTATTTAACGAATTAAAATCTGACTTTTAATGTTGTTATTTAGATTTTATGCTTTAATCTCCATTAACCATAAATCTAACTATTACTTTGTTCAACAGTAAAGTTACCGAAAAGTTTGAGCAATTTTCAACAATTTCCAATTTAATTAATATCACCATATTAATTATGCAAATTAATCCATAAATAAATCCCTCTCGTAATTGAATGAAAATAATCAAAATAGCACATGAACATGATCATAAATATTATGCAAGAGGCAAAACTGATACCACTGTAAGAACATATAGATGCATATAGCAGAATTTCAGGAAACAAATTTCCTAACATCTATCACAAGATCGCATGCATAACAAAAATATGAATCATATAATAAGGAAAAGAATGTACAACCTTTGTAGCGTGTTTTCCACCGGATTGCAAGTGCTAGAGATCAAAGAACAGCAATTGATGTCCCTCTACTTAGTCCACGAGCACCAATTGAATTCCCACGTTTGCTAGAACGGAAGAGGATGAACAGATTTCACTCTCTTGCTTTTTAGGGAGGGTGGCCGGATTTCCAAAGGGAAACAGTAGGGTTTTCTCTCTCTTTTCAGTTTGAATGTTACTGTCAAATTGAACGTTCTTTTTCTCTCTGCTATTATGACCTTTTATAATAGTAGGAGAATAAAAGAAGAGAGAAACCTAACCTAACCCTACTTTCTCCTATTGGCCGGTTTCCTTATTTCAATTAGTTACTACAATGTGTGACCTCATAGGATTAGGTTAACTTAGTTGTAGGGACAATCAATATTGTTCTACTAACCAACATTTATTCTCTAGCAAGTAAATGTGATTACTAAACTAACGTAATTAATTATCTCTATAATAATTTCCTTTTATATTTAGTAATTGCCGGGATGTCTAAGGACATATTCCTTCACAGATAACTCCATATCCCAGGGTTTATTATTACCGTTCATATCGGATAACAGGAGAGCGTGACGGTCAAAGTGTCATGGTTGCTCCTTAATCACTCTTTGTTTGTCTTTCCAGTGAAAGAATTGAAAAACAAATATGTTATTTGCAATATGGCTAATTTCCAAACCATGCTTGGGCTGCCAAACGTTCTTCATCGTCAACATGAAAGCGTGGGGGTTTATATTTCGGCTCGTCCATATTCTGCCAACGAGTCCTAATTCCAGTCGTGCCTCCTCTTCCTCCACACCATCATCACTCCACTCTAGAACACTAAATTATGTTCTACTGATCTGCCCATGGACGACTAATGGATGGTCAGGTAGAGCAGGATGAAAGTTGTTGTATCGTTTTTGTTGTACTATATAGTTTCTTCAAGATTGAAGAAGGCTTTTATGGTCTTTAAAGTATATAATAAACGTATTAAACCAAGAAGACAGATCTTATGCATTAAATTGCTAATGTGCTTTATAGTATACTTTACAATTTTTTTATGTTCTTTATAATATACCTTACCATTCACATAATAATGTATATAATTATAAATAAATATTTATTGACACCAAAAGAGAGAAAAAAATTCGATCTTATAAATAAAATTTAATGATTAGCAATTTCATGGTTCATATCCTTAACAATTAGTAGGTTTTTAGATAGATGATAAACATGCTAATATGTCGTTTGATACCTTGTAGCATATAATTCTACTAGTTAAAGTAATGGTAGTAAATTTATCACTCAATAGTTGATTTTACTTTGCCGATGCATATTTAAAACTAGCATATATATATTCTCCTCATTAGCATATACCCTTCATTAATCTTGATTTTCCAGATGATCTTAATTATGGATTTCCATATCACGTGATATGCTCGTATGACAAGTCAAATTAGTATATTAACCACATCACCCATGATTTGGCAAATTCCAGAAACATGGAAATATAAAGATATGATTTTTTTGTTATACATACTTCAAATTTAGCTGAGATTTCAGATTTGGTATCTAATTATTTACAATGAAATCATTTGGAAAAATATTATTTTCAAAGCAAATTAAAAAAATATTCATTTTCGAAACTTATTTTAAGGATGTGGTATTCCCAACATATTACATAATTTCCTTTTATGCGTTCTTATTCCATTAGTTACGTTTAATTTCCATTTTTGGGATTTATATGATTGCTATTTTAATTTTTATAATATTCAAGTATTTATGGTTATTTGCGATTTAAATTCCATGATTTATGTTCCATTGACTTTTTGATTGTTAGGGAAAATTTATATTCAACTTTATTTTAAATTTTGAGTTATTTCGATTTATATTCCAAACTTATAAATTCAAGATTTAAGTTATATTAAATTTTTAATTATTAGGGACGATTTATATTCCAAACTTATGTTTCTTTTTGTTAGGTTGTTGTTTCTTTCTATTAAGTATAATGGTAAATTGTTGTATATTTTTTAATATACTATATAATTTCTTCAAGATTGAAGGAGTTTTTTTTATGGTCTTTAGATTATATAGTAAACGTACTAAATTAAGAAGGCAGATTTGATCCATGAATCTGCTAATGATCGTTACAGAATATTTTTACAAATCTTTTATGTTCTTTATAATATACTATACCATTCACACATTAATTTATATAATTTTAAATGAATATTTATTAACACCAAAAGAGAAAGAAAGATTCAACCTAATAAATAAAATTTATGATTGGCAATTTCATGATTGATATCCCTAATAATTAGCAGTTTTCAGGATTGATGAAAGGTATGCTAATATATCATTTGGTACCTTGCAACATATAATTTTACTATTTTTCAAAGTAATGACAATAAATTATCATTCAATAGTTGATTTCACTTTAATTTTGCATATCTAAGATTAGCATATATCCTTCATTATACTTGATTTTCCAAACGAAATTAATTACGGATATCCATATCACGTGATATGCTTCATAATGTGTCAAAATAGTATTATAAACATATCACCCATGATTTGGCGAATTACATAAAGTTTGAAATATAGAGATATAGTTTTTTGTTATATATACTTCAGGTTAGTGTTGTCCTAAGTTATATGATTTTTCAAATTAATTAGCTAAGATTTCAGATTTGGTATCTAATTAATTATATGAAGTCATTTGGAAAAAAATATTTTCAAAGTAAGTTAAAGATATTCATTGTCAAAATTATTTTTAAGGGTGGTAGTACTCCATACATATTTAGTTTTCTTTTATGCGATTCTTATTCCATTAGTTATGTGTAATTTTTATTTTTGCGATTTATTGATTGCTATTTTAATTTTTATTGTATTAATTTATTCATAATTATTTGCGATTTTCGTGATTTTTGTTCTACTGACTTTTTTTGTTGTTAGGGACGATTTATATTCCAAATTTATATCTAATTTTTAGTTTTTTGCTTTATATTTCAAACATAAAAATTCCAAGATTTATGTTATATCGAGTTTTTAATTATTAAAGACGATTTATATTCCAAACTTATGTTTTATTCTTTTTTTAGGGTTTATATTCATAACTTATAAATGTTTCCTTGTGCGAATTTTATCATTTCTATTAAGTATAACTATGTGAATAGAAGGCGAGTAATCTGGTAAGTTGTTAATATAAGAGGTATAATTTAACTTAAATGGGCGAAATTCCCATTTGTAATCATACAAACTAATAAAATACATTTTTCATTATCAATTTTTTATTCACTAGTAGAATAATTGCTTATAGCTGCAGCTGAACTGTTGTAATTTTACCCATACGCAACAATAAACCACGTGAAAAGAAAAGGAAAATAAAAATCAACCTATTGTTGCGGTTCTGGGTGGAAACTGTAGCAATGGATGTCAACGGGAATTTTTCAAAATTATTTAACTAGTTTGACCATATCTATTGCTGCGGTTCCCACTCAGAACCGCAGCAATATATTAAAATATTATTTTTTTAATAAAATTTGAACCTATTGCTGCGATTCTTACAAGAAACTGCAGCAATAAACTTTAAGAAAAAAAAGGTGCCCAACTAGGTTTCCTCAACTCTCTCCTTTAACCTTAGGCATCGTTCATTCTTCACACTCAGTCTACTCTCTCTCATAATCTTCTCCCTCACACTTGGTCTCCTCTCTCTCATTCTTCTCCCTCCACTCTCATTCTTCTCCCTCCACACTCATCCTTCTCCCTCACACTCATCCTTCCTCTATCAGCATTCAAATGAAGGTCGTCGCTTATCCATTCACACGAAGCCCGTCGCTCGTCATTCGGCCACACGATGCTCGTCGCTTGTCCGTCGTCTCCAGATCTCGTCGTTCGACCACACGATGCTCGTCGCTTGTCCGTCGTCTCTAGATGTCGTCGTTCGACCACACGATGCTCGTCGCTCGTCCGTCGTTCGTCTTCTCACACGTCCATCGCTGCTGCTTCTCCAATCGTAAATCACGTCGCTCAGTCTCCTTCCATTACGTCGCTCGGTCTCCTTCTCCAGCTCTCCGTCTTAATTTCTTAGTTTCTTTTTTTTAGGGGAATTTCTTAGTTTCTTATGTTTTAGTTTCTTAGTTTTTTTTTTAATTTGTTTCGTAGATTTTATGTGTTGGGTTGTGGTGCTAATCGCCCATATTAAAGTATCAATAATCCAGGCTACATTGTGTCGGAGGCCCAATTTCTTCTGGTATAGTTGGAACATAGTCGGAGAGAAGGTAAGATGTTTCCGATATGTCTTTTTTCTTTTTGCAGTCCTCTACTATATATGATTGTTCATCTACAAAGAATTAATTCGATTTGATTCCCCGCAGTTTCTTAATTTTTCAGTTTCTTTTTTTTTACCCATTAATTTTTTAGTTTCTTAGTTTTTTTTGAGTTTGTTTCTTAGTTTTTTAATTTCATTTTTTAAAATTTTTAGGTTGTTTTTCTCTGATTTAGTTTCTGTTTTTCGTTTGTTTTCTTAATTTTATGTCTCTTTTGTAATGGGCGTTTGTAATAGTGTATTGTTGGAGCTATGTTTATATTATAATTGTACTATAACTACAAAAAATTTACGCTTTGAGAAATGATTTTTTTTACCCTGCTCTGCGTCTATTGCATCGGTTTTGGGTAGAAACCGCAGTAATTGACCTGTATTTTTAATATTAAAAAAAATACCTATATTGCTGCAGTTTTGGGTAGGAACCGCAGCAATAGGTCGACCTGTTGCTGCGGTTAAAAACCGCAGCAATAGAAATTACCTATTGCTGCGCCCTTATTTGCGGCGCTGCTAAAACCGCAGCAATAGGCCACTTAATGACCGCCGCAATAAGCAATTATTCTACTAGTGATTAATTGTAAAGTCAAATTTATTAAATGATGTACGATTACATAAAAATCAAAAAAAAATGACATGCTTAAGAATGTTAAATTCAATTAAATATATCAAAGATATATTGTTTGATCTTGTACCATATAATTTTGGGGTCAAAAGAAAGTATTGTGCTTACTATATTTTTGTAGGCCATAATTTCAATAAAATTTGAGAACTTTTCATATGTATTGTTATCATAAAATTATCCCTTCTTCATGTTCATCTTCAATTAAATTTGAATCTATTTATTCCATATTCTAAGAATTCCACTAAAATTTTAAAAATGTATTCTATGTTTTTTTTAAAAATAATCAATGCAAAATGCAATATAAGAAATAAAATATAAGAAAGAAATTAATCATATGAAGTCTTATTCAATTTAGGTCTAATAAGAGCACGATCCAAATATTGCATGCAGTGTTCATAGCTTCTCCCAAAAAACTCTTACAGAGACCACTATCAATAAGCATCGTCCTCACCATCTCCTCTAAAGTTAAACTCTTTCTTTACACAACACCATTTTATTGCGGTGTTCAAGGGGTAGAGAGCTTGTGACTCACTCCATGCTCTCTAAAAAATCAATAAAGCTCGAATTGTCAAAGTCAGTGCCATGATCAGATCTTACCGCTACCAGTTGATGATTTAGCTGGTTTGGTACCTATTTTACTTATGCAACAAACTCGATTAACCTAGAAAAATCATCAACCATAACACAAACAAACCTGCGCTCATTTCGACTTTTCGTATGTATGGGACTACATAAATCAATAGGAGATATTGATTGAATTAGTCCCAACTATGGGCATCCTAACAAAAACAGTCCAAATATTAATTTAATATTGTTCATTCCCAACTTTGGGGGGTATTTTTTTACAAATCTAGGTCAGGTTAAAAAATTTGTTAACTTTTTAATTCTAAAACAAAGGGGAAAGGGTGGCAAGGAAGGGTTTAAGAGAAGGGGATGGGGTGGCGGTGGAGGGGAATGAGTGTGAGGGGAGGGGAGGGTATGACTAGAGCAGGGGAAGGGGTTTCAAGGGCTCTGGAAGGGGTTTCAGGGGCAGGAGAGCGGTGGCGGGGGAAAGGAGTGATTTTTAGGGGTGAGGGAGTGGGTGGTTGGGGTAGGGGATGGGTTTCGAGGGCGGGGAGGGGGTTTTGAGAGCAGAGAAGGGAATTTCAGGGGTTGGGGAGGGGAGGGAGTTTTAGGGGCGGGGGAGGAGGTGGATGGGCCACGGGAGGGGTTTCGGGGGGCAGGAGAGGGGGTTTCAAGGGTTGAAAAGGGAGTTTTAGGGGCGGGGAAGGGGAAAGAGTTTTAGGGGACGGTTGTGGTACTCGATTGTTTACTGTCTTAATTAACGGTCTGAATCCCACAAAAGTCTTTCATTGGAGCATGTGTTTTAGAACACTTTGAAGTCGCCACCCTATTAATATCCAAATAGCGACAAATTTATTTAATAAATCAATTTAAAATCAATTTCAAGAAATATCATTTAAAATGGTGATGACTTCATATGGATAAGGCTTTTTGAAAATTGGTCTTTCATACCATGAGATAGTGTTCGGAGTTTAGGTTAAGAGGTGCGAACGTTTGGAATTTGTCTCTTCTTCCATTCTAAAGAACGGGCTCTTACTAAATGTGCTATTTTCCATTTTAAAGTAATCATGGCTATTAAAAAAAAAAAAGAAAATCAAATAGTTCGCACATATACACATCAAAGATTTTTATTTAGGATCAATATATCATTTTTACATGGTAGGTTTGAGCACTGAAGTTGCACTACGTACCAATCATTGCGGGATTGGAATCCACTCATGGATCAAACCATCGTAGTTCGATTTTATGTCTCACCCTAAATGGCCAATTCGATTGGGGGAAGAAATGGAAAGAATAGATTATGAATAACTCACCTTTAGAATTAAACAAATCTATTTGAAATGAGGTAATCACTCCAATTAGTGATTGAGATGGGGTTAAGGGATAATTGTAGACAAATAATCGTGTCTCCCCAATTAAGGATCCGATGATGAAACATACCGTGGTCTTAATTGGTCCGATCCAAGGGCAGAGCAATCCGAAGAGCCATTCAAAACCATCTCGAAAAGTGTTAATGTTGTAGCCTAACATCTACGGCTCCTTTGAAGACACTTGGGCTCATCAGGGCCACACACGTGTCCTCTCCTAGTTAATAGAGAAAAAAGGTTTCAGACTTTAGGTTATACTCAGTTGGGATAAAAGGTCACTTTTCTGGCCCAAAAGATAGTCAGAGCCCAGCCCTGTGAGGTGGCTGCAAGTGAGTGGTTGATAAACTTCACAAATCATGGCCTGCAACGTCTCATGATCTGATTCCTTAGCCAATCAGAGGCCACTATTCTAGGGCAGATTTTAAGGATAGCTGTCATCTTGCTATCACTATAAATACCCCTGAAATCAGGAGAAAGATCATTCAATGCAAACAGTGCAAAGTTACTAATGTAAAAATACCCTCTCATTTTCTCTCTCTAGATCTACTTTTCTTTTTACAACTCCTGATATCTGACTTAAGCTTCGGAGGGGGAACCACCACCCAAACCTCCAGGGTGGGTCCCTTTTTGCAGGTTCGGGAACGAAGCTCAGGCTTGGACTAAGTTGATTCAGATATCGTTGCACAAGTCTCCAAGGAAGAACATCTAAGGGATACTAGTTTACTTGCTAGACAAGAAAGCTCAGCCTATAGCTTACTTGTTGGACAAGTAGAGGACAAAAAATTTGGCGCCGTCTGTGGAGAGACGCAACGATGACTGATTGTCAATCGTCCAACGTTGCCAGGAATCGAAGTTTTCAGATCAATGTCGAAGACACGGTAGATCATGAGAGACCGCGTCGCGGTAGGGACCGACCTCCGATTATCGTCAATGTCCCTGGACCTAGCCAGCAGCTTGTCATACAGGAAAATTTTGAACGTCCAGTGACTGCTGCCCACCTCGAGAACGTCTTGAATGACTTTCAGGCTAAGATGGCAGCAGTCGTCCAGGAACAGATTAAGAGCAACATGCTGTTTTTCCATCATAACCCGGAACCAGCCGACCTGTTCGTCCGGAACCCTCTAGGAGGACGGCAAGAGGAAAGCAGTCAGAGGACAGTGATCAGCGAAGGAAGATGGACTGGAATCTGGTGGTGAGGACTCAAGATCAAGCTCGTCCGAATGGACACCGAATGGAAACAGATGCCAGGGATTACTTAGAGGCAAAGATGGCTGCGGCTTTGCAACGGTCGGCCACTGGCTCCACCCCGTATATGAGAGACCCTCCTTTAAGGATGCCATCCAGAACAGAAGGAAGAAGTCTGGGCCCTTCTCATGTTCGTCCAAGACAAGAAAAAACGGTGGTTTAACCATTGGTCTACAAGCGTCCAAAACCAGCCAACACTTCATCTAATCCAGTGTTAAAAGAATATCGCAAAGAGTCCATACCTATTGAGGGACAGCTGGGAGCCCTCCAGATCAATTGGCCTACTCCATTCTCGGCCAGGATCATGGAGGCGCCCCCCTTCCCAAAGGTAAAACTCCCAACAATAGAGCCTTTTGATGGAACAATCGATCCAGATGATCACCTGTCTGCTTACAAGCATCAAATGTACGTCCAAGGAGTAGATGATGCTACTTCGTGTAAGAATTTCCCGGCTACTCTAAAGGGTGTAGCTCAGAACTGGTTCAATAATCTTCCCCCTAATTCCGTCAACAACTTCACCGAACTCAGTTTCTTATTTACTAGTCACTTTGTTGCCAACAAGCAAGAATAAAAAAAAAGCATGCACTTAGGCAAGGTCGTCCAAGGACCTAAGGAGGATCTTAAAAGTTTCGTCAAGAGATTCAACCTAGAAGCCCTTCAGATTCAAGATCTTAATGCCGGGGTAACCTTTGACGCCTTCACCAGGGGTCTAAGGCCAGGAAGTTTTAAGTTTGATCTTGTTAAAAAGAAAATCACCACTCTTGCAGAGGCTTTAAGGGAAGCCGAAGCGTTTATACACGCCACCGAAGTGTGTGCCGAGGCAAAGCCTCCCGAGTCCAAGTAGCCTGACGAGGTTGCTCAGCCAAAGAAGAGCAACCCCAAGGAGGCCGAGACTTGGGCTATAACCTCAACCACTACTTCATCCATAAGAAGCAAGAGGAAAGAATCTGAGCCTTCTTCATCCAACCCCATCGAATTCAGCAAGGACCAAAGGACCAATACGAGTTGAAGGCTCCAGCCGAGATGAAGACTCCTTACAGAAATAGATACAAAAGTATCGTCACTTTCACAAGGACTGCGGCCATGAAACCAATGAATGTAAACACCTTAAGAGGGCTTTGGAAGATCTAGCCCGTAAAGGAAAGATGAACTCATACTTACCCCAAGGTAGAAAGAAGTTTCAAAGGAGAGATGATCGGCAGACTAAGAAGAAGGAGAGCAAGAGCACAAACGAGGATGTTGTTCTTGTAATTTCAGGAGGATTTGCTGCTAGAGGACCAACCAATAGAGGGTACAAAAACTACCTTAGGGAGCTCGGCCAAGTCTTGCTAGCTGATCAGACAGAGGCCGAGCCCTTCCCAAAAGTGGTGGTTAGTGAGTAAGATCGGGGAAAGCTGAGGACCTCCCATGATGATCCTTTGGTTGTGGAAATGAAGATAGCAAACCTGAGAGTAAGAAGGATTTTGATTGATGCCAAAAGCTCGACGGACATCATTACTGCTAATTGCTTGTCCAGATTGAAGTTTGACGAAAAGAACTTGGTTCCCGTCCACCATCCCATCATAGGGTTTGGGGGAGGAGTCATCCATCCCATGGGAACAGTCACGTTGCCCGTCCGAGTTGGTGAGAAGGATGCCACGCTGACTTTGTTTGTCAAGTTCTTAGTCGTCCGAGACTTGATAGCCTATAATGTCATTCTTGGATGGCCAACCTTGAATCATGTTCAAGCTGTAATAGTAACTCATTTGATGCTTATGAAGTATGAGTGTGATGACGGCAAGATCGGCTCCTTGTATGGAGACCAGCAGGCGGCTAGGGAATGTTACCTAACTACCCTCAAGCCGTCCTCATGGAAAGCATGTAATGAAGACCAGACGAAGACCGAAGGCGGAAGGAAAACGTCTGAAATTGAGAAAGATAAGACGAAGGTGGCTGGAGAAAGGAAGGCGTATGAAAATGTAAAGGAGCCTAGAATGGCAATTGAGAGTCCTCAGACGCCAATTGCCCCCTCAAGGAAAACGTATGAACATCTCCCCAGCAAGAAAAGAAAGTATGAGCCCATCAAGGAAGAACCCCCCTCGTCTGAAGAAGTGATGGCCATCATGGGACTGGAATTAGAACGTCGAGCCGGCGGAAGCTCCTAAAGAGGTATGTTTGGATGAAGCCCTTCCAGAAATAACCCTCAAAATTGGATCTTCACTCAGTCCTGGATTGAAGGTCTTCTAATCAGCTTGCTGAAAGAATTTCAAGACGTGTTTGCTTATTGTGTTGAAGAGATGCCCGGAATTGATCCAGAGATAGCCGTCCACCGGCTGAATGTTGATACAAAATTAAAACCTGTTCGTCAGAAGAAAAGGCATTTAGGACCGGCCAGAAACCAGGCGGTCGACTTGGAAGTTCAGAAGTTGTTGGAGTCAAAATTCATCAAAGAAACCTATTATCCAGACTGGATAGCAAATGTGGTCATGGTGCCAAAGCCCAATGGCACTTGGAGGATGTGTGTAGACTATACTGATCTCAACAAGGCTTGTCCCAAGGACAGCTTCCCTCTGCCCAAGTTGGATTGTCTAGTGGACTCCACAGCCGGCCATGCTTTATTAAGCTTCATGGACGCCTACTTCGGTTTTCATCAAATCCCCATGTGGTCAGAAGATCAGAACAAAACGTCCTTCATTACTGAAAAAGGACTGTATGGCTGGTTGAGAATGCCATTTGGCCTACGCAATGCTCCGGCTACATTTCAAAGATTGATCAATACTGTCTTTCACCCACAGTTGGGAAGAAACATGGAAGCATATATCGACGATATGATAGTCAAGAGCCGGCAAGAAGAAATTCATGTTGGTGATTTGAGAGAAACTTTCGAAACTCTCAGGAAATACAAGCTAAAGCTGAACCCCAGCAAATGTGTCTTTGGGGTTTTGTCGGGGAAGTTCTTAGGTTTCTTGGTAGACCAGAGGGGAATAGAAGCCAACCCCGAAAAGATCCAAGCTATTGTAGACATGAAATCTCCGTCAAGGATAAAGGAAGTTCAGAGACTGACGGGTAGCTTGGCTGCCCTTGGACGTTTCTTGTCTAAGTCAGGCGACAAGTGCCATCACTTCTTCGCCACTATTAAGAAGTGGGCCAAGTTTGAGTGGACAGCCGAGGCGGAGCAAGCGCTCCAGCAGGTCAAAGATCACCTTCGGCAGCTACCTAGGTTGGTCAGTCCAGCCGAGGGGGAGAAATTGTTTGTATATTTGGTCGTGTCCACTCAGGCTGTGAGTGCCGTTCTGCTGGCTGAAAGAGATTCCGTGCAAGTCCCAATATACTTTGTGAGTCACGTGCTCAAGGACGCGGAAAATAGGTACACTCCAGTCGAGAAGTTTGGATTGGCCCTCGTCATGGCCAGCAGAAAGTTAAGGCCCTATTTCTTGGCGCACAACATACTCGTCTACACTGACCAACCCTTGAAACAAGTTCTGCAGAAGATGGAAGCCGCCGGACGAATGCTAAAATGGGCTGTTGAGCTTAACATGTTCGATATATCATTTGAACCAAGGAAAGCCATTAAGGGGCAAGCCTTGAAAGATTTTATAGTTGAGCTTACTCGGCCAACTATAGAGCCAATATCTGATCCAGCTGAAGGAAGGAAGCATTGGACGCTCATGGTTGATGGGTCGTCCATTATCAATGGATGTGGGGTAGAAATCATTTGCCAATCTCCAGAAGGAGACAAGTTTGAATATGCGCTAAGATTCCAATTCCAAGCGTCCAATAACGAAGCTGAATATGAAGCACTTCTAGCTGGAATCAAAATGTGTAAAGCGGCAGGAGCTCTGGAAATTGAGGCCAAATCAGACTCGCTCTTGGTCGTCAGTCAAGTCAACGGGGATTTTGAATGTAAAAGAAGCATCGATGAGCAAATATATGCGTCTGAACAAAGATGAGATTGAGCCTTTGAAACGATTTATTCTCGACCAAGTGCCAAGGTCAGAAAATCATCAAGCAGATGCTCTCTCAATATTGGCCAGCTCTGCTGAAGGTGATGCGCCAAGAACAGTTTTTTGGGAAGGTAAACCCAGAAAGAGTATTGACCAAGAGCAAATCATGTTTCTTAGCCGAGGGGCAGTGTGGATGGAGCCCATAATAGAATACAAGAAAACAGGACGGCTGCCATCAGATCCTGTGGAAGCCAAGTATGTGAAGGCTTGAGACAAGTGGTTTGAACTATGGGATGAGACCCTCTACAAGAAGTCATTCAACCGCCCTCTCCTCAAGTGCATCACCAGAGAAGATGGTCTAGAGGTTCTGAAGGAACTCCATGAAGCAGCTTGTGCGTCTCACATTGGGGGGAGAGCATTGGGAGAAAAAGCTTTAAGGACGGGGTACTACTGGCCTACCTTAAAGGAGGACGCCCTCGTCTATGCAAAGAAGTGCAATAGTTGTCAGAAGCATGGAAACCTGCATCAGAAGCCGTCCAACTACTTAAGTCCCATCTTGTTCCCTCTGCCTTTTGCCAAATGGGGCATGGATATCCTAGGACCTTTCTCGGTGGCCGCTGGGCAAAAAAAGTTTGTGATAGTAGCAGTGGACTATTTCACTAAATGGATAGAGGCTGAAGCCATGCGAGGAATAACAACAAACGACGTCAAGGGCTTTATTTGGAAAATTATTATAACTCGTTTTGGCATGCCACAGTCCATCGTCTTTGATAATGGCCCGCAGTTCGAAACACCTAAACTGAAAGATTGGTTGGCAGAACGAGAAATCAAGGCTTACTTCGCTGCAGTCGCCCACCCACAAGCCAATGGGCAAGTAGAGTCCTTCAACAAGATTCTATCTAATGGAATCAAAAGGAAGTTCGATAATGCCAAGGGACAATGGGTTGAAGAACTGCAGCTATTGTTATGGTCCATCAGAACAACCGCCAAAAATTATACAGGGGAGACACCCTTCATGTTAGTTTATGGCACTGAAGCCGTCTAGCCCATTGAAATTGAAGAACCCACCCAGCGAGTCATGTTGTACACAGAAGATGCTAACTCGGCTGCATTACGCACGGCTTTGGATCAAGTACCAGAAGTCAGGGGCAATGCCTTGCTAAGAATGCAATTGTACAAGCTGCGAATGGCTCGGGAGTTTAACAAGAGAGTCGCTAGACGACTACTCAAGGTGGGGGATCTAGTTCTAAGGAAGATGGAGGCAGTTGGACGAGCTAAAGAGATGGGGAAGCTAACACCAAATTGGGAAGGACCTTATCTGATTATCCAAGAGCTGCGCAGTGGAACCTTTCGTCTCCAAGATCTGGATGGACGAGTTATACAGCGCACTTGGAACTCAGATAATCTGAAGAAGTACCACGTCTAACTCAATTCATCGTCAAGAATCTAGCTGGTAGTTTGTAGTAAGTCCAAAGTGCCACGGCACATGCTAGAAAAAAGAATTGTATACATGTATCTTGGCATTTAGTCAAGCAAAATTCATATAATACAATTCCTACTTTCTTATCGCCTTTGTTTATTTTCACCAAGTTAGTTATCTTTGGGGCATTGAATCAGTTACTAGTATAAAAGAGACAATAACTTGGGACAAAAACACAAAAAACAATAGAGCGTAAAAAATACTCACTTCTATGCCAAACATCACTCCCTCGAGGAGACCGGCCAAAAGTATAACAACCTAAAGGTTGACAATACATAAATGGCAATCAAATTGACAAAATCTCTAGTAAGGGAAACGTCAAGGTCTCTAAGAGAAGGCTGACCAGAAATAAGCCCTTAGTAAAGGATACTTACTTTCACTTACACATACAGTTAAGTAGTAAAGACCCTAGTAAGGGATCACTACTTCCGGACGAGTGTTGCTCCCTCAAGGAAGGCGGCTAAGACATGGTCAGACCATGTATCTAAAGCTCGTCCTTTTCGATTTCAGTAGGCTTGGCCAATAATGGCCGCCCTCCTTCTCGGACTATGGCTTGTCCACTATATATGGTTGAGCCTAGCCCAAGAAGGGGGGGATAAGACAAGCCTATAGGACGAGCTAAAAGAGGGAAGGTCGTCCAAAAAACCAAGATGAACCAGGCAATAAATACTGCAGGACGAGTGTTACCAACTCGAGAAAAATGGCTAAAACGTGGCTAGTCCACAAAACCATATGTATTGGCCGCTTTCCCCCTTGGGGTGAGTTCCGTCTGAATGAGAAGACCATCTAGAGTTCCAGGACGAATGTCACTAAGTACTTGGATACTTTCTGGAAAGATTCACAATCGTCCAAAGACAAGGATGGAAATCTTCCCCTATATTTATTTTGCAAACCATCCAAAGTTCCAGGACGAATGTCACTAAGTACTTGGATACTTTTTGGAAAGACACATAATCATCCAAGGACAAGGATGGCAATTTTCTCCTATGTGTGTTTTGCAAATCGTCCAAATACCCGGCCGAGTATCTTTTTGTACTTGGCTACATTTTGTAAAGACTCTAGACCGTCCAAGGGCAAGGATTAGGGTTGGCAAGCTTACTCTATTTATAATTTTGAAGACCGTCGAAAAGTTCAGGACGAATCTCTTCTTGTACTTGGATGCATTTTGAAAAGATTTATGATCGTCTAAAGGCAAGGATGCCGCTCTTTCCTTAAAAATCTATGCGGAACGTCCAGCATTCGGGACGAGGCAGATTTTATACTTAGTCAGAATTGTAATTCAAGAGGAGAAAAGACAAGCAATTGGCAAAAAGTATTTCATATATATACTTGGCAAAAAGTTTACAACTTAAGACTAGAATAGATAAAGCTACAACGGCAAACAAGCCGAGAAACTTAGGAAAATAAACCTAAAACTAGGCATCATCTTCAGCGCGAGTTTCTTGGTTGTCTTCAGGGTTCTCCTCCTCAACCGCAGCTTCGTCGTCTGAGTCCAAAAATTTCGGAGGTTCCTAGGCACATACCATAGCACGATGAACACTCTGTTGATATTCCAGACGATGAATGAAGCTGGGGACCTCAGAAGGCTCAGCCAGCATCTCAAAGGCCTTGATGGCCCAATCCTTAGACGTTTCGACGACTTGAGCGAAGCCTTCTTTGGCGTCGTCAAAGGCTCGTGCCGCTTCCCCATCCAGACGTGCAGTCTTCTCCCTTAGGAGGATGTTCTCCCTTCTCAGTTGAACGGCGGCAAGAAGAGCAGCATCTCTTTCACCCTTCAGATCAGTAGAACAACATCTATGACCATCTTCAAACGGTCCTGCTCCTTGAATAGATCGTTGACAATAACAAGATAATTCTTGTTTTCGGACTCCAGGAGAGCTGATCTCTTCTCCAAAGCCTCCAGGGATTGACAATGAAGGGTATTAGCCATCTCAATGTCATGGATGGTCTTGTCGCCTGCCGTTGTAGCAAGGTGGACGAGCTGCTTGTTTTCTTTTCTAAGCTCCCTCGCCCACTCTTCAGTAAGCATGCTGCGAGCAAAAAGCTGGGACAATGAAAACAAAACAAGTCATTAGACGAGTTACAAAAAGGAAAAATTTACACAAGTACTAAACAAGAGTTGCAGCAAGTTATACCTCAGCAGCAAGTTGAGACATGTAGCCCACATGCCCGTCCGATGCTCCCCTTAATCCTTTGATATAGGATTCAGGGTAAAACTTGAAGAGCTCCTGCTTAAGCCGATCTTTTTCAGCCTTTGACATTTTGGCAAAAGCAGGAGAAGACTCCTCGTCCGAGTCTATGGTGGGAAGAGCTGAGGGTATAACGGGGCCTTTGCCCTTATCTGAAAGAGGGGGAGAGTTAGTTATCTTGATGGGAAAGACGATGGCTTGTCTATTGGACGGACTCATAGACCGTCCGCCGACCCGCACCGTCCTAACTATATTTGGATAATACGACTCACCAGACGAGATGGAGGTCGTCCTAACAGCTAGCGGCATCTGCGACACCAGCTTGGCCACCGAGCCGCTGAAGCCCGGGTAGTTCTGAGCAGCCGTCTCCGACTCTGGAACTACCAAAGCCAAGGCCGACTCTGGGTTGATCTCAGCAGAGTCTGCTGGCAGAACGTCCAACGGACCAGCAGGATCCGTACTCTTTTCCCCCTCGACAGGGGCAGCAGCTGAAGGTTCCTTTTTCAGGGCCTTGTCCTTTGGGGGAGGCATGTTTTTCTCCCCAACTTCACCAACAGGAGTCGTCTTCTCTGCCCTCTTCCTTGTAAAGCCCTTAGGCTTTTTCGCTGGAGGCTGTTCCGCGGCCGCTGTAGGCCTCTTTTTGGACGAGGACGACTTCCCAGGTGGAAGTTTGTTTGTAGGAGCATTCTTCTGCAAAAAATAAACAAGTTTTCATACTGGTCGTCCAAAGGACAAAAGTTATAAATCATTTACAAGGCTTCAGACGAAAATCACCCAAAGAAGGAAGGCGTCCTATAATGGACACCTCCTTTCCTATGGGAACCTCTTCCAAAAGATAATGTTTCCAAATAAAGACGAAGTTGATGCAAAGAAGGAAGCCGTCCTAAAAATGGACGGACTAAAATGACTCCCGTCCAAGGACAGGTTATCAACCCTTCGTCCAGTATCAGGACTTAAAGCCTGTCAGACGAGAATGGCCCAAATAAGGTGGCCGTCCAAGCATGGACGTTTTCCTTCTTCAGGTGATTCTCGTCCAGTGAAAGGAACAATGACTTGGACGAGTCCAAATGGTACTCGTCTAAGGACATTCAGCCTCTCAGACGAGAATGGCCCAAAGAAGGTGGTCGTCCAAGCATTGACGTTTTCCTTCTTCAGGTGATTCTCGTCCAGTGAAAGGAACAGTGACTTGGACGAGTCCAAATGGTACTCGTCCAAAGACATTATGCCTCTCAGACGAGAATGGCCCAAAGAAGGTGGTCGTCCAAGCATGGACGCTTTCCTTCTTCAGGTGATTCTCGTCCAGTGAAAGGAACAGTGACTTGGACGAGTCCATATGGTACTCGTCCAATGACATTCTGCCTCACAGACGAGAATGGCCCAAAGAAGGTGGTCGTCCAACCATGGACGCCTTCCTTCCTCAGGTGATTCTCGTCCAGTGAATGGAACAACGTCTCGGACGAGTCCAAATGGTACTCGTCCAGGGAAGGATTTTCAAATTCTCATACGAGAATGGCCTAACGAAGGTGGACGTCCATGCTTGGACGTTTTCCTTCTTTGGGTGACTCTCGTCCAATGGTTGGATGCAAATTCTTGACGAGTTAGAATGATCCCCGTCCAAAAAAAAAAATATATATATATATATGTTACCAGTGTTTCAGCCCTTTTCTCGGCGCTGCTCTTGGCATATTCCTTCTATAAGTTGTCTGTGAATTTAGACATACTTATATCTCCCGTCCAAGATGCCTTGAGACGTTTTCTGGCCGAGTCTGCAAAAAAAGAAGTGGGAAAGGATTAGTCTGATGTATACTATGGACTAAGAGTTTTACTTGGAGAATTTGAAGGAATACCTTTATCTTTGGCCAACCGCAAGCCAACGGCGACCAGGAAGTCATCATGGTAAAACATTTCTTTAAAGGGTATCCAGTTAGCTAGCCCCTTAAAAGATCGTTGGCCGGGCCTAGAGTACTCCTTTATTCTGAAGTACTCCACAACCTCTTCGTCATAGTTGTCCTCCAAATCCAGCCAGGACTGCTTCCGTCCAGTATTCGTGACGGATCGATTGTAAAATTTATAGCTCTCAGTGGCATAGTCGTTGGCCGCCCGTAAGAAGATGAAGTCGGGCTTCCAATCGTGCATCTTCGACGGCTTGCCCCACGCAGTCATGAAGCCGGGGCGGTTGCAGATGCTGAGCCATGCCCCGTCCACGGCCCCAGGTACCTTAGCCGCGTAGTGAATATGGGTAAAGGCTTGGAGAGAAAGAGCTAGGCCGCGCTGTTCGCAGACGGCAATAAACGTCAGGACGTTGTGCCAAGCATTTGGAGCCAGCTGATTATGGCCTATGTGGTAATACTGCAGCACTTGTTCTATAAATTCGTGGAGAGGGAACCTTAATCCCGCGTCCAAGGCCAACTTGTAGACGACGAAGTGGTTCTTTGGGACACTCAGAATCGTCGCGTCTTTATTTGGGATGACAAAGGAAAAGCCCGGCATGGGCATACAAGAGGATAAGTAACTAGGGTCTGGTCCTATTTTCTCTAGCCATTTACGATTGACCAAAATGAAGTCGGGGTCAGAAAGGGGACCTAAGCGTCTTCTAATTTTCGACGAGGTCGTAGATGCTTCGTCCGATTCCTCGGCAACGACACAATCACTGCCGTTATTATCTTCGCCGGTTCCCTCCATATTGACGTCCCCGCCAGAAGTACTGGCTTGAGGGTTTATTTCGGAGTCTTCTAAATTGTGGTCCGGAGAAGGAGGCCCACCTAAAGGCTCAACACTTTGGGCCTCCCTTGTCTCATCTGGAACACGTCCAGTAGATTCCTCCATGTCTGAACTATGTGAGGGTAGTATTTCCTTTCGTCTTAGACGGGCCGTTTGCTTGACGCGCGCCAGATTACCCTGCACAGGTAAGGACTGGGTCGTCTGACTTTCTCGGCCAAAACCACAAAAAAAAATATACTCGGCCATAAGAGGCCCAACTCTAGAATGTGCCGAAGAAGAAGTATCGGTTCTAGGGTCAAGGCAAGCTCTTGGTCGGCTAGGATAATTTGACGAAAAAGATTCCATTTTTATTGATTTTCTAAGAAAAAATAAAGAATAAAGAAGAGTAAAAATAACAAAGAGAAGATACCTGCTAAAGCGCCTGGACGAGTCGGTGAAGAAAGCTGAGGTTGGGCGATCTCTCTCTCTCTCTCTCTCTAGAAAAATTTGCAGAGCTTCTCTCTCTAGAAAAATTTGCTCAAGGTGTGAAATGATTTAATGTCCTCACACCAAAGTTATTTATAGAGGGGTAAGAAACCTGTGGAGCCGGTCAAGGATGACCGAAGGGAGGATAAAACGGTCGATTATGACCAGTAAAACCTAGGAAAAGGCGCGTCATTTCCTTCATTTTGAATAAAACTACCTTGGGTAAAAGGACCTTAACCGTCAGATGGGCCAACAGTGAAAGCCCTTTTAGGGGCAAATGTTGTAGCCTAACATCTACGGCTCCTTTGAAGACACTTGGGCTCATCAGGGCAGCACACGTGTCCTCTCCTAGTTAATAGAGAAAAAAGGTTTCAGACTTTGGGTTATACTCAGTTGGGATAAAAGGTTACTTTTCTGGCCCAAAATATAGTCAGAGCCCAGCCCTGTGAGGTGGCTGCAAGTGAGTGGTTGATAAACCTTCACAAATCATGGCCTGCCACGTGTCATGATCTAATTCCTTAGTTAATCAGAGGTCACTATTCTAGGGAAGATTTTAAGGATAGCTGTCATCTTGCTATCACTATAGATACCCCTGAAATCAGGAGAAATATCATTCAATGCAAACAGTGCAAAGTTACTCTGTAAAAATACCCTATCACTTTCTCTCTCTAGATCTACTTTTCTCTTTACGACTCTTGATATCTGACTTAAGCTTCGGAGGGGGACCCACCACCCAAACCTCCAGGGTGGGTCCCTTTTTGCAGGTTCGAGAACGAAGCTCAGGCTTGGACTAAGTTGATTCAGACATCGTTGCAAAAGTCTCCAAGGAAGAACATCTAAGGGATACTAGTTTACTTGCTAGACAAGAAAGCTCAGCCTATAGCTTACTTGTTGGACAAGTAGAGGACAAAACAGTTAAAGTCATATCTTAAAGCCCAATTAATTATTCATGATAATTAATTGTATTTGAGCCAAATTCTTTGAAAAGCCAAATTAATTGATAATTAATTGATTTATTTTAATAAATAAATATTTTCAAAAGATATTTTTTTTCAAGTCAAGATCAGATTTTATCTCGTAAAATTAGATTTCCGTAATTAAAGGATAAAAGAAATCTTTTTAAACGCGTTCTAAATAAAGCTGGCAAAGGCAAGGCAGGAGCCAGGCTGGTGCGCCTAGCGCACCAACCTACGCCTGGTGCAGGGCCTTGCACCTGGCGCACGTCTGTGCGTTAGGCGCAGCTCTGTGCACGTGTCAGGTGCACTAATCTGCACTTGACATGTGGATTTCTGACTCATTAAGAGTCCTGCGTCAGACGCGACTCTCTGCTTGAGACGCGGATTTTCTTTCTTATCTTTTTCAAAGCGCGTACCACGTGTATACTTTTTACTGGTCATGCCGCGTCAGGTCCTTGTCACATCAGCTGCGCCTGGCGCAGCAGGCGCGTGAGGCGGAGTGCTGTTTTTCCTATAAATAGGCCTAATTTCCGTACAGATAAGAGAATGGATTTTTACACATTAACACACGTCGAACTCGACGAATATATTGCGAATTCTTCTCTACAAACTACAAAACTTCGCTACAAAAACTCATACTTTCAAACACAAATACATTCAATCTACATACTTTCAGACATTCAGATTTTCAGGCTTCACGATTGCTCGTCCCGAAGGTTGTCAATATCTCAGACCCAAGCCACGGTATAATCCTGAGGGTCCTTAAATAAATTATTTTTATATTGAAGTTAATAACAATTTTCTTTCCTGATGTAGATCTTTAATATAAAACCGCTCTACTGTATATTCTAAACATTCTTCTTTCCTTTTTATTTTCTTTTCATATATTATTATGCTTGTCTGATCATTATATGCATGGTATTATGATTGTCCTGCTTTATTGCTTTTATCACCCACATATTATTTTTGCTAATCAAAGACCTAAAGAATTGTCCTAACATTAATCAGATTAATCTGGACAACTTGCTAGGTTCCCTGTAATATATCTAATTAAGGTTATGATTCTTTCTAAAAAGAATTTTTGGCGACTTCTTTCAATACAAAACTATTTTCAATAAAACCTTAAAGTGGGGTAGTCAAATCTAATACGCGCTTACACCGCGTAGGCGTAATAGAAACACGCCTACAATTTGGCGACTTCACTGGAGAGGATTTGTAAAAAAAAAAATTTTTTTTTTTTTATGAGTGGGTGAAACTTGAAAAATACGATTCATTCTCTTTTTATGCCTTTGAATAATATACAGTTTTGCATATGCATGGCTACTGTTCAGCCACCATAAGGACAATCTACCTTGCCTCATTAGCACATGTCCTATGTGTGAGGTCACCCCCGGGGGTTTGCGCTTTGTCCTTCCAAAAAGCTTCCTGAGCGATAGTGTTGGATCTTAGTCATAAGCAAACCTACCCAACCATGGCATTGTTCTCTTGTTCCTGACTTGAGACTGGAGTGCGTCTTACACGTGGCTACCTCTTTAAGCAGGGGTACGAAGCGTGGGATTAATCTCTTAGTCATGGACCCTTTTCATACTGAACCTAAACCTGACCAATAGTTTCAAACATAGAACTAGATTTTAGGTTGGAACTTTTTGCATCCATGTTATATGACATTTGCCTGTGATTGCAATTTTTGTCTGCTATTATTTTGTCAAATTGTCATTATTATGAGTCGTTCCTAAAATCGCGTCTAACAAATAAGCAAAAAAATCGTCAATCTGCAAATTTGTCGCCTAAATCCCCGAAAAACGTGTCGGGGAGTAGTGCGCCAAACGCATTAAGTTGCGCCTGACGCATCACTTCCGCGCCAGACGCGCGGCTGCGCGCATTGGTGCTTTGCGCCACGCAGTCTGTGCATCGCACGCTTTTCGTCAATTTAGCCGTCGTAATTGTCGATCCTACGTTCTGTCATATGTGCGTATGTCTGTCTGCATCCGCGTAATTTGGTTATTTAGGCGCATCACCTAATTCAACATAAAAAAAAAATCAGTCTTTTCATGCAAGGTCAAGTCTGTCATAAAAAAAATGCATCTAAAGGGTCACTGTAGAGTTAGAGTTGTCATGCATGTCTACCTCCTCCCATTTTCTCCCTACTGTTCAACTAATCTTCTCTATCAATCCTACCCTATCATATTCATCAATTTCAAAAATTTACATTTTTCAAAATCAATCCTACACCCTCTTCTATTCTACCTTTTTCAAAAAGCATTTACTAATCATCATCATATCACGACATTTCAAAGAATATATTTTTCAAATCAATCATCATCTTTTCCTAACAAAAGATAAAACAAGGGGTTCCTTTCAAAAATAAATTTCGAAAATTCTAAGCCCATTCCAAACACCTTCAATCCCATTCAATCCAATCGACTCAATTCCTTGCATTCATTCTAGGCCCATATGCATTAGAGTCCATTTTGCATTCTACCTAGGCCCGTCTAAATTGAGTCCATACATTCACTAGCATTAGAGTCGATCTTAGGCCTTTATAAGTCTAGTTCATTTCAAAATCTAGGCCCATCTGCATCTTTATATGAAGTCTAGTCCAAATCTATCCTTCATCAATTCCAATCTAAGTCTAAGTCTAGTCCGATCCAATTCTTAGGTCCATTTAGGCCCAATTCATTCCCTAGGTCTAGTTTGTATTATTTGCAAACCCTAGCCAGTCTTCAGACTATAAAGTCAGTCTACGGACTATAAAAGCTTAGTCTTAGGACTATAAAGTTAGTCTACGGACTATAAAAGGCCAGTCTTAGGACTATAAAATTTCCCTACATCTAGTCTACATTATATAAGTCAGTCTCAGGTTTATATTCCCTAGGTCTTGTTTGCATTATATGTAAACCCTAGTCAGTCTTCGGACTATAAAAGTCAGTCTTAGGACTATAAAACTTCCTTAGGTCTAGTTTGCATTACATGTAAACCCTAGTCAGTCTTCGGACTATAAAAGTCAATCTTAGGACTATAAATTTCCCTACATCTAGTTTGCATTATATGAGTTCAGTCTTAGGAATATAAAATTTCCCTAGGTCTAGTTTGCATTATATGTAAACCCTAGTCAGTCTACGGACTATAAAAGTTCATCCCCCAAGTCTAGCGAAGCTAGCATACGCAATCTTTCAGTCTGTTTGCATAGTCCAGTCCAGTCCATGTCTGCATTTACATATAGTTAGGCCCATGTCTCCATCATGGTCAAGTCTACACTAGTCCAAACCATTTCCACTTCCATTTCAAAATCATTTGTTATTTTCATTTCCACTTTCGTTTCCCATTTCTCATCTCCATTTCTCGTTTCGAAAGCATCATTTCTAAAAATTTACGAGGTCCATTCGATTTTTGTTCAGGACAGGTCGTGAGATTATAACTTGGGAACATCCAACAGAGAGGCAACAAGGTCGACCAACTCCCAGACTCGTCAATCGCATCCTCACATTTTCAGACGAATCTTCCGACTTTTCTGAATCATCATCTGAAATGGGGGACACTAATGAACAGCTCAGTGCCATTATGGCTAAGCTCACACTGATGAACTCACGTGTTGAGGACCAAGACAAAGAGATTAAAGCACTGAGGGACAAGCTAACTGAAGAGGACGAGCAAGGCGACACTCCACCACCAATCAAAACTGAGATAGAGTTGAGATTTGAAAAACTCGAGCAATTGATCCAGTCAATTCCTGCGCTCGAGAGTCAGGCTCATGGCCATGTCATCATTGATCCTGAACTAAGGGAAAAACTCCCTAAAAAGGTAACACTGGGTGACCTCCCAAAATTCAAGGGGGTCGAAGACCCAGATGATCACATGAGAGCTTTCTCCATCTCTATGGCTCTCAAGGGCATGAGCAAGGACTTGTTTGCTTATGTCTTTCCTTTAACCTTGGATGCACATCAATCCAAGTGGTTCAGGTCATTGCACAAAGCTAAGCTGAACGACTGGGACTACATCAGAGAAGAGTTCCACAAGCAATACATCTACAATACTCAGCTTCCCATTGGCCTTCGTGAGTTGGAATTAACTAAGCAGAAATCCAACGAAGACTTTGTCACCTTCCTTAACAGGTGGAGGGAAAAGGCTGCACAAATGACTAACAGGCCATCCCAAGAGGATCAAGTTCGGTTGGTGATCCGTAACCTGCAGCCCAAATATGGGGATCATATCAAGTTCCAACCTATAGAGTCTTTCACGAAGCTCTATAAGGTAGCCCTGCTGATTGAAGAGGAGGTACAGGCCAACAAGAACAAGGATTCCAATAACAACAACTCTTTTAAGAAGAGTAGTAACAACCCTTCTAGCTCTAATGTCAATGCCCTAACTACTGAAAGGGAGGATATCAAAAGCCTCAACGAGCATTCACTCCATTGGGCATGACTTTAAGCCTTCACCGGGCTTCATGCAAAAGGAGCAATACAGCCTATTGGTCCCACTCCAGACCCTGCACCGGAAAATAGGCACAAGAAGTGGAACCCTAATGCCTATTGTAAGTACCACAGAGGGAATGGACACCCAACATCTACGTGTTGCGCCTTAAGGAATACTCTGCAAGACATGGTTGAAAGTGGCAGACTTCCGATCCCGCCGGCAGCAAAAGTCAATAACAACAGCAACCCCTTGGGAATCATCTCAACAATGCAGGAGGCTTAGTCATTTAACGCTAGTTTTCTAGGTTGAGTCGGAGAGTCCCTCCCCTAGCTCCTTCATTTCCTTTCCAGTCGAGTCTATGTCATATAGGTTTTTACTTCTAATAAGCCTTGTTTCATTCATTTTCAATTAATAAAATAATCGCATTTTCTTTTCATTTTCATTGGCATTCCATCATTTTACTTTATGCTTCTAATTCAATGATGAAACTCAAATCACCTAACGAACTTGACTAACAACAATAATAAAAAAGATCTGAAGTGAATATGAAAAATAAAAGAGGACATACTTTGGATCAGGAGTTATTCCCCTTTCCCTTCCATTACCTTTCATAAGACATCATTCTTAAACCATCATATCAATAAACCAAACAATCCCTTCAACATCAAAGCTCCACAAATATCCTTCAAGCCTTCCAATACCCTCAACCAATAACTTGTGCGCAAGCCTTACTACACAAAAAATATCAATGCCAGGCAAATAAAAAAACAAAAAAGTGAAAAAAAATTCAAAGTGCGAAAAGCAAAAGAAAACGCACAAGACAAAAAGAAAAAAATGCAAAAAAGAAAGAGCCAAAGGCAAAATAAAAGACCAAGCTGGGGGACTTGCACACAAGTTCTATCCCTCGTTCAAATCCTTCAATCCATCAAAACCCTTAACTTATAATCCAAATCCATGACCCTTCATTTTCCTAACCAATTCAACCTTCATCTAAACTTCAAGCCTTAAACCTTTCAACCTTTCATCAACCCTTCTATAACTCCTTTTTTAAGGTATGTCCAAGCCCGCTAGGTTGAAAACCCGAAAGGGCGGCCTAGGCAAAAAGTAGTGCACAAAAAAAATATATAATAAAAAAAAGAAATCAGATCCAGAACTACGAATGGTCTGATTTCGCAAGGATACGTAGGAATCCTCATCTCGAGGTCCGCCCACTTCAATAAAATAAAATTAGTCATGGTCTAATGATTTGACTTTCTAGAATTTAGGAGCATACTTTCTCTAGATCCCGACATAGACTCGAGTCTGAACCTAGCCTCGTTAAAACCTTTCCCACCTACATTCATTTAAGTCACAAATTTTAACCTTTTGTTTTTTCAATCCAAGCTCTCCTTTTCCCTGAAGGACTCTCCGACAATTCCATGGTTTCTGACGATATTTGACTTTGCCTAATCATCTTCCCAAAGAAGAATCCCCAATGCAATCCCCAGTGATAACTTTCAACGTTCAAGATAGATCAACTACATTCCAATATCAGATCAAGTACATTTCAATCAAGGCTCATAATGCCTAATTCAAGACAAGCTCACCCAAAGTGGGGGCTTCCTATGAGTAGTGGTTCCTCCAATTCAAATCAAACTCTCGAAAAGTTGTAATCCGCGGACCTCGTATACGGATCCTGATCATTTGCTAAAAAACTATTTTCGAAAATCATTCTATTCAATCCTGCTCATTCTATCATTCTCCACATCTTCTAGCCTTGTAAAATCCTGACCTTGCATTGTAGCTTTGCAAAACCCTGACCTTGCATTGCATTTCATACATTCTAGTCTTGCATAACCCTGACCTTGCATGACGTGTCATCCCTTAGCTTTGCATAACCTTAATCCTTGCATAACGTCTTGTGCATCCTTAGAGAGTCTAAGTTTACGTACATTTTGCATCATTATGTGCTTTATGTGAGTTGTTTGCACCTATCTACAAACATCTTCTTCTTCAAGTAATCAAATTGCTTGCAGTTTTTGTCGTGCATACTAACTTTGCTTTGCAGAGACCGGCGTATATAGATCAGTTCTAAACTGCAGAGCGTTTAGAATCGTTCTCCGTCCCGACAACGTATACTATGACTATCGGTTTCCTGAATCTCAGTCAAAGTGGGGGCTTTTGTAGACACATAATCGTGTCTCCCATTTAAGGATCCGATGATGAAACATACCGTGGTCTTAATTGGTCCGATCAAAGGGCAGAGCAGTCCGAAGAGCCATTCAAAACCATTTCGAAAAGTGTTAAAGTCCTAATTTAAAGCCCAATTAATTATTCATGATAATTAATTGTATTTGAGCCCAATTCTTTGAAAATCCCAATTAATTGATAATTAATTGATTTATTTTAATAAATAAATATTTTTAAAAGATTTTTTTTTCAAGTCAAGATCAGAATTTCTCCCGTAAAATTAATTTTCCGTAATTAAAGGATAAAAGAAATCTTTTTAAACACGTTCTAAATAAAGCTGGCAAAGGCACGACAGGAGCCAGGATGGAGCGCCTAGCGCACCAACCGGCACCTGGCGCAGGGCCTTGCGCCTGGCGCAGCTCTGTCCACATGTCCGGTGCACTAATCTGCACTTGACATGCGGATTTCTGACTCATTCAGAGTCCTGCGTCAGACGCGACTCTCTGCTTGAAACGCGGATTTTCTTTCTTATCTTTTTCAAAGCGCTTACCACGTGTATGCTATTTACAGGTCATGCCGCGTCATGTGCTTGCCATGGCGCAGCAGGCGGTTGAGGCGCAGTGCTGTTTTTCATCTAAATAGGCCTAATTTCCGTACAAATCAGAGAACGGATTTTTACACATTAACACACTTCGAACTCGACGAATATATTGCGAATTCCTCTCTACAAACTACAAAACTTCCCTACAAAAATTCATACTTTCAAACACAAATGCATTCAATCTACATACTTTCAGACATTCAGATTTTCAGGCTTCACGATTGCTCGTCCCGAAGGTTGTCAATCTCTCAGACCTAAGCCACGGTATAATCTTGAGGGTCCTTAAATAAATTATTTTTATATTGAATTTACTAACAGTTTTCTTTCCTGATGTAGATCTTTAATATAAAATCGCTCTACTGTATATTCTAAACCTTCTTCTTTCATTTTTTTTTTCTTTTCATATATTATTATGCTTGTCTGATCATTATATGCATGCAATTATGATTGTCCTGCTTTATGTTTTTATCACCCACTTGTTATTTTTGCTAATCAAAGACCTAAAGAATTGCTCTAACATTAATCAGTTTAATTTTGACAACTTGCTAGTTTCCCTGTAATATTGATTGCCAAATAACATGTCACTAAATATAGTCTTTTTATGTGTTTCCTGAGCCAATTTAGACGAATTATTTTTAGGGTGTTTTAAAACATTACTTGATTATTCTTTGGCATAAAATCTGCAATGAATCGATATTTAGTAGAGGCCAACTCTGGGCGAATGTGGTTCATTATGACTTTATTTGGACCCTCACCCTCGCACTCAATCTTTGGTTCATTTTGACCATCTATGGAGTCAGGAAGGGGAAATCTACATTGGATAATTTGTCCCTATGATTTTCCTATATCCAATTTGGTTTATGATTCTTCCTAAAAAGAATTGTTGGCGACTTCTTTCAATACAAAACAATTTTCAATAAAACCTTAACAGTGGGGTAGTCAAATCTAATACGCGCTCACACCGCGTAGGCGAAATAAAAACATGCCTACAATAATAGATTATGAATAACTCAACTTTAGAATTAGACACACCTATTAGAAATAAGGTTAAGATAAGCACCCTAATTGGTGACTATTCAAAGCTTAAGATAATCACCCTAATTAGTGATTAAATGAGAAAAATAATCGCCCTAATTAGCGATTATTAAGGTTTAAGATAATCACTCTAATTAGTGCTTAAATGAGAAAAATAATCGCCCTAATTAATGATCATTAAGGTTTAAGATAATCACTCTAATTAGTGATTAAATGAGAAAAATAATAGTGATAATTAACGATCTTTAAGGTTTAAGATAATCACAATAATTAGTGATTAAATGAGAAAAATAATCGTCCTAATTAACGATCATTAAGGTTTAAGATAATCACTCTAATTAGTGATTAAATAAAGAGGGTTAAGTTAATCACCTTAATTAGTGATTAACCAAGGTTTAATATAATCACTCCAATTAGTGATTAAATATGATGAAAGGTTAAGCTAATCACCCTAATTAGTAATTAACCAAGGTTTAAGATAATCACCCTAATTAGTGATTAAATGAAAAGTTTGAGTTAATCGCTCTAATTAGAAATTAACCAATGATTGGAGATACTTACCCTAATTAGTGATTAAATAAAAAGCTTAAGTTAACCTCTTTAATTAGCGATTAATCGAGGATTGAAATAACCACCTTAATTTGTGATCACGTTTATAATTTTCAAGAGGTCTTAGAGGTTTGCTTCCTAATTTGAAGGCTTTTGAGAAATAATATTAATGGAAGATTATTAAGTCATTTAAAGAGAAATGATCAATTTGAGATCAAATTTGGAGATTGTGTTTCGCTAATTGAAATTTGGCCATTTAAAGCGAGACACGTGAAACGGCCTAAAATCAATTCGGAGATCATAATTACCAATCTAATTATGTCAACTTATATGATTAATCCATTTGAAGATGGAGAACAAAATTTAAAATGCAGGATGCATCATCATATAATTTAACTTCGTTAGATTTGCAATTTTTCCTTTTAATCGAGATTGGGTCATTTAATTCATGTACTATGATATATTGGGCCCAATATCGAACATTTATAACATTGGTTGCTCATTTTACTAAAATGAATTGTGGAATTATTTGTGAAAAATTATGCATAAACATCTCCATGTTTTTCATTAATTAAAAAACTATTATTACAATAATATGTTCAAATTCTATGATCTATACAAACTCTTTAATCTTGATCTTCACCATGATGCTCCTTGATATTCATCTCCTTGAATGGGCTTTGGAATTCATGTATATATGTAAACTTGTGAAAATTAGAGATTAATTAACCTCTTTGATTTTGATTTTTATGACATTTTTATACTGATTTTTATTGCATAATAAAAATGAATCATTTTAAGAGAGACTTAAAATTTCATGATTTTTAATTAACATTTTCGTATAAAAAGAAAACATTTTTTATGAAACTTGGGTTAATCACTTTATTTCATTTTCCAGATTGCACTTTTGTTCTTATACTAACTTATAAAATTTATAACTTTCTGTACAAAGTGCTAAATTGAGCATGTGATATATCTGTTGATAGGACAGTCAGTTATTTATGTTTTGTCAAACGTTCATACGCTTTCAGTGATAACTCGGAATATGGTGAATTTTATGCCAAAATTGGTCAAAACAGGACCTTTATTAAATTTGTTCTTTAAAATCCAATTTGTTGAACTTAGTTTGAAGTGAATTTTAAGAAGAACATTAGACACACTTTCAAAGACTAGAATCGAAATTTTCACTTGAATTGGACAATTTTAAGACCACTTTTTGTTTTTTGCCTTACCTGAAGAGAAAATCAGTGTTATGGAATTTAGTGATTTACAAAAATATTTTTGTAAAAATGATATAAAAATGTATAAAATTCATAAGAACATGATTTTTATGTTTTGGGAAAGCTACTGATGTCTACTTCAAATTTCATGTGTTTTAGTTTTGTATAAATGATTTTATTTTAAACTTTATTGATAGAACAAGCTTATGTGGTACTAGACAAAATCAGTTTTGCACAACAAAGTTGTATGATTTTTAATTATCTGTAGAAAATTCGTTTTTTAGAAATTCCAAATCCTAGTTGCTGGAAACATCTTGAAATTCATAGGACAAATATTACACTCTGTAAACTATTGGAATAATTGTTTTAAATAAGTCAACTTTTGCGTGGTCTTCTAATTTCAAGTCTAACTTTTTGATTATCTCTTAGGCTTGTAGGGCTATTTTATTCTATTGAGTTTTAACCTGTTTGTGACCTATTTAGTAGGTTACATGTGCCACATGTCGCCATATGATTGGTTTGCTTTTTTATTTTTTTATTTTCTCTCTACTCCCCTCCTCCTCTTGTCATCTTTCTCTTCCCTTTCCCTTAGGACCACCCCACACCCACCCCCACCCCTCCTCTCCCATGCCCTTGCACCCCCACCAACAAGATCCCCCTACCCCACTCCTCTCCTCCCCTGCCCCTGCTGCGTTTCCACCAGCAGCACCCACTACCCCCACCCCTCCCCCCCCACAGCACCCCCCCCCCCACGCAGCCCCCCGCGCCTCCCCCTCCCTCACTCTCGCGGAGCACTCGTCCCCGTCCTCCTCCTTCACTCTCGCCGGCGGCCCCGCATCCGTAGTCCTTCAAATCGGCGCGGTGGCTTCTCCGATTCTCTGTTAGGGAATGATTTCCCTTGCCCACCTCGGCCTATGTCGCCTCCTCCACTTCTTTACGAGCGAAAATGAGACTAGGAGAGGGAGGGGCGCGGGATTAGATTCGAAAGGTGGGGGGGGGGGCGCGGTCGAAGGGGGGGGGAGGGGAGGCGCGGGATTCAAAGGTGGACATGGAGGGGGGTGGTGGGGCTGGTGTTGTTGTGGGTGGGGTGGGGATGGTGTTGTTGTGGGTTATTGGGTGGTTTTCAGTTTTTCGGTGGGTTAATGGGTGGGTTTTCAGTTTTGGGTGGGTTATCAGTTTTTGGGTGGGTTAATCGGTGGGTTAATTGGTAAACTTTTTTATTTACCAATTTATCAAGTTACCGGTCATTTATCCCAATTAAAGTTAATGGTGCTACAAAGTTGACTTGACTAGGAATAATCAAAAGTTAGACTTGAAATTTGAAGACCACGCAAAGGTTGACTTAATTAAAACAATTTTTCCTAAACTATTTAGTTAATGCAGACGAAAAATGAAATTAAATGCAAAATTGAAACTGACCATAATTACAGCATCACATTTTCTTTTTATGGAGATGTTTATGCACAACTCTTCTTGATTTTTTTATGAAAATATATTTTTGGTGATGAACAACAACTTGATTAAGAAAAATCACATAAACACATTGTTTCCTAAGAGTCTCCCCCATTAGAGTTGACTATTCTAGGTGGGGTGATTTAAGGTTGGGAACCTATTAGGACTTCCACATACCCAAATCACTCCAAAAATTAAAAATAAAAATGATAAGAAGAAACAAAGAGGAATTTAGTATGTGATTAAGAAGATAATCAAGAAAAAAATAACAAGAACTTAAACTTACCTTGCTAGCTCAATGATGCACTTCTTTTTGCAAAGTTTTCTACCTTTTTTTTGTGATGTTCTTAATTTCTAAGTGAGTTTCTAAATCCACTTAATTACTACCTTAAATCTATTTTGTGTTTTTCTTTTGATGAACTTCTTTACTTACTAATTACAACTTTTGCTTAGATGGAGAAATTAAGGAGGAGGAGAGTAGTAGAGTTAAGTGAAGTTGTGTGAAATTGTTGTGTTTTTTGTTTGAAACTCAAGTTGTCTTTTGAAGTAAAAAATGGGGGGTATTTATAGGGAAATGAGGTGGTTAATTAGGGTTTGAAGAAGGTAGAAAATCATATTTTTCACCCAAAAAATCTGATTTTTTTCATTCTAAATTAGCTTAATGACATCACCCTAATGACATTGGGCGGGCCGCGGATGCGTCGTCGTGCGCCGCCGCCCGGCCAAAGATAAAATTTCTCCTACTCTCTTTTACACTAAAGTAGTATAATGGAAGTAGGGGTCGTATCCACAGGGAAACAGGGACGAGTTTAGTACTTAGCGTGATTCGAAACCTAGATTAAGCTAAGGGCCGAGAAACCTAATAATAATTACAAAAGGGGGGTTTCAAGTAGATTATAACTGAACTACAACTAACTAGCATATAAACAAAATGAGAAATCAATTATAGGAAGGATCTTGAATCCGATTAACATACACTTCAATTCATTATCGGTCATTGAACATCCACTCTAATTATTTCCATAATTATCTATTGTCGAGAATTAATCTCGTGTTCTCCTTATTCCTAGTTGAATAGCACGATCAGCGTGACTATAAAACTCTAACTAAAGGATAACCTAGTCCGATCTGCGTCTAAGTTCAATCCGATAGCAGCAATAAACACAGAGAACCAATAGACCTGCTAACGTCATACAAGCGATAAACATTTAACAGTTAATTCAATTTCCCCAAGAAATAACCAAGATGATCTGCATCTAAGCTACTCCCTAGTTTGCTACCAATTGATAAAAGAATAAAACAATCCGATCCTATTCTTAAATCTAGCATTAGATTAATTACACAATCAAACTAGTAATATTCCTAGCATAATCATGCAAAAACCATAGAAAGCAAGCATAGAAATTAAACCATAATCAAAGAAAATACATAGAGAAGAAAGATCTCACAATAATGCTTGAAGCTCCATATAAATCTCGTTCAAGAACGGTTCAAGCTACAATCGGCATAGCATAAGCCAATCCCATAATTGAAATCTACAAGAACTAAATTAGAAAATAAAAACTAAAAAGAGAAGACAACAAGAGAGGAGTGGAGTTTTGGAAACTCCATCCCCTTGTGGCTGCTGCCCCCTAGGTCTAAAAACAAAGTTTAGTATTTATACTAAGGCTTAAAAGTCAGCCGACATTTAGACCGACCTAGGGGTCGCGAGGTGCGATACAGGTCGCACCGTGCGATAAGCTACTGCCTTCGCAACGAGTAAGAGCGGGCCAAAACCACGCAGTCGCACCGTGCGAGAATCCTCGCGAGGTGCGAGATACAGTCGCGAGGTGCGACCATGCTCGCGAGGTGCGAGCGCCGGGCGTCTTGGCCGTGCGGCGCCGGGCGCCGGGCGAGGCCGGCAGGCGGCTCGACGATCTCTTGGTTGTGCTCGACGATGATCTTGGGCTGGCGAGCGATGCTTCGAGCTGGCTTGGCGAGCTTGTGGCTTGTGATGCTCGGCTCAAATGCATTTTACCTTGGAAGCTCGGAATGCATGACATTAACACAACTTATATCGCAAAACTCCGAACTTCCGCTAAGGATGATTTATATGCAAACCTTAATAATTACGAACAAATCCCTTAGCAATATGCACCTAAAATACCACAAGAACATCGTATAACTTGAGCGCATCAGACATCATCAAATCTCTTTGGAAATATAAAAATTCTTATTCTCTTTAGATTTTTCCATCAATGAGGCAAAATCAGATTTTCAAGAAAATATTATTTCCTAAATACATCCTAATACGTAGAAATGCATCGAAAAACGTGAAAGAAGTGTTGACTGGACCAACTGCGCCTAACGAAGTCTTCTTTATATAAAGGTGGACACCTGAACCTAGTAGACGCCTTTTGGGTAGGACTTCGGTCCTACACCAAAGCAAATCCTTGCGGGTTAGGGCCCAAAGAGGACAATATCTACTAGTGGGCTCCTGCACACCTAAGATCTTGGCTATCCCACATCGAAAGTTGAGGAGAGCGAAGCCTTCTTTATATAGAGGTGGACACCTCAACCTAGTAGAGGCCTTTTAGGTAGGACTTCGGTCTTACACCAAAGCAAATCCTTGCGGGTTAGGGACCAAAAACGACAATATCTACTAGTGGGCTCCTGCACATTTAGGGGTGTTACAGATGGTATCAGAGCCAGGGCCTATTCCGGTGTTCTATAGTGCCTACGGGGACGCATGCTCTTTAAAGGAGGGGAGAAGGTGCCTAAGATCTTGACTATCCCACATCAAAAGTTGAGGAGAATGAAGCCTTCGTTATATAGTGGTGAACACCTCACCTAGTAGAGGCCTTTTGGGTAGGACTATCTTCACAACTCAAAAAATAGTTGGCATGAATCCACACTTTTGTGTGTATTGAGTTTAATAAATAGACCCTCACAAGTATAAATTAATCACTCAACTCTCATGTGTTTGGGGTTAAATAATATTCACTCAAACCTATAACCAAGTCGACTCAAATGAAGTATATTTCTTTAAAATTGACTATCGTCTCAATTCTCCACTTGTATGGTGACAAAATGCATAAAGATCAAAAGGTCTTTTAAAAGGTTGTATCGTGGCTAAGGTTAAAGGGTGGGAATAATATTTAGGAATGTGGAGTTGAAAAGAAGCCAAGCTAAAGGGAGCAAATATACATGACTTAAGATGTTTTAGTCACAACAAACTCCTTTTATACATTGAACATCATACTCCAACAACATTTTTTTATTCGTATTATATCAATCATCATTCCTTCACCATATCATCCATAAATAATTCAATTGCAACAATTCCACATATATTTCGTAGCATTTTCACCTTTTTATGATATTTCATAACAATTCCACCTTTTTTTTTATCCTTCTGTTTTTATTCTCAAACAACTTTTTTTGTTTCAATGTCATAACACCTGTTTTTTTTTCTTCCCTTATCTTTTGGCAATATTTTTTCATCATAACAAAAACTTCCAATAAAAACTCAATTTAATAACTCCATTTAGCCAGGCTTGGGGTAGAATATATAGGAGGCCGTAGGTTTGTAATGTATGGTTAATAAAGAAATAAGGATTTTAAGGCTCAAAAGGGCTAAACGAAGGGAAATGTTATATGAAAGAAAAATCTCTGGAGGTAAAATATATATGAAAAGAATGCCTAAATCATTTCTTCATAGCATTTGTCACAAAAGTCTCAAAGAGTACCAAGTCAAGTTCAAGAGCCACATTTCATTGAGGTATCACACGAGAAAGAAAATAATGAGACTGATGCAGATGTGTCAGTCTAATATGCTCAAAAGGTCACAAGGTTTTGGTCTATCTATCTAGCCAACTTATTTAGGAGAAGTAAGATAATTTTTTCTTCAATCATATTATGAATCTCTCAAGTCTAACCATTCTCCTACCAATCACATAGGCATTCCCAAAATCTTTATTTTAAAACTTCTTTTTATTTTTATTTTTATTTTTTTTGGGTTGAAAAGAAGTTAGATTAGAGTTTCTTATCAACTTTTACTAGTAGCCATTCCTTAGGAAATAAAGAGGTGGAAATCCTAAATAAAATGCAACAATACTAAAACTAATGCAAGATAACATGTAAAACACTAATTTCTAATGCCCATCTATACTAATATATTAAAAGGTGTTCCTCAACAAGGAACTGTGCCACGTGGCGCTATCCCTTACAGGTTTGACTTCATGTACTCCACATACAATAAAAAAATTAGATTATGCATGGTATAAGATTTCATCTCATGACCTCAAGCTTGTGCACTAATGTATCATGACCTCAAGCTTGTGCACTAATGTCTTAACCACTAAACCAAGTAATATTTGGTGGTATAATTTCAATGTAAAATACTAATAAATGAAATATATAAGTACCCGGGGAATAGCCCGGGCCTAAAAACTAGTTCATATTTATAACCTGATCATTCTACATCATATTTAGTAACAGCAAAGCCACAATATTATTTTTCTCTCATCAGTATCATAATCTCGCACGAGCCCCCAAACGAAATTTCAAAACTTTACCCCATGTTTTCCATATAATAGCAAGAACATGCAAGCATAAATGTATAGCATAAAATATGCATATATTTAATTGCCCCTCCCCCACACTTAAACCTTACATTGTCCCCATTGTAAGCCCAAGTATAAGGACTAATCTAGCTAATGGATTATTTGCCACATTTTTTTATTCACTCTAAACTTAATTTTATTACCTAATAACCACAACTCTAAAGCATAAATAAAATAAGAACCTAACTCACTGTCGTAGGAATCACGATTGCACTTAGCATGTGCAACAAGCCCTTTAAACCCCTAGGCTACCCTACTGGACGAGTATGGTCTCGTGAGGATTTTCAGTTGGCAACCCACAAAGCCTTATTAACAATTATTCATTAATAACACATAAAAATAAAATTATTGGAGGACTAGATTGAAAATACTTAGCTGGTTACATGTGTCCTGGACAGAGAATTCTCAATCAGGCATCACTCTTCACTTTCAAATTGCTTGTTCTGCACGAGTGCAATTAACTGGTTCTTTGAGGATATTACAGCGCTGACGTTCTAGAGGAAAATAAGTTCATTAGATGCAACATGAACATCTTATATATAAATCCAGACTAGACTAATCTGAAACATAAGCATAAAACACTTAGAGTTAAGATATATATTAATACATTAACAAAAACAATGAAAGCTGAGGTATAATAATCACATCCTCTTACTAATTTGGAGAGAGCAAATGGTTGTTTACTAGATGTTAAACTATAAGTGCAACACCCATAAAAGTTAGAGCTTACTAAAGGTAAGAAATGTACTCGAAAGTCATCCTAAAAGCAACAACAAATAAGCGTAGCAAAAGAGATACGACAACGTAATAGTAGCAGATAACTCATTACAGCAAGATTGTAACTATTTCCCTGGCTTTGACATATATGTAGAACATCAATCTATTTGTAACTCAGTTTATAGAAGAAACTATTTCTATTATTCGAGTATTCACTTATAATTTATCTTTAAGCATCAGTTGTACAAAGAACCTCCAAGAATCAGCTTTGGAAAAAATACATTTCAGGTGCTAAGTTGAGTTAAAGAATAAGTGAAGATATGCAGAATAAGTGCAGACTGAACAGAACGTATTACTGCTAAAAGCACATAATTTTTTTTTTACCTATTGCCTAAAAAGGAAGGAGAAAATGAGTATAGTCAAACAACACCCTCTATAATTGTCATTAAAGTTGAAAATGTAGGTGAAAATAAAACTGACAAGACAAAACGCAATCTAAACTTCTTCAGTTTAAAATTATGATAGCAGTAAACTTTGAGGTATTATAGCAACAAACCCAAATGAGAATCAAAGATATATATATTGGCTAGGGAGATAAAGCAGAATTTAAGTCTAACCAATATTAACCCACTATTGTAGATGTTCTAGAAATGACACAAGCACACATCATGCAAAAATTCTGCAGACAACATGCTATATACTTGTGTCAACTATCAGTTATTAGACTAAGTTCAAAGAAGATCATAGCTTGCAAAAAAATTGGCCAATAAACAAGCAATGAACTTATTATAACCCATCTAACACATATGAAAGCCTATCTCTAAGTAGATTGAGCATTAACAAATTTGATACGGCGCCAAAATTTGATACGAGTCGTTTACCATATACAAATTAATAATTTATAAAACCTATCTTAGTCCTTCAAAAATATTAACAACTAGTAAAAGGGTAAGAAAGGGTCGATCCCACGAGAAGATTATTAAAATTCCTAACTCTTAAAGTTTAACTAATAACAAAAACAAACTATTATGCACATAAAGAATATAGACACTAATATATACATTATTTACTCATATGAACATAGAAGGGGGGGTTGGTTTGGAATCATACTAGAGTACCTATTAATCTAAATCTAATAACTAATAACTAATACAGATATGTACAAGTGACAAACAAGCAAGCCAACATAACAGTTCGATCATAAATTAATTAGACAATTAACAGTTGTTTAATACTTATAATCTAGTTACCTTTAATACTCGATTTAGCAATTAGGTTGGTGAATTATCGCCACGATCAATTCTTGTCTTGCTCACTAGAAAACTAGAATCTTACAAAGACAAATACAACCCTGACAAACTTATTTTATTAGATCAATTCATATGCTTAATGAAATTAAGGTGAGTCACTCACTCTAATTATATTAAGCCATTAACTCTAAATAACACCATTAAACGCCGCTCCTAATGACTACTTAGCATAATTTAATTACTCTCTAAATGTAGCCGCGTGCACAATCACAAGCAAAGAGATTAAATTTATATTGAAAATACGATAATATGAATTGAATAATTACTAAATCAACTATTAAATCATGACTAACGCCGCGTTCAATCATGTAAACGAAAATATAAGAACATTAAAACAACTGGAAATTAAATATAAATTCAAGAAGTCATGAATACAAGAACAATGAAAAACTAATCAATTGAAAGTAAGAAGGGAAAAACTCATAGATTGGAGTTCCGCTGATGCAGCCGCTACCATCGATTTCACCCACAAAGCACGATCGTTCACCTTCATAGGCCTTCAATGTAATAGCCCTAAATCGACTCGGACCATCTTCACTATCTCACAAAACCCTTACATTGTATATACTTGTGTGTGTTCTTGTGGGAAAAATTAGGGATTTATATACCCAATTGAGAAATTCCCAATCTCATATTTATGGAAATTGCTTGCGGAAAGAGAAGATATAATCTTATTTGCTCGATATTTCCCCAATTATGCTCATGTATTTGCTTGAATATCTTGACATTATGGCAATATTTGTCTTGCTTTGCTTGATTTTGCGTCGAACTAAAAACATGAATGTTTCCTTTTATGTCTCGTCTTTTTGCTTGCAGGGATGAGATTTTGGAATTGATTACACTCTTTTCCATATTCTCACGTGGGAATAAGTTAAATGGGTTGTGTCGATTCAGTTCAACAGTTCAGTTATGGTTATAACCAAACAGTTCAGTTGATATCAGTTCAGTTTATACTAGTTGAAATAATTAACAGTTCAGTTCAGTTAACAAACTTTTCAGTTCAGTTTAATTCAGTTTTTTTCCTTTCCATTTTTAGTTCAGTTCAGTTGCAGTTTAAATCAGTTTTATCCAAACAGTTAAATCAACCAACGGTTGAATCCATAGCAGTTAAAATTTGTTGTGGTTATTTTCTGTTTCGTTTCGGTTAATTTCAGTTATTGACGAAAACCACATAACTTCGGCGATAATCGCATCGGTTCGGGTAGAAGTTAATCACATTCTTGTATTTGTTCGAGAAAAATTGAGCTTCATGTCGGGTTTTGGCCATATGTTTTTTCAAGTCCGGTTAAAAATTAATGCAACAAATAAGTGTTGTCAACACTTCCGCAATTGCCTCGAAAAAAATAGTTGTACTTCATAAAAACGTGTATGAAAGTGACATTGGTAAAAGTGTATTTTATTACTGATATATATGATTTTTAATAAGACAAATTTATATAAGTCGATATTCAAACTTTTAATTGTATGCAAATCATATCATATTTGATTTAAAAAGGACGTCTCATATCAATATAAATTATTATAAACTCCCTCAAAAGACGAGTTAGACATTTTAAAAAAGTTGATTATATTAATGTCTTACTTTAACTATAAGGCTTACTATAAGTCTATAACGATACTAGTCATTAAGGCTGAAAAACACATAATCGACGTAAAATAAGTTAATATAATATCAGATCAAGGTATCTATATGTGACAGTAAAGTAATTGAAAATCACTTTGCTTAATTTAAAGTAAGATTAAGTTGTATACATTTTGATTTTAAAACATAACATTCGAGTGAACCAAATTGATATTGGATTACAACGAATCTCGAACTACAACGATTAAATAATGTGAGAACCAAATGGATTGAACTTGTCACTAATTAGATTAAACTAGTCACTATATTACAAAGATGGTTTGTTCTCTTCTTAATATTGGGATTGGACCGTTGTCCAGTTTAAAATTAAGAGTATGCTGTCTCTTACAAGTTACAAAACCAATTGATTGAACATAACATTGCTCCATGCCTCCATTACGATATCGAAAATAATATTGAAGTGAAACAAGTTAGAATAAGGTTATTAGATATTGTATCAATGTGAAACGATAACATAAATGAAGATAAGAACACTCCAATGTAGTTAATCGTTTATAAGTTACAATTATTTTAAATTTCAAATATCTAATTTAACTGAAACAAGTTGATACTAGATTATATAATGTATCAATGTAAGCTTACAATGTAACTACAAAAGGGCAATGATCTATCAAAATGAACCTTGCTTAAGCTTTATGTGTCGCAAATACAAAACATATTGCCAAAGCAAAACAAGTTGATAAGTGAAGTTGTTATTAACTTATTCGATTAGACGTTATATATGCGAATACATCTAAACACATAAACAAATTGAAACAATTTGTTATTGCACAAGACTAATGTATACTGAATTACTCATATTGCATTAGATATTTAGATCTATATATTGATATAATTCGACAAGTTAATGATTTACATGGACTGTTTATGTTAAAGATACTTTGTATTATGAAATACTTTGTATTCTGTTTACATTGACCATTTATGTTAAAGATACTTTATACTCTGATATAAGTCGATAAGGTAATTGGTGTATATGATTCAGTTGCAACCAATGTAGAACAATGTAACTCAGTAGATTGGTTCAATATAACAATACTCCATTTAAGTTATTCATCTCTAAGTTAAATTCATATTGAAACTCAAAACATCTACTTTAACAGTACCCTAAGTTTAATTCAAAATAATAACAGTACTCTACTTAAGTTAATCATATTTTTAAGTTGAATTCATTTCGGAACCGAAAGCATCTAATTCAGTTGCAACCGATGTAGAACAGTGTAACTCAGTAGATTGGTTCAACATAACAATGCTTCATTTAAGTTAATCGTCTCTAAGTTAAATTCATATTGAAACTCAAAACATCTAATTTAAATTGAAACAAGTTGATATTGGATTAGATCGATGTATCAATGTAAGTCGATAAGCTAATTCAAGATGGCGTAAGTTCTTTTAAGATAATTGTCATTACGTTGTACTCATTTCGAAACTAAACATCCAATTGCATTAAAATGAGTTGTTATTGGATAAGATCAACGAATGTATCAATGTAAGTTAATTAATTAACTTAATAGAAGATAACAATACTCTATCTAAGGTAATTAATCATCTTTAAGTTAAATTCCTTTCAAAACCCAAATCATCTAATTGAATTGAAACAAGTAGTTGATTATTGTTACTATGTCGTAGTACACCTTATTGCTTATAGGTAAGATACTGATATGAAGCGAAAATTCGTATATGTAGTATACTACTCCCTCCGTCCCAAATCATGTTTCTATTTTGGGAGTCAAACTTTAAAAACTTTGACCAAATATTCTCATTAATGTATACAAAAAAGCATACTCATGTGGGGTCTTGTTAGATTCGCTTTAATGTGTACATTCATAATATCAACTTTTTATATTTTTTTACTTATGCAAAATTGAAGATAACGTTGGTCGAATGTATGTGTTGGAGAATGTGTAAAAAGAATCAGGAACTATATTTTAGGACGGAGGAAGTATAAGGTCTATTATTGATTAAGACTTGTTATAACTTATATAAGTTCACTTAACTGAATACAATCAAATTATTTTATAGCTGAGTAATAATAAATAATTGTATAAGTAAGGTTATAAAATCTACCTTAATAGAAGAAATAACCGTAGATTAATATAAGTTTATAACCAATAACTTAACAAGTAGTAATGTAAGACCTATATAAGTAGTAGTAGACTAGTAGTGACTTATGATTGGCCAAATAAAGAAAACACAGATCCTCATCTACCACCGTTGATTTACTTCACCCACCTTCCACAACCATTGATTTACATAAAGAAGAATCACCATATTAGCTGATTAGCTAACCGTTGGATCATCACCCCCACAAATCAATACCGTTAATTTGCCTCCCCCCTTATTTATGAAACCCTAACCTTCCTCTCTCTTCCTCACCCGCCTCCTTCCTCTCTTCTCTTCCTCACCCTCTTATTTCTTCTCTCTTTTAGTTTCTTTTTGGGGTTTTGTATGTAAATCAAATGCACTGTCAATTTTTTTTTCTTTTCGTAACTTTATCTTCTTCAAGTGAGAGTTGATATTCTTTAAAGAACATTGAAAGAGTTGAAAGCTCAAGAAGGAACTAAGTCATGTATGTTGTGAGACTAGGTTCCAAAACTTTGTTTCTTTTGTTTCATATCTTTTGTTAATTCTAATTTTTTGGATCTAGTTTTTGAATGGTTATTTAGATATTTTATTATTTTCAAAAACACTAGCCGATCTGATGTTATTTGAAATTTAGTTCATTTCTTCTTCATGTTTCTTATGTGCTCAATTTTTTTTTAAAAAAAATTGCAGTTGATTTTACGTTTGCTTATTGAGTTTGATTTTGAACTATTTCAGTCGGGATGATAAACATTATCTTTATTCATATATACTGTTGCGTCAGAGATATAATTTGCTACAAACATATACAACCATGGATGAATCTGGGATATGATTTGCACAGTTCAAACTTTCAAGATTTATTTTCTTTAATTAACAGTATTTGAATCCTTTTTTATATTGATTTTTGACTTTGATATCAACTATATTATTTGAATGTGGTCAAATTAGCTATAAGATCTTGGTTTCTTATATCTTGAGCTTTTGTAAAGATTGTTAGTAAAACAGAAGGCCAAATGAGGAGTTAACATATACTCGAGTCTTGTCCATTTATGTTGAATTAACTGGCGTAATTCTCTTGACGTTTTTATGCTTTTTTTTATTTCTTCTGATTTTTTATAGATTTGATTTTTATGTTAATTACATTGATGAAGCTTCTTGCGTATTTTATTGATCTTTTCTTTGTTTGTGTTTGTTTTTTGTTGCAGAGATATAGTTGATGATTTTTTAGTGAAGTTGAGAAGAGATGAATTTGCCTTACTTTGATTATTTCCTATATCCAAATTATGCTTACAGATGTAAATAGTAAATGTATTTGATAGTTTCTTTTATGTTAAATATATCAATGCATTTGCACCATAAATATGTTGTACTAGAACTGACATTGGTTGATCAAATTCCAAGGATGTGTTTTTGTGTATTTGTTAATATTGTTACAGTAACCATGTATTTATGTATTTGTTGTGTATTACAAGCGTAATGGGAATTTAAATTTCTTCCTGAAAAAAGGCATGCAAAGATTATGGTGGATATGAATGTTTTCCTAAACATAATTAAAAAAAAAGAGGCCAAAGATCACAGTGGGCAACTATAGGTGTTTACTTTATGTGAAGCAGACATAACACTTATTCCAAAGAGATGTTATCTGAATATTGGAGAATGATAAGTAAAATGACAATTTTGTCCTACTTTTCTTCTATTTATAGATACGATTTTTAATACAGGAATTTTATGATAATGTTAATATATATATATATATTCAATCAATAATACTAGTATTAGTAAGTAATAGAGAAATTCATCTTAAAAGGGAGATTGAATTAATTTATAATAAGTAATGTGGTGTTAATAGTTACGAAAGAAACAAAAAAGTTATATCTCATACTTTTGTAAAAGTTTGATGGATTTTTTGAAATTACCAACTTATCATGAAATAAAGCTATAATGTCATAAATTCATATATTAATAATAAAATTATCATGATAGTGAGAGTATATCATAAAGTTGAGTAAAATTTAAATTGAGTTTGGAGTATAAAAGCAGTGAACTTGACATAGTTGAAAATTATCAAGATATTAAGTTATACTCTCTCTGGCCTTTAGTAGTTTACTCATATTTCTTTTTGGGATGTCCCTTATTAGTTTACCTATTTCTTTTGTTTCTATTTTTGGAATGGGACCACTAACTTTCCATCACACATATACATTCAACTTTAATATAAAATAACAGTTTCTCTTCCTTTCTATGCCCCACAACATTATTTCTCCTAAAACTTTGTGCAAAAGAAACGGGTAAACTAATAAAGATCGGAGGAAGTATGTCATAAATTCAAGTACTATAAAAATTATCATGATAAAATTTGTATGTGAATTGGAGTACTATCATGAATTTGGGTAATATGTGAATTCGGTTCGGATACAGTTTAAAATCAGTTTAAAACAATTTCAGTTTAAAATGGTTTCAGTTCATTTCAGTTTCAGTTTCAGTTTGAATCAGTTCAGTTAATTCAGTTACATATTCAGTTCAGTTCAGTTCAGTTGATCGATCAACTTTTCAGTTTTTCACAGTTATTTTCAGTTACAGTTTGTTTCAGTTCAGTTGCAATTCAGTTTTGGTTTTTCATTTACAGTTTATTTCAGTTCTAGTTCATCATTTTTCAGTTGATTTCAGTTACAGTTACTCAAAGTTCAGTTTAATTCAGTTCAAATTTCAGTTGTTTCAGTTCAACCAACAGTTCATTAACCAAACTGACAGCTCTACACTCTCCTTTCAATTAATAAGACATTGCTTTTGGGCTGCACCATTTTCTTCTTTCTTTCATTCTTGTTGTCTACTTGTCTTCCTTTAGCAAAATAAACTTGTAAATCACCTATAATAAAATAACACACTAGTTAAGCTAATTATTCAGTAAAATATAATATGGACATAAATAACGCACTTATTAATAAAAGTCAATAAAAATGATTAAATAACATATAGAAGACAACTATAAGACTAATTTTAGGGACCAAAAATATAGCAATATATGCACTTATCAGTGAGGGTACAATACAGTCAAGAACCATATTGCCCATTACTGGCCTCTACTAAATATCGATTCATTACAGATTTTATGCAAAAGAATAATTGATAAGTGTATATTTGAGTATATTTTTATTTCCTTATTTTGGTTTTTTATGTCCTTATTTGGTCAATATTTTAGATATTTGAATTACTTTTTATAATGTTAGATAATATATTACCTTTGCTAAAATTTAGTATAAATTGCACTAATTCGCTTATTTTATTGTCATAGGTACACTTAAGTCATCTTACATCATAAGACAAGCAAAGGAAGGGAATAATGAGAAAAAACTCCAACAAGAGGTCTTCTACACCTCAAACCCATTAAAAAACCCATTTGAAGAAGGAGAAACAGAAACCAAAATGCTTGGCTGAAGCTACTGGCTACTGCAGTACGCATGGGAAACAAAAGAAAAAAAATAAAAGAAGTGATATCATCTTTGGAAATCACGTGGAAGCTAACCAAATCAAAACAAGAAAAGAAGAAGAGAGAAGAAATGAAGTAAATCATCTCCATCTTCCACCTTCACGAACAGAGGAAAGATAAAGAGAAGAAAAAGGAAATTTTCTTATTCATCCTTCTGTACATCACCAAAATGGAAGGAAATCAAACTATTTCCTTTTTCTCTTTCACATTAAAATCTCACGAAATCAATCCTAAATTATTATGCAACCAATTTTGGGATTTTCCACCGATTTTGTGTAGGCTTGAATTGAGTATAAATTGGAAGCCCTTCTTCCAATTTAGGGTATGCAAGTATAGTCTGAAAATAAGGAGAGTATTACAAGGGAGTTTTGTGAAGCCGTAGTAGCGGAATCGGCAGTTCAATTAAGCGAGAAGTCTGCTGTTCACGGAGGTTTTATACGTCGGCAAATACTCAGTGAGCTTAAGTGATATTCTCCTCATGTTAGTTGTTTCTCTTTATTCTATTATTAGAATTCTCAATTCAATGAGTTTGTAATTTGGTTGATTTTTGTACTAGTCGTATGATTTTAGATTAATTATATGAATTCAAGGTTTGTTTTAATTTTCGAATTACATTGAATTTCAGTTTACTATCGTAATTTAAGCATGATTTGCTATCTTTAGCTGTTTGGGTTACGATTGTTTGCTAAGTGTATAATTTGGCCTAGTTTAAATTATATACTATTAGTAGTACTAATCTTAATTTATTTCTGCAAATGGTTTAAATTAAGGTTAGAGTGTAATTTGATAATATTCATGTTAAACTTTTATGGGATTAATTTGAATATGATTAATGAAGTCCTACTCCAAATGCTTCTAGATTTCGCCACTGTAGGTTGCGATCATACATACAATGTATAGTCTAGTTTAGAGCTAGTATCGGCCTAGTTCAATACTAATTGTTAATATGAAGGATAGGGAGATTTTGCTATCTTAATCTCTACAATTAATCGATTATACCAATCTTAAGTCTAGTAGTTATATTGGAAATTATGGCTAGTCGCTTAAGTCTATTGCGGTCGTTATTTTCGAACTTGCTTGTCATCACTTGTAGATAATAGATTAGTTTTACTTTTACTTTTACTTAGTTCTATTAGTTATTACAATCTTAAACACCCCCCTAAATCTATGTAAATACGTAAATAGTTGTATAATCTCGCTTATATGTGTGAATAGTGTTTGTCTTAATTAAACTTTGAATTAAAGAATTTAGTAGTCTCTCCGTGTGATCGACCCTTTCTTACCCTTTTCTACTTGTTAATATTTTTAAGGTCTAAGAATAGGTTTTTATTTTAATACGGTAAACGACACGTATCAAATTTTGGCGCCGTTGCTGGGGCGATGGTGTTTAATATACCTATAACTTGAAGTTTCTCTTTATTTTGTTATATCTTTACTTATTCCTATTACAATTGTATTTTCTCTTGTTTTATACTGTTAGTTAAGTTGTTTACTGTGTTAAAGTTTGTGGTATATGTTATTATTTGTACTGATTATATAGTTTGGGTAATTTTTGGTATTTATTATGTCCAGATAGTTTGGTCAATAGATTGGTTGAGTATGCTCTGTCTTTTTATAATGTCTAGTTGAGGCCAAATGTATTACTTAATGTTTTTTTGATATTAGAATAATACCTTATGTTATCTCTTTTACTTCGGAGTTTTTTGTAATATAGTGTTCTGCTTCTATTGTTTGATGCACTAATTAGTTATACTTATATCCTACTTTAATGACAGTTTTTTGACTCTTAGTATATTTTGTTTGGAGCCTTCTCATCCACTTGAAAACAATGTTGCGTCAAGTATAGATAGTATCAATTGGGGTGTAGTAGTTTAACAATGCAACTTGTTTCTTGGCCAAAATTTTGCAAGCTATAATCTTATCTGACACTCAATCTACTATCTATCATGCATATCATGTGCTTGTATGCTTTCTTCATATTGTGGATGGTTTCAAATAAATGATAGATCCATGCTTACTATCTAATTAACTATCAGGTGGTTATATTATTGTATAGATCAGTTATTAGTATATATAGTCTTGATACTCTCATTGGTGACTTGTGTTGATTAATTTAATAAGCATGCTGAATATTTCCATTTCTTACAATATAAAAAGTGAACTTAGTGTTATCCATTCTTCATCTATTATCATGAATCTGATGCAGTTTTTATATGTTGTAATGCCAAAACACTAGAGTTCTTAGATATTCATATTTTTAATACTTGGCAAAATAATTTACATTGCTAATAGCATGATTACTTAGTCTATAATTTGTCTTTTGCTAAGATCTATGAGTAAGTGCCTGCAGACATTATGCATAACTAGTAAAAATATTTGTCTATTATGCTTCTTCATTGATATATTAATAGTTCTATCTGCAAGTTACCATCAACCTCCTGCATAACTGATTTGGTTTTCTAAAGGTTCAGCAACATGTTAACTTGTAATCTATTCAAAACAGTATGACTTAAAGTAACTAGGAATGAATTCAGAAAAATAATTAAGGGATAACTACTTTAAACTCCTAAATTATTGTCAATCTACTAAGTATAATATTTTGTTCTGTCCGACTTCTGATACTTAGTATATTCAACAATTTGTTTTCTTTTTGCTTGCGCATTAGATTTGACTCACTACTTGTTGTTGAGTAGCAATCAAACATCGAATTGTTTATTGATTGTGGTGCTATATATGATTTAGCTGCATTTTGAGTCATCGATTTCACTAGTTTCGATTTGAATTCGGCAAAATACCTGCAGCTTGGATAGATTCTGGAACTTACTTTGATTGATTATCCATGTACTAGTATTACTAATCTGTAGGTTCTTAATATTAATAAGTGCATTTTAATGAGGTCTAATTGATAATCCAAAATCTGGTGTTATGCTTTTCAAGTTATATTTAATGTTTTGATTTGTCATCTGCAAAAGGAAGAAATGTGTTAGAATTGCCTTGTTCATCTGATGTAAACATATTTGCTAAAAGCTTCTTAGTGATAAGCTAAAATTTGGTTCTTAAACCTGATGGACTCTTTGAATTTTCTTAAAGTATTTGCAGTGTACATAATCTGCATAACATACTAGAAATAGTCTGCTAGTCCCTCATAGTCCATCAGTTATGCGATTTATTTGCAATTTTATCTTTTTTAAACTCATTATACATGACTAGAGTTAGATTAAGCACTTCGAGCTACATCTTGAAACAGTCAACCTTCAATATTTCTTATTAAGAAATGTGACTTTGTTTTGTGTAAGTGACTGCAATTTTGAGTAATGAGCTTTGTTTCTCAAATTGTATTATCTTGCGAAGAATTATCTTAAGCACTTTCAAGGTTTTACTTTGTTGGTCCTACTTTAATTCTTAGTGCAACCAAGTGCTTTATTCACAATGTTTCATTGAAAATTAAATTGTCACCTACATATTCTTACTTGCCTAATTTACTTGATCTGAGTATGCACAAGGTGTAACCCACATGCCTAGCTTGTCATTTCGATGATCACTTTTCATTTTCTAAGATCTGCTGAACAAGTTGGAAATGATCAGGTTTATCAATTTGACCGTCTACATGCACTCATCTCCAATATGCAGTTATTTTATACACTATCTGTTAATATTATGCTTACCATCACTTAACTTTGTCAGGACGATTTAGTAGAAAGTTACAGGACAAATTTATTTTAAGAGGTTGGGGCCATTTTATGATCAAGAGCAGTGGAGAAATAGAAGAAATCTCATTTGAGAAACTTTAGAAGAGAGAGAAGTACGTCGAGCCAACGACTTCTATAGTTCATTCCATTCAGTTTTGCTAGTACGGGTAGCTGTAGAATACCGCAAGTTGAAGACTGAGCTGCCAACCATGCAAATTCTGGTGCACTAGTGCAGAAGCATGAAACTAATCAAAAGCTTTCAGGAGCTGTGGAAATGTTTAAGGCAATAGCTACATTGCTGAAACAATTGAAGAATAGAAATAGAAAAGACTTCACACACGTAACCAACTAAGTATCTTCTATCTTGTCTTCCAATAATTTTATTTTGATGTGTTTTTAATGAATATCTGTTAATAAGGCTTTGTGGGTTGCCAACTGAAAATCCTCACGAGACCATACTCGTCCACTAGGGTAGCCTAGTGGTTTAAAGGGCTTGTTGCACATGCTAAGTGCATCCGTGATTCCTACGACATTGAGTAGGCATTTATTTTATTTATACTTTATAGTTATGGTTATTAGGTAATAAAATTAAGTTTAGAGTGAATAAAAAATGTGGCAAATAATCCATTATCTAAGATTAGTCGTTATACTTGGGCTTACATTGGGACAATGTAAGGTTTAAGTGTGGGGGAGGGGCGATTAAATATATGCATATTTATGCTATACATTTATGCTTGCTAGTTCTTGCTATTATATGGAAAACACGGGGTAAAGTTTCGAAATTTCTTTTGGGGATCGTGGGAGATTATGATGCTGGTGAGAGAAAAATAATATTGTGGCTTTGCTATTACTAAATATGACGTGGAATGATCAGGTTATAAATATGAATGGGCATTAGAAATTAGTGTTTTACATGTTATCTTGCATTCGTTATAGAATTTTGTTTACATTTAAGTTAGGATTCCACTTCTTAATTTCCAGAGAAATGACTATTAGTGAAAGTTGATAAGAAACTCTAATCTAACTATTGTATTAAAGAAAAAAATGTTTTGAAAAATACGATTTTGGGAATGTTATATTATTGGCAAAGGATAGTCGAACTTGAGAGATTCATAATATAATTGAAAAATTCATATTGCTTCTCTTAAAAAAGTTAGCCAGATAGAATTGGGTTCAAAAAAGTCTCTCTCTGGCGAAAAGTCTAGGGTCTGAAACTCAAAATAACAGCGGAGGAGGGTTTGGTTGTGGACTTGGGAGGGATTGATGCAAATACTACTGCTTCCTCGACAAACCTAGCTTTGGTGGAAAAAGTTCTCACCATTCGATCTTTTAATTTTGAAGCCCTTAAAAGGACTTTGAACCAAATCTGGACACTTTCAAAAGGGGCTCTTTTCCGTCAAATCGAAAATAGTCTTTTTGTGATTCAATTTGCTACGACAAAGGACAAAGCCAAGGTTATGGCCGGACGACCTTGGTTTTTTGACAACGATCTCGTGCTGTTGGAGGAGATAGAGGGTAGTGTCCAACCCTCTGAAATTTCTTTAACTCGGTGCCCGTTTTGGTTGAGACTTTATAACCTCCGGATGGATAGTAGAGCTGATATGATTACTAAGCCAAGAACACTTAATAACCAACTAGAAGCACGAATCTTGAACTTTCTTGGATTCAAGAATCAATTAACTCGAACAAAGTAACAAGTATCCGGATATTTCTTGGTTTAAAGATCACTCCTGAACTCTAAACAAGAATCTAAACACTCTCAAGATCACTCCTGAAATTAAGATGTTTAACACTAAACACTTAACACTCCTGAAAAGTCTTTAATGGTTCGATTAATGTTGCTTACAAGCAAGACAGTAATCAAGAGTAATTCTTTATATAACAAAACATAATCCCTTTCATTAATAATCAAAATTGCCTAATATAGGCTACACTCCTATTATAACTAGAACACTAATAAGATAAGAATAGAACAAAACAAGATAAAACTCCTAAACACCACACGCTTAATATCTTTTAGCATGTTGATGTTCACTAGAGTTCTAACCAGCATATAACTCATAACAACCGAAAAAACTAACTAAAAGCAATTAAAATACATAGTACTTCTGACATAACTAGAAGTCTATGCAACAATCAAGTCCTAACAGAACTAGGACTCCTCCAACCAAGTCCTAACAGAACTAGGACTCCTCCAACCAAGTCCTAACAGAAATAGGACTCCTCCAACCAAGTCCTAACAGAACTAGGGCTCCTTCCTTCGAGCTCTCCTCCATCTTTCACGCCCCTTCTTCATCAAACCAAGTAACAATACACGCCAACACTTGCTTATTTCCTCTAAACTGAAATCCCATTTGCTCCATAACCAAGTCAATAGGTTCTTCAAGTACAAGTGCCTTTGCATCCGTATCATTCTCCCCATCCACAAAAGAATTTGCCCTCAAATTCTCGTCATCATAGTAAGGAGACAAATCACCCACATTAAACGTGGCACTCACACTTCCAAATTCATCTGGCAGATCTATCTTATAAGCACTATCGCCAACAACACCAACCACCTCAGAAGGACCATCTGCCCTAGGCATGAGCTTGTTTTTCATCTTGCTAGGAAACCGTTCTTTCCTCAAGTGCACCCACACAAGATCACCAACCTTGAAAATTGGTTGTTTGCGCCCTTTGTTAGCCATTGTCTTGTATTGAATGTTCATCTTTTCGATCCTTGCCTTAACTTGCTCACAAGTTTTGTTGAATGCTTCCAACCTCTTCTTTGCATCCGTGTGAATTTCATGCTTAGGCACCACAACAAAATCAATAGGCAATAGAGGATTAACACCATAAACTACCTCAAATGGAGATCGAGAAGTGGTAGACGAATGTGCCCTATTGTAGGCAAATTCGGCATGGGCGAGCTTGATGTCCCAATCCTTTTGAGTCTTGCTCACCAATCCTCGCAACAAAGACCCTAAAGTTCGATTAGTGACCTCGGTTTGCCCATCAGTTTGGGGATGGTGGCTTGTACTAAAGAGCAACTTCGTACCAACTATGCGCCAAAGACACCTCCAAAAATGACTTAGGAACTTAGAGTCCCTATCAGATACAATGCTCCTTGGAATACCATGCAACCTAATGATCTCCCTAAAGTACAAATCAGCCACATGAGTTGCATCATCAGTTTTATGCATAGGAACAAAATGAGCCATCTTGGAGAATCGATCCACAACCACCATTATAGCATCTTTCCCCCTTTGAGTTCGAGGCAACCCCACAATGAAGTCCATGCTTACACTATCCCAAGGATGACTAGGCACATGTAAAGGTGTATAAAGACCCTTATGGAAGGTACTCTTTGCCTTTTGACATGTAGCACACCTAGTAACCACCAAATGAACGTCCTTCACCATATGCGGCCAGTAGAAGTTCTCTTGAAGTGTATCAAGAGTCTTTTGCACGCCAAAATGTCCGGGCACACCTCCATTATGCACCTCTCTAACAAGCAAACCCCTCACTCCACACTTAGGCACACACAACCTGTTGCCCTTAAACAAAAACCCCTCTTGGATCACGAATGAACCCTCCGGTTTTTCGAACTTCTCCCCAAAATCAGCATCCTCTTTGTACAATTCTTTCAAGTGTGCAAAACCCAACACTTGTGCATCCACCACTGCCAACAAATATGATCGCCTCGACAAAGCATCAGCAACTACATTAGACTTACCTTCCTTATATTTGGATGAAAATGTGAATGATTGAAGGAACTCCACCCATTTAGCATGTCGATGGTTGAGTTTTTGTTGACCATGGATGTACTTCAAAGCTTCATGATCCGAGTGAAGTATAAAAGGCTTTGGGCGTAGATAGTGTGACCAATGATCCAAGGCACGGACAATTGCATAAAACTCTCTATCATAGTTAGAGTAGTTCAATTTAGCAACGTTCAACTTCTCACTGAAATAAGAAATTGGCCGTTTTTCTTGCAACAACACCGCACCAATGCCTACCCCACTTGCATCACACTCCACTTCAAACAACTTGTGGAAATCGGGTAGTGCCAAAACAGGGGCACTACAAAGCTTACTCTTCACCTCGTCAAAGGCTTGTTGTGCTATGGATGTCCAACTAAACTCCCCTTTCTTCAACAACTCAGTAATCGGTGCCATAATAGAAGAAAAGTTTCGAATGAACCTCCTATAGAGCGAAGCCAAACCATGAAAGCTCCTACATTCCGAGGCATTCTTAGGTGCTAACCAAGAAGAAATAGCCTTCACCTTGTCAGGATCAACATGAACACCCTCTTTGGAAACAATATACCCCAAAAACGCCACACTAGATACAAGAAACTCACATTTCTCTAGTTTACCATATAGTTCTTTGCTCCCTAAGTTTCTCAAACAAGCTACGCAAATGTAACAAATGTTCTTCGATGCTCTCACTATAAATGAGGATGTCATCCAAGTAAACAACAACAAACTTATTAAGAAAAGGTCGAAGTACCTCATTCATCAATCTCATGAAAGAACTAGGTGCATTGCATAGGCCAAATGGCATGACCATCCACTCGTACAACCCTTGTTTGGTTTTGAAGGCAGTCTTCCATTCATCACCTTCTCTAATCCGCATTTGATGGTAGCCACTTCGAAGATCAATCTTAGAAAACACCGAAGCTCCATGCAATTCGTCCAACATGTCCTCCAATCTAGGCATAGGGAACCTATATTTCACCGTTATATTGTTCACTGCCCTACTATCAATGCACATCCTCCACGTTCCATCCTTCTTAGGAACTAGCAAAGCTGGAACCGCACACGGACTCATGCTTTCTCTCACATACCCCTTTTCAATCAAATCCTCGATTTGTCTTTGCGATTCCCGTGATGCTAAGGGATCACATCTATAAGCCGGGCTGTTTGGTAATGGTGCGCCAGGCACAAGATCTATGGCATGTTCTATACCCCTCAATGGTGGTAAACTAGAAGCACGAATCTTGAACTTTCTTGGATTCAAGAATCAATTAACTCGAACAAAGTAACAAGTATCCGGATATTTGTTGGTTTATAGATCACTCCTGAACTCTAAACAAGAATCTAAACACTCTCAAGATCACTCCTGAAATTAAGATGTTTAACACTAAACACTTAACACTCCTGAAAAGTCTTTAATGGTTCGATTAATGTTGCTTACAAGCAAAACAATAATCAAGAGTAATTCTTTATATAACAAAACATAATCCCTTTCATTAATAATCAAAATCGCCTTATATAGGCCACACTCCTATTATAACTAGAACACTAATAAGATAAGAATAGAACAAAACAAGATAAAACTCCTAAACACCACACGCTTAATATCTTTTAGCATGTTGATGTTCACTAGAGTTCTAACCAGCATATAACTCCTAACAACCGAAATAACTAACTAAAAGCAATTAAAATACATAGTACTTCTAACATAACTAGAAGTCTATGCAACAACCAAGTCCTAACAGAACTAGGACTCCTCCAACCAAGTCCTAACAGAACTAGGACTCTTTCCTTCGAGCTCTCCTCCATCTTTCACGCCTCTTCTTCATCAAACCAAGTAACAACACACGCCAACACTTGCTTATTTCCTCTAAACTGAAATCCCATTTGCTCCATAACCAAGTCAATAGGTTCTTCAAGTACAAGTGCCTTTGCATCCGCATCAACTTTCTATGAATTAATGTGTCTTAAATCTTGATAATCTACAAACAATAAATTAGCAATATCAACTGGAAAACGACAATGGGAAGTGGAAGCCAGGGAATGGACATAGGACCATGCTGATTCCAAAAATAAGAATTTCACAAAAAAGAATCCTTAATAATAACAGCTTGTAATAAGTTACTAGCAGAGCTACAAAACAAATAAGATAATTTGTCCCTCTCTCTTTTGTGTACTCACTAGCTGAAAAGTTAACATGGGATAAGACTAGATATGCACACTACGAATTGAACAACTTTGAATTGCTGAAACATATTATCTATTTTGAATTCTAAGAAAGGACAATACCTGATAAAACAAACCATCAATCACTCTCTGAAATTAAGGCAGTTCACCATCATGTAAGATATGCATCTGATATTAACTGAATTTGTGACAGCAGAATATTGCTTCATCCACACAATGTACCTGCTTTATGATAGTGCATCGATGTTACTGATACGCCACTAAGTCTTATCGAAGTGCCTGAATGTAAACAGACAAAACATTCATTTTCCAGACACACAAAAAGAAATTCATACTAGAATCAAGTCTACTTTGGTAACCCTCAAACTGTAAAAATCATAACCATACAAATGCAAGCTTGCAACCACTAATACAACCTCAATTGTAAAGGAATACTTTTAAGCTAATGTTATCATATTGATATGAAGAACCATCATAGAGATTTTGAAAGAACAAACAGAGATTCTTTCATTACAAATCAACATTGCATCATCATAAGAAGTTATCATGTGACAGGGCACAAGATATAAGTCAAATCACATCAATGCACTAAAAATTAACCTAGCATTCGATATTATGAGAGTCTATCCCCCACGAGCTGACTGATTAAAGCCCATTGTACGTAATTAGGTACTCTAAGACGGAAAGATCATGGAAGTAAGTGGATCCAAGTGACAATGAAATCTGTGTGTGAATCTAAGTGACAGTAAGCATGGGTATGAATCCAAGTGATAGTGTAGCCTGTGTGAACAGTGAACATGCTGATATGAGGCCTAATTACTAAACATTCAGTGAACAATGAATAACCAACAAAGTTCTGCAAACTGCTGTAGGAAATCTTTTATTCAACGCCCAGGTTCTATCATCCCAATAATAAAAAACAATATCCTCTAAAATGATTACTCAAGCAAAGTCACAACCTTTCGGATTCCAAACACATATTTTTCAAGCACATGATATCAATTCTATTCTTCCATTAGGTCAAGCAATAGAGGGACAACATATCCTTATTTACAATCTCAACAACAGTGAATTAAACTGATAACTAACACATCTTATATCAATTTTTTTAAAATTCAACCCGACAAATATATAAACCACCTTAATTTCTTGTTTCCACAAGCCATCTAAAATATGGAGGTAGTCAAAGCCCTAACTGTACTTCGACAACTATCAACTTTAAGATTATAAACTACACCAATGTAATTGTAGCAGACATTTGATTCCCAGAAAAGCAACAAAACTCAATAACTAATCTTGCTTCTCAAATAATCCAATAAACTTGATTATAATCGCAAGCACAATCAAATCAGAAGACATCAATTGCATTAAAATTCAAATCGGACAAAAACAACATTTTTCCATTTCCAGTACTCAAAACCCTAATTGTAATAGACCGAAGTTCAACAATAAAATTTGCATAAATAAAAAAGCAACTAGCAACTACTAGATAAAATTCAATGAAATGCAATAATCACCATTAGTAATTTTAATATCCAGCACAAATCGAAAAAAGTTGTACCTCAACAATATTGCCTACAAGATAAGAAAGCTGCTTATTAAGCTTGATTTTCTCTTGATTCGCCTTAATCTTCTCCAATTCTCAATTTGTCCTCTGCACATCCTCCTACATGACAATAAACCGCAATCCAAAAAATCGCAAAAAATATGATTCAATTTTGTCACAGAAACTTCAAACCCTAAGTCAAAATTCCGCTAATTTTGGAGCTGCGAACACTAATAAAAACAAAGAAAGAGAGGAAAGAAAAGTGAACCTTAGAAATGCGAATCTCGTTAACGAGGATGCGAGTAGCCCTAACGATGTCTTCTGTTGTGAGATTCGCGAGCTAGTATTCCACCAGAAAAAATGTGTGAAATGGCCAAAGAGAAGCTTCTAGAAGTTGATGAAGACTTTCAACTCCCACCATTCTTTCTTTGGTGTCTTTCGCTGGCGCTAATTCCAGTGCTTCCTCCATTGTTAGGGTGTCGAGGAGGAGATCGGTGAGTTGGATCCAGTTCTAAGAGAAAAAAAGTGAGGAGAGAGAGGGGCTCACCTCCCACAATTTTTTCTTTGATTTTCGCCCACATACACGCTAGAGTATGAAGAGGTTCGCCGGAATTTGTGAAAGGGTGCGACGGAGTGAGAGTAAGGGAGAGGAGCGCGCCAGATTCGCCGGGAGAGGGAGAGAGAGTAAGTTAGCGATTGTTGAGACTCGAAAAATATAAAGAAGAGGGGGAAAGGGTTCAAAACTGGGCCGAGGATTTTCTAAGGCGTCCTTTTGGGCCGTTCTAAGGGAGCAAGCAGGCAGAAATGAACGAAAAATCTGATCCGGTCTTGTGAACCGGATCCGATTTTCGAAAACCGAAGCGGTTTTTAAAATTTGATCCGGTTCACTTAAGGACCGGATCATATTTTCTGCCCAGCTTTCCCTCCCTTTTTTTTTAATCATTTTCGGATGCAGTTTTGTAAAAACCGAATCTGTTACTAAGTGACAGATAAGGTTTTTTCCACTAATGCTACTAAATATCGATTCATGTCAATTTTTATGCAATAGAATAACCAAATAATATTTTCATGCACCCTAAAAATAATTTAAGTCTAGGTTGGTTCATGAAACACATAAAAGACTATTTTTTAGTGATATGTTATTAAGTAATCACCTTTACAGGGAACCTAACAGGTTGTCCAAATTAACTGATTAATATTATAACAATTCTTTAGGTCTTGATTAACAAAAATAACATATGTGGTGATGAAAGCATAAACAGGACAATCATGTAAGCATATAATAATAAAAAGAAAGAGTAGAGATTAGAATGTACAAAGGAACGATTTTTATATTAAAGATCTACTTCATAAAAGAAACAATTAGTAACTTCAATATTAAAATAAATTTATTCAAGTACCCTCAGGATTATACCGTGGCTTAGGTATGAGAGATTGATAACCTTCGGGACGAGCAATCGTGAAGCCTGATAATATGAATGTCTTAAAGTATTTGTTTGTAGGTGCTTTTGTGTTGAAAAGTATGAAAGTATTGAGTTTTGTAGAGATTCCGAAGTGTAAAGTTGTAATGTTTGTATGAGAAAAACCGTATTTTAATTCGGAAAATCGAAGCCTATTTATAGGAAAATTGAAAGTGCGCGTCACACGCTGGGTGCGCCAGGGGCATCACCCTGTGTGACGCACAATCACACGTGTCAAGCGCAAATTGGTGCGCCTGACGCGACACGCCCAATCAGTTGCATACACGTGGCACACGCTTTAGAAAAAGATAGAAAAGAACACTGCTCGTCACGTGGAGGAGTGCGCCAAGCGCGCGATTCTATGTGACACATAATGCCACATGTCAGGCACAAATTGGTGTGCCTGACACAGTTGGACAATGGCGCGCCAGACTGTGGTATGTTTCATTATTGAGCCCTTATATGGGGAGACACGATTATGTGTTTATATAGATGAAGTGCGAGCGAGGAAGACGCGAAGGACAGGGTGGTAGTGAAGCGGCGTCGATGGGGAGGGGTGCTGGTGGTGGTGCGAGTTTAGATATCCCGAAAGCAGAGGAAAGAGAGAGAGTGTTGTCTACTACTACTACTACTACTACTACTACTACTACTACTACTACTACTACTACTACTACTAGTATTATTATCATTATCATTATCATTATCATTATCATTATCATTATCATTATCATTATCATTATCATTATCATTATCATTATCATTATCATTATTATTATTATTATTATTATTATTATTATTATTATTATTATTATTTTTATTATTATTATTATTATTAATATTATTTTTATTATTATTATTTAAGTTAAATGGATGTGGAGATTATGTAGCAGAGAATGGAGGCATGGTTGTATGCGTTGGAGTTAAGGTCGACTCTGTTGGAAGAGATAAAAGAGGCGCAAAGTGAAAACTTGGAGTTGGAAAAGATAAGAAATGATGTGAAAAAGGGTAAATCACAAGGATTTGTGATCTGGGATGATGGTACGTCAAGCTTTCAAGGTAGAGTATGCATCCCCAACAATGAAGCATTAAAGAAGAAAATTCTGAACGAAGCTCATACCAGTCCTTTCTCCACTCACCCTGGAGGAAACAAGCTATACAAGGATTTAAAGCAAACCATCTGGTGGAGCAATATCAAGCAAGAAGTTGCAAAATTTGTAGCAAAATGCTTGACTTGTCAAAACATAAGGATCGAGCACCAGTGGCCTGCAGGATTGTTGCAACCATTAGACATTCCCACCTAGAAATGGGATTCAATTTCAATGGATCTTATTATGGGATTACAACCATCATCTTGAGGTATGAACTTTATTTGGGTTGTAGTGGACAGATTGACGAAATCCGCAAATTTCTTACCCATTAAGAATAATTGGAGTCTGCATAAGCTAGCTGAGTTGTACATGAGCACAATTTGTCATGTTACACGGGGTGCCAAGTTCTATTGTGTCTGATCGAGACTCAAGATTCCAAGCAAGGTTTTAGAAAGAGTTACAAAGAGCTCTTGGCACAAGGCTCGATTTCAGTACAACCTTTCATCCAGCAACGAATGGTCAAATAGATCAAACAATTCATACTCTTTAAGATAAGTTATGGGCATGTATATTGGATTTTCAAGGAAGTTGGGAGAAATACTTGCCATTAGCGGAATTTTCTCACAATAACAACTATCAAGCTACCATCAAATTGCACCATATGAAGCACTTTATGAAAGAAGATGCAAAACACCCCTCTGTTGGAATGATATTGATGAAGCTCGGATGATTGGACTTGACTTGATACAAGAAACGACAGAAAAAGTGCGTAATAATAATAATAATAATAATAATAATAATAATAATAATAATAATAATAATAATAATAATAATAATAATAATAATAATAATAATAATAATAGTAATAATAGTAATAATAGTAATAATAGTAATAATAATAATAATAATAATAATAATAATAGTAATAATAGTAATAATTGTAATAATAATAATAATAATAATAATAATAATATTAGTAATATTAGTAATAATAATAATATTAATAATACTAATAATAATAATAATAGTAATAATAATAATAATAATAATAGTAATAATAATAGTAATAATAATATTAGTAATAATAATAGTAATAATAATAATAATAATAGTAATAATATTAGTAATACTAATAGTAATAGTATTAGTAATAATAATACTAGTAATAATAATACTAATAATAATAATAATAATACTAATAATAATAATAATAATGATGATGATGATGATGATGATGATGATGATGATGATGATGATGATGATGATATCTAATACTCTACCCGTCCAATCTCAGAAGACATGTTAAATTCATCAAAGATCACATGAACACTTTCGTCAACACACAAGGTCCCATTATTAAACACCTGCCCTTGTATGCTTTACTTTGAGAAGAGTATCCTAGAAAGATTGCCTCATCACTCTTATGGTCATATTTATCGAGTTGGTTCTTTCCATTATTATGCACAAAACACTTGCATCTAATGATACAAAAGTGTGCAATATTGAGTTTTCTATCCTTTAGGAGTTCATGTGGGGTCTTATTCAATTTAGGTTTACTCAGAGCACTGCTTAAATTATATCATGTAGTGTTCACAGTTTCTCCACAAAAACTCTTAAGGAGACCACTTTCAATAAGCATCATCCTCGCCATCTCCTCTAGAGTTATATTATTTCTTTCCACAACATCATTTTTACTGAGGTGTCGTAGGGGCAGAGAAGATGTGACTCACTCCATGATCTCTACAAAAATCAATAAAGCTCGAATTATTAAACTCAGTGCCATGATTAGATCTTACCGCAACCAACTGATGATTTAACTGGTTTTGTTCCTGTTTCACTAATGCAACAAACTCATCAAATGTCTCATTCTTTGAATGTAGGAACATAACCCAAGTAAATCTAGAAAAATCATCAGCCATAACACATACAAACATGTGAATATTTTGACTTTGCACACGCATAGGACCACATAAATCAATATGCACAAGTTCAAAAGGTCTACTGGCACTCATGACACTTTTTGTCTTAAAAGAGGATTTTACATGTTTTGCTTTAGCACATTCTGAACAAACTTTGTCAATCTTGTACTTAATATTTGGAAGTCCAATTCCTAAGTCACGAGATTTAAGTTTACTCAAAAGTGTTAAGCTAGCATAACCAAACCACTTATGCGAAACCCATTGATTTGACTCAGAACCAATGGACTTGTTCTCCGAAATTCTATCGAGTAAAGTGATAAAAATATCATCTTTCCTGGTTCCCTCACATACAAGTTCACCTGTTTGTGAATTAACTATGTGACAAAAGGTCAGCTTGAAACTCAACTCGATTGTCTTTATCACATAGTTGGGAAATGCTCAAAAGATTATGTTGCAAGCCATCAACATAATATACATCATCAATAGCTTGTGAAAGTGACCTACCAACTTTGCCTATACCAACAATATAACCTTTGTTTTTTTCTTCGAAGGTAACACCTCCACGTAAGTTGTGAGTGAGAGAAATTGCTTCTTATCCCAGGACATGTGTCTTGAGCATCCACTGTCAAAATACCAAAAGGTACTACCTCTCGCTTTAGCCTGCAAGAAACAATCAAAAATTTCTTGGGTCCCTTTCCACAAACAATTGACTCTAGGTGGTCCGTCCTCACCCAGACCTACTTACCATGCTTGTTGTTTCTATTTACACTTTTCTTTCTAGCTGGGCAATTGAAAATCTTATGTCCTTTAATTCTACAATGATAAAACACACATGCATTTCCTTGCAAGAACATATTTACCTCTTTTAAATTCCTCGATCCAAGTGGTTCCCTTGGGGTGCCAATTAGTCCTGGTTCTCGTTCTAGAATAAGCAAGACCAGCTGTACGACTATTACCTTCCATGGAGGTAAAATGATTCAAGGTATCCCTTATAGATAGAAGTTTGTTCACATGCCTTTGACTATTTTGCATCTCTTTGTCCTTGGTTTCAGGAATTTTTATTAGAAAAGCATTGTCCTCATTCATAGCACTGAAATCACTTTTAAGTTTTTCAAGATAAAATTTAAGTTTTAAAACCATAGTCATTTGGCATGTTGACAACCATTTTATGCTTTCCTTTTATAAAATTGATGAATTTCAGCGTATAAATCACAAATTTTTCCTTCATACTCATCAATCATTTTACTAACTTCAGCACAAGGACATGTGGGGGAACAGTTAGCTCAGCAATCTTCAGTGTAACAAACTCTTTATGCAATTCTTCTGCATCATTAACCAAATGGTTAAAAGCATGCAATAAATTAGACTTGCTTAGAGTATTTTCCTTACTCTTGAACACAACAAAATTCATGCACAAAGGGAGCAATTAAGTTTTCTTCACTGTCGGTAGGAGCATCCTCATCGTTTTCAAGTAAAGAAGACTTAGTTGTTTCCATCTCGACTTTGCACTTGTTGAGTGCAACTTCAAGTTCAACCACTTGATCCTTTAATTCTACACACACTTATTCTAAGTGATCACAACTAGCAATAGTAATATCACATTCGGTTATCTTTTCTATCAACTCTCGTTTGTCAGCTATGTAAGCGTCACTTAGCTTATAATTTAAGATATTCATCTAATAAAGAGTTCGCACATTCAAGCATATTATCTCTAGGGGTGTTCATAAATATCTGATCTGGTGGATCCCATCCGTGCTCCGGTCGATCCCATCCAAGATCCGGTCAATCATATCCAAAATATCGGATATTTGATCCATTTTTTAGTTTTCTGATATTTCGGATTGGATATCTTAAAATGTTTGGATCGAATACGGATCGAAAATTTTCAGTTTCGGAGATGCGAAAATATCAAAAACATTGGAATTTTTCGGATATTTTCGGATATCCGATTAGAAATATCTGAATATATCCGTTTCGAGACTCGATATCCGAAATATCCGATGATCCGCTCCGATCCGATCCGAAACTTATTTTTATGAACTTTTCCTTTGAAAAATGCAAATTTTTAGTTTTCGCATATCCGATCCGAAATTTTGGATATCCGATTTTTTCGGATCAGATTCAGATCTCATTTTCCCTGAACTTTGGATATCCGAAATTTCGGATCTGATCGGTTTATCCGAAATGAACACCCCTAATTATCTCTTTCATATTGATGCATGTCCTCACGAATCTGCTCTAAGTTTACCTTGTGTTCACTGGGTTCATCCTTTTTCGCCATAAGACAAAAATTTGATGCATTGTTCCCCATGCTGGTTCCTATAATCATGTTGTTTCCTCCTCGATACAGAATAGCAGTCGTGCAAGTCTCATTATTAGGTGATCCTTCGTCCTTTTCTGAAGCAGAGTCAGTCACCCCATATGGCTGCCACCATAGCCTTCTAGAAAGCTATATTATCATTGCTTTTGGACTGTTTGTCCTTCCATTTTGGACAGTCACGAAAGTTGTTCCTTTGATCTCTAAAGTGCTTCTCAAAGCGCTTAGCCGTCATTGCTATGTCATCTTCTTCTTCTTAAATTGTTCCCTTCAAAGCAAGACCTATGACTGGTCTCTTGTCATTCTTAGATTCAACCAGCATCTCATGAGTCATAAGGGAACCAATCAGCTATCCATACATCTGTGAAACTTCATAAAATTTATCTAACCAAGTACTCATCAGAAAAACTTTTGCCAAAAGATTTTAAATCATTTACAGTAGTCATAAATCTACCAAAGCAGTCATTTATTTTTTTTATCCTTGTTCATGTTAAAAATTTAGTATTCAGACAAAAGTAAATCGATTTTCGACCTTTTTACCTCACTGGTTCCCTCGTAAGCAAGCTCGAGGGTATCCCTGATCTCCTTGGGGGAAAAAATGCAGAAATTTTGTTTGTCTCATTCTCTCCAATAACTTACTAAAGTATGGACATGGCTTAGGCATTCTTCTCTAACTTTTTGTAATCAGTTGATGTATACTCGCTCTCCTTCTTCTCAACAGAGGTACCATCAACATCCTTGGTGATTTATATTGGTCCGTTCTTAACAACTAACCAACACTCATAGTCAATTCAAATGATGATATTATTCAATCTATTCTTCCAACAAGCATTGTTCTTGCCATTGAATTTTGGAGTCTTGTTGTTATAACCCATAACTTTCATTTTTTGAGTACTCATGATCAACTTCTCTTGGTGTTACCCTATTAATAAGAAGAACCAGCTCTGATACCAATTATAGGTTTATAATGTATTCAAGAGGGTGGTGAATTGAGTAACTAGGAGAATTGGTGCTAAATTCAAATTCTTTCAATTTAAGGAGGAACCAGTTGTGTTGGTTTCTGATAGTGAAACAATATAACTCAAAAGTGATAATGAACACACCAAATTTAATAAGGTTCAACCAAATAAGGGCCTACGTCCTCCTACACTAGTTTTCTTATTAATCAACTCATAATAACAAGAAGACTCTGGCACACTCTTGTTTCCCTTACTCAAGGGAAATAGCTCACTCCACACTTACTTAAGTGTGTTATTTCGAAGTTGAACTCATAAGCACTCGTGAATGAACTCATAAACGTTACCCAATCTCAAGCCCCTCTATTAGAGATTTAATATAATCAGTCTATCTTGAACACGCTTTCTTACAAAGCAAATAAAGAGTGATTTAAAGCTTGATGAAATGCGTACTCTATTTTAGGAAACTGCTCTGTTGTTCTCTATGTGAAAGCTCTAAAAAATACTCAACAAAATCCAAGAGAGCATCCAATGTGATGTAAAATCCATACTTAGTGTTTATTGACCAAGGTCCAACCATTAAGCTTGCCCTAACTCAAGATACCTAGGATAGGATAATCTTAAGTTAAGGAAAGTATATCTTGAATAATATTTTTCATGAAGGAAAGATATTAACCAAGATATTCACACGCTCTAAGGTAATAAAATACTGAATAAAGATTCTAAAGGCTGACAACCCTTTTTAAGGAAAGTGTTTTTGAAAACATTTTTCCGAAAATCTTATCTAAAACATTCAGCTCAATCGCCCAACAAAGTAACTAGTACCTAGACCTGTTACCCTGTTTAGTAATGTTCTAAATATGCGACCAACTGGTTCCCATATTCAAAAGCACACTATTTCACATTAATAACAACATAAGCAATTCTTCTAAAAATAACATACGCAATGTTACATGAAGACCTAAGATAAACCAATAAAAGATCTTGGAAAAATGGATCAGAATACCCCCAACTTTGGCCCGTCCGCTTTTAATACCCCCAACTATGGGTTATTCCTGTATAATCCCAACCATTGAGGAGGTCCGCCACAAATGCACCTAGATGACTTGTAACCTGTTACCAAGTTAATTTTTTTTTTCCATCCTCTACTTCTTCTTCCTCCATTAGAACCACCACCTAGCCACCAGCTCACCACCGCCACGACCTCCCACCAGCCCCCCCACCCCATCCCCACCCCACCACCCACCAGAATCCCCCCACCCACCACTGCTCACTGCCACCACAACCACCACCGCCCACATCAATTGCCAAAACCCACCACTCCCACCATCAATTGCCACTGCTACCCTCGTCAACTCCCACGAAGGCCATCACCACCTCCTCCCACTGCCACCGCCACCACCAAAACACACCCAAGACCACCATATAATACCACAAATACCATTGAATACACCACCAAAACACACCCAAGACTACCATAAAATACCACAAGTACCATGGAAAACACCACCAACCCAACCGAAACAACACCAATTTCCAAAATAATTACTCTTACTAAATGACAACACCAAATATAATTTAGCGAATGTCTGGCTGATTGAAATCATTAAATAAAATGATCGCACACAATAATTGGATCAGATTATAATTATACTTCATATAAAACCAGCTCCTAAACTCATTATATACAACATTCCAAAATTCATACAATTACAAACTCAACAAACAACAAATCCAAGATCTTAAAGTTATGATAAGAATTCCAGAAACAAAATGGCATGAAAAAACGATGATGCAAAAAAAGTGGGAGCAAATCTAAAAGAGGAGATAGAGAGAAAGAAATACCCATCATGAAAGAGTAAACAAGGACATAATTGTTCTTGAAGGAATTGAAAGCAAAGGAAGTATTGATGCGATCTTTGCTAGTTTTGGTGAGCTCTAATGCTGCCACAACAGCAGCAAGTGCACCGAACACAAGAATGTAGAAAACCTCCATTGTTGTTTTCTCACTCAATCTGCTTATGCTTTTCTGCCGCCACTTTTAGAGAGAGAGAATGATGGTGTATGTGTTGTGATTCAAAGAAGAGATAGAAAGAAGGAGAATTAAAGGGAGAAAGATGAACAAAGATGGCAGTGGGTGGTGGGGGTGGGGGTAGGGGTGGTGGGATGAGCGAGAGGAGGGTGGGGTGTGGGGGGTTAGTTTACCGGTTCATCTGGTCATATCAGGTAAATGAAGTATTTTTGGCGGACCTCTCCAATAGTTGGGGATATTTAAAAATAACCCATAGTTGGTAGTATTAAAAGCGGACGGGCCAAAGTTGGGGGTATTCTGATCCGGTTTTTCAAAGATCTAAACTATCTTCATGAAATTCAATCCTTGAAGCTTCCCTTGAATCAACAAATCAACAATTTGTCTTTTTGGAATGAACCTGTTTGCCACACAAGTAACAACATAGCATAGCCAATAATCCTTGACTATTTCAGTTTATAGTCAGGAACAGTTAGTTTCTCAAATGTTTCCTAATAGCTCATAACACCAATAAGAATAACTATTCCTTACAACTGTTTGTCATCATTCAAAACTTAGGGGACTCAACAAATTCCAACCTAAAGTCAAGATATATGTTTTAGTACTATGGTCATGTTTGTGTTTAGTCTGAAAAGGGTCCATGACAAAGAGATTGATCCCACGCTTCGTATCTTTGCTTAAAAAGATGGCGTCGTATAAGACACATGATACGAGATCATGCTAGGTTTAATTTGTTTTCTTAGGGTTGTTGTATGGTTTTACTTTACTCTTAAAGTAAAGGTTTTACATGTAACCAAAAATATGTTTTTATTGTATTGCTAGTTAAGTTAGTTAGTTAAAGTAGCTTAATTAATAAAGTTCCGAAAATCAGCTTGTAATTCATTTGCTTAGGCTCCAAGTAGATGAGTTTTCATGAGTTGTAATTAGGAAAGAAAGGGAAGGGGAGTGCCATGTGCTTTTTGTAAGGTTTATGGAAAGTTTTTGCAAAGCTTTCCTAAATCACTAGTTTCCTTATTTTTGTGCTAGATTCTAGGCTTAAGTTTAGGAGAGAGTTTCCTTATTTTTGTTCTATGTTAGGCGTGTGACTTGATGTACTTGGGGAGCAAGGTTTTCTTGCTTCTTATTCTATAAATACATGCCTAGTCCTATGAGGCTAAGTAAGAATTGATTATTGAAATTTCGGACATATTGTCTTTGTGAGTATTGGACGGATTTTCCAAGACTTAATTGTTTTTAGGGAGTGAACCTAAACACAAGATCCTTGATTTAAACGAGTGAAGTTTAGATTAAGCTTAGGTGAATTGTTTAGTGAGTGAAGATAAATCAAATCATCTAAAACCCTTCCTAACTTGAACCTTTGGTGAGTGAAGCCATTGAATTAGAGTTAGAACCCTTAGTGGAGATTAACTGAGTGAAGGTTATTCGAAGCTAAGCTAGGTTCCGTTCACGAAATCATATCAATTTTTTATTTTCGTTCATAATTATAAAAGACCAAAAACAAATTCGTATTCATATCAACACACTCCAGTCTCAAGTCATAAACAAGAGAGCAATGTCATGGTTAGACAGATTTACTTATGACTATGATCCAACACTATTGCTTAAGAAAGCATCTTCAAAGGACAAAGTGCAAACCCCCTATGATAGCCCGAAGCACATAACATGCGTTAATGGAGTAAGGACAAGAACTTATGCTGGCCCAGAAAATTATTCATGCAATATGCCTAGAAATATAATGCAAATGAATAACATTGAATTTTTGCATTTCTCGTCCAAGTTGAATTTTAAAATATTTAATTTTAAAGAAAATTTATATTTTAAAAACGAATCTCCTGTGGAGTCGCCAAATTGTGGGTATGTGATTATCATATTTTATCCCACACAATATTTAGTGATGTTTTGGTTTCAAGAGAGTTGCCAATTAATTTTCAGGAAAAATCAATAAAACTAAAAAAATAAAAGATTTGAGTACATGGTGAATTTTCTTACTTATTCAATTTAATATTCAAATACGTGCACATAATTCGATTAATTACATAAAAAGACAAACATGTCAAGGGTAGGTTTTTAACACATAAGCTCTAATTGTGGTGATCACTTAACTAAATCACAAGATTAATAGGTTATCCAATTTATCTTACTAGGCGTGATTTGATTAATTTGAAGGTCTCATTTAGCAAACAATATATTTTATGTGATCAGGCATTTGCAATTAAAAGGCAATAATAAAATATTCAAAGTATGAGAAGCATTAAAATAATTCGAAGAAGAGAGATTAGAAAATGTACAACTATATACAGATTTATGCCTTTACGAATATAAAGATTTGCACATCACGAAAAGTAGATTAATAGTAAATAAGAATTAAAACTATATACAGATTTATGCCTTTACATTTGTCCTCATCTCATGTTTGCAGATGACTTACTTGTTCTCCTGGGCTAATCTTAGTTATGTTACTAAGATAATGGCAGCTTTCAAAAGTTATCCTCAGCTTCAGGTTTGGTGGCTAGCATTTTGAGTAACATGCAGAATTATTGGGCTTAAATTTTTCCTCTGTCAAAGAAGGTGATAAGAGCCGTGGAATCAGTATGAAGGTACTCCCTCCGTCCCAGAATACTCTTTACACTTTCCTTTTTTATCTGTCCCATAATACTCTTTACACTTCTATTTTTGGATATGACCCACTATTATTTTAATTCTTGTACCTTTTAAGTTGGCCCACACTCTCTCTCCTCCAAATAAAATAATATCACTCCTACCACCCACCAACTCTAACCATGGCCCACACACTCTCTCCTTAAAATAAAATAATACTACTTTTACTAACTACTAACTCCTATCACATCTATTTTTCGATAAAATAACAATTGATAACAAAACAACAACTTATCATCTAAAACTACGTGCAATGATAAGTGTCAAGAGTATTCTGGGACGGAGGGAGTAATTCTTATGGGCTGGTAAGACTTACAGCTTGGACTAGCTTCTATAATCCTAGAGTTGCTGGAGGATGGAGTTTAATAAACATAGAAATATGGAACAAAGCTATCATCCTTAAGTTCTATTGGCTTTGGCTTTTAAAACGGATAAGTCGTGGGTTAGGTGGATTAATGCTTATTATTTGAGAAGAAATGATATATGTAATGTTGTTATTAGTAGCAACATATCATGGCAGTTAAGGAAAATTCTTGGCACAAGAGAGCTGTTGCAAGAGATTTATGGTCGGACTCCTGTGATGTATAATGGCAGATACAACATTAAGAGGGCTTACACTATATTGCTAGGTAGTATACAGAAAGTTCAATGGAGGAGGCTTGTTTTTTACAAGGCTAGTCCAAAGAGTAAGTTTATCCTATGGATGGCTATTCAATACACACTACCTAATTCTAATAGGATTAGTAAGTAGAATATTGAGTGTAGCTTAATCTGCAAGCTGTGTAGGCATGAGCATAAAACCATTCAACATTTATTATTTCAATGTACTTATGTCGCTGAAGTTTGGAGGAGTATTCATGCTAAGTTTAATATGAACTATCATATGAGAACTTTCTCGAAGAATACAGGAAACCAAACATCAAAGCCCATGGGAAAGGAAGGAAATGAAGACTATATGTTATGTTGTTTATAGAAACAATCTATGTTGTTTGGATGAAAAGAAGCAACAAAATCTTCAATGATATGTGTGACCCTCCTCATGTTCTGGTGAAAGATATAATTTTTAGAGTTGCCTGTAACTACAGTGATGTAGATAGAGCTTTACTTGCTTACTGATTTCAGTTGCTTTGCTTTGTAAGCTTTAGTTTGTTTGCCTTTGTGTAGGCTTGGCTTGTGGTGCCACTGTGTTGGCTTGTTTCTCGTTGTAAGTTGGTTTTACTTGGTTTTGTATTTTTTTTTTTGGTTATCAATAACAATTTGAATTGCCAAAAAATATATACCTTTTGTCGCCTAGGTTTGATTGTACGGACGTTGAAGGAATCAATCTTTAACCTTGAACAAAATGAAAAATTTGAATTAAGAGTCAAAGGAAGAAGAACGAAGATTCTTCTTTGAGTATGGTTCAATGTGTTTGTGTAGAACTTAGAGAGAGTTATTTTTGAGTGTTTAGATATGTTGAAGTGTAAATAAAGTTGGTGAGAAATTCGTGTAAAAACGGAGTATTTACAATGCAAAATACAATTATGGTTCTGAAAATAGAAGTTGTGGATAACAAAAGAAGCTTGTACATGAAAGAATTGTGCGCTTGAAGCAACAAGCATGCGCCTGGCACATGGGTGTTGTGCGCCACCCAACACCCTTGCGTCAGACGCAAGACTGTCGCGCAAAGCGCATTGTTTTGTGTGCCGCATTTATGTGTTTTGTTTTTACCGAAGTTCAGTTTTATCATAAATAAATGTTTTGACTTATCTTTTATCGATAGTTATCATTGAATAACGGATTTAAATCATATAATCTTATTTTATAAAAATAATTTAATAACATATTTATTTGAAAATTAATTAATTATCATGAATAATTAATTAGGCTTTGAAATAGGATTTTCTTTTAAATGGACTTTCATATATTTTGACTTAAAAAGCGTTTCGGGCCAGGATTTTGATGGCTCCTCTTTAGTCAGGACCAAGTGGGACGAAGGTATGTTTCATCATTGGGTGCTAAAAAGGAGACAAAGTTATGTGTCTACAACTAATATTTTTAATATGACCCCTAAAGTGGCTCTTGATCGTTATTAGGTAGTGATTTTTTCTTATTATAATCCTCTTTGTACTGATTTTTTCTTATTATAAGCCTCTCCAAGGCCGGTGAATTTGTCCTTTTTCAAAGGCATTTGGAATCATCTCCGGCTTATCTTATGGGTATCACCAAGCTTCTGACAAAAAATTGCTCTATATTTCATGCTATTAATCGTAAAACTTTGTTGGACATCTTCTTCTAAATGTAATGGGATTCCCTTGGTTGCCCGGTCAAAAATTTGTCGACGTAAAAAGTATGGAGAATTAAATTTCCACAAAATGGCTTGTGTCAATAAGCCTTATTTAGCCAAGATGGGATGGAGAATTCTATCTAATAAACAAATCTATGGCCATCTATTATGCGTCAAAAGTATCTTCGCAACCAAAGTTGTTACAATCGAGATTCTATTTTGAATCGGAAACGACCTATAGAATCGAATCGTAAAATCGAATCGTAGAATCGTAAGATTCTACAAACACGTATAAGCAAGATATTGCACTCAATGTTCATTGAATATGCTAAAATTATAAGTTAAAAGACCTTAAAAATTAGAAAAATAGTTGTTTACCCACTATATTAGCAATAACTAACAATATATATCTATTATTTGCTTTGTTAGCATAATTTAAATTTGCGAGGTTTTCGCTAGTCGACAGACATGTATAGAATCGTCTAGAATCGTGAATCGAATCGTCTACCATATTTTGAATCGTAAAATCGTAAGATTTTAAGATTTGAATCGCGATTTTAATAACTTTGTTCGCAACACTTCTTTCTTTGAATATAAACCGAAATCTTTTTTTACTACATTTGGTAATCCATTCTCCAAATATGTGATCTTTTGCCAAAAGGTATTCGATGAAAAATTGGTACAGGAGAACAAGTTCTTTTCTAGATCGACAATTGGTGCACAAAAAAAAAGTATCATTGAAACTCTTAATTAATATGCAATATTCAAATATTGCCAATATTCACCAAATTGTGAGTGACGTAATCCTGCCATCATGCTAATGGAATATTCCTTTGTTATGTCAATTAGTTCCCTCTCATATTGTTAACCGCATATTAGGTATTCCAATTCCTAACATGCCCTGCTAGGGTATTATTAGTTTTGGTGATTTTTCAATCAAATCCACAATGATATTTCTTTAGCTACAACTCCACTATGACCTTTCCATTGGTATGTGGAAGCTTGATATTACCCCCAAAAAATGCAGATTTTCTGATGGCAATTACTCCGAAATGGTCTATCTTTAATGACAAATCTAGAAAAAAGAAAAATTACAAATGATGGCAATTACTATGACCTTTCACTTGTTCTACGGTCCACTCTTTTTGGACCTTGTCTCATGTTTGTATGAAACTGACTCATATTGTTCCACGTGATCTTCAACAATGTTTCAATTCTTTCCTTTATCGTCCAAAGACTATTCATTTAATTAGTTATAGCGTTCTAAGCATTTGGAAAGAACATAATTATTTAGTTTGTGAAAATAGCCTTTGTAATGTCGACCATATCTAATATAGAGCATGCATCTGCATCAGGAATGGATTGCTCGTACTATAATGGAGCTTTCCTTCAGTATTTCTTCGCTTCCTTCTCGTAGGCTCTCATCCATTATTTATGTCAATAGCAACCTCCACCTCCCAGTTATACCAAACTTAATTTGATGGCTCAGTCATTAGCTCTTCTGCATCGGCTGGAGTTAGCCTTCGAGATTCTTCTAGGAGCTTTTCTTAGCCCAAGCATATCTTGGCTCTACATCAGCTCTTCTGGCAACAGCTTGGAGCCTTTATGGTCTCCTGTTGGCTCAATCTCAGCAAAATTCAGAAACTCCATATTGAAGGCGATAATAAAGTGGTGATTCGAATCCTTCAAGGCCTTTACTCTTATACGTGGAATATTCAAACCCTCATTGACGACATTATAACTCTACTTCCACGACTTTTTTTTACTCCATAGTTCATGTTTTTCGAGAAGCCAACCAAGTAGCCAGTTACCTCTCCAAAAAGGGGGACACTATTTCTGCTATGACGGTTGATTTTGTTGTTTGAGTTGATCCCACCTTAGATCATGTTATTCCTTTTGATTCGTTATGTTACTCCCTTAAGAGAAGAGTGACCTAACTTCTATTTTTACCTTTATGAAAAAAACATAATGCACTGCCTTTTTTGGATCATAAAACAGGCCTAATGCATCATAGATGCTATGAAGAAACCTATATCTTCTAAGGAAAGCAGTTCAATGAAATTGTTTTGTCCAAAATACAACCAACAGAACAAAAAACAATTTTGTACAGTAATGTATGGCGTTTTAATTGATTAACAATATATGTTGACGAGTAATCAGGAAAACTCGTACTACGACAGGACTCTTACTAACAAGGAGAATAGTTTACTGTTTCCTTAGAGACTACCAATAATAAACCAATATAATCACATCATTTAGCAAAAATTTTTGGGCAAGGCATCAGCTTAATCTAAACCACAGACCTACACCATATAAACCATCCAAGTAAAACAAAGAAAAACTTTGAATCACCCCATACAAGCAAACGTTAAATTAAGCCCAATATTTACCACATTGTCATGTTTCTATATGGATTCATAACCTACAGCAACTAGCAGATGCACAACCTAAGATCAACATTAATCATGATTGAGAAATAAGATTGTGAACACAATCTCAAATTCTTTGCCCTTAACCATAATTGAAACAAAGATTGTGTGGTGAAAGGAAGAAAAAAAGCGTTGGAGCGATTGAAAGTATGATCAGGCATGGGAGTAGTGGGACCAAGTGCCTTAACTGGCAAAAGTAATTTTTTTTGCTTTTCCCCCAATAAAAAACGACGCATTATGACACTCTGCAGCTAACACGCCCCCCAATAAAAAACGACGCATTATGACACTCTGCAGCTGACACGCGTGTCAGTGCCTGTTGCAGCGTGACATTTGTCACTCCAGGCTTGGTTATTAAAATATAACCGTAGTAAATTTTGCAACAGTAATATTTTTAAAAATACAAATAAAAAAATTACCAACGGCTCTATTTTTCCGAGCATTATAAATAGAGACTCATTTTGCTATATTTTGGACACACTTAATTTTCTCCATCTTCCCTAATTTCTTCTATTTGTTGCATTTCATTTCATTACTCTTCTTTCATTGCTCTTTGTTTATGAATTCTTATAATTATGGAATCTAATAATCCTTATTATATAAGAAATCAAAAACAAAACCGCTCAAAAAACCAAATGCCTAGACAACAATATCGCTCAAATAGCTCTCAAAATCACTCAAATTATCATTAACCCTCTCAAAATCACTCAAATTATCGTCAACCCTCTCAAATAATTACGAATCAAAGGGGTAAAAATTCTCAAAATTATTTTCCTCTATATGATAACCTTTATCATGAATCTCCGTCACAAAATGCCAAACTTTCATATCGTGAATCTGATTCTAATTATGGGTTTTCTCAATAATAAGAAGATTCATCTCCAAACAATGAGGTCGATGGTGATGATGATGGTGGTAAATACCAAGAAGGTGATGATGATGGTGGTCAATACCAAGAAGGTGATGATTCTAATGGTTATGATGAGTTTGTTTAGCCAACTCGATCCTTTTCACAATCACTATCACCTTCTCTCTTTCACCAACCACCTCCATCACAACCACCACCCACTCTACCACAAAACCCACATACTGCGGAAACAAGTTGTGGTAGGGTTTGGGATCTTGCTGAAGATAGTAAAAGTCTTATCTCAGCATTTATGAACATTTCTCTTGATAAGGTGACTAGGACGAGTCAAAAGAAAGGTGTCTTCTAGGGAAAAGTTTGGGAAGCTTTCAAGGTAGGAAGAAGGGTCAACCCAACAGAAATTGCTCCAAGAAATGTGGATATGGTGAAAGGTTGTTGTTAGAGTTGCTCCACTAGTTTTAAGGTAGGCTGCATTTTATGATGAAGCTTTTGCAACAAAGAAGAGTGGTCAAAACGATAATGACATTCGTCGAGAAGCTCATTAATTGCATAATATATTGGAAACATGGTAGGTTCAAACTCAAACATGCTTGAAAATTGTTGAGGAAGTTTCGTAAATGGAGGTCCATAGTTAAAAAAAATCATTGGAAACTCCACTTGGTTGCCCCAAAGCTCCACAAGAAAATATGGATTAATTGGAAGCAGAAGTAGCAGTAGAAGGCCGAGAGTTGATAGAAGTGCCTCAATGAAGTGAAGCCACGACCCTATGGTGTGAAAAAGGCGAAGTCCAAGCTCAAATGGGTGGCTGGTCAAACGATTGAGTGTTTCAATTCATTTAATGAAAGACTTCAGTTCCATTCAGAGTCTAGGAGTGGAGATGCTGAAAGAGAAAGGGAGAGGTTGGAGGTCGAAAAACAGAAGGTTGCTCTAAAGCAACAAGAAATGGAGTTGCAAAACAGGAGTTTGAAGTTGCAAGAGTATCATAGGAATTGGAATTTGCTACAAGCATTGTCTGTGAAGGAAAATCGAGTACCATTTGAGGAGGCAATGATTGAGAAACTAGCAACATGGTTTCAGAATAATCAAATGTTTTAAGTTTAGTTTACGCTTAAGTTAAGTTTATGTTTAAGTGTAGTTCATGTTTGATTTTAAGTTTATTTTTATGTTTACGTTAAAGTTCATATTCAGTTAATTTTAGTTTAAGTTTAAGTATAAATTTAAGTTTATGCTTAAGCTTAATTATTATCTGAATTGACATCTCAATGCAGCTTTTGATATTATTAATTGTTCTGCTTTTGACTTAATAATGTAACTTTTAACATTATTGTTCTGCTTTTGACTTAATAATGCATCTTTATACATTATTGTTCTGCATTTTACATTATTGTTTTGCTTTTTACATTATTGTTGGTTTTTTTACATTATTGTTCTGCTTTTTACATTATTGTTTATAATATATAACTCGAGCATTCTTGTTCACCATTTGCTCACACCAAAACTAAACATATAGGCAAATTTGTAGAATGAACTCCTTCAACTTAAACTTTAGTGCTTCAAGTTCCTCTGGTTCTGAGGAGGAAAGAAGATCATACCGAGCAAGATGTGATCAAGAAATAGATGATTTCTTAATGAATGTCTCGTTCAACCAACTCTTATATAAAATGCTACTCCAACACCAAGGAATATAAGAGCAAAAATGACTGATGAGAGTGAGGATCATCACCGCCCTATTCGAGGCAGGGAGGAAGGCCATAGACGATTGTTCAATGACTACTTTGCTGAACAACCGGTCTCTCCTACTCGTTTATTTCGTCGAAGATTTCGAATGCAGCGACATATCTTTCTACGAATAATGGAAAGTTTCGTTGCAATTGATGAATGGTTCATTCAAAAAAGGGATGGTACTGGACATTTAGGTTTATCGCCTCTATAAACGTCTACAACTGCTATTCGAATGCTTGCATAGGGGTAGCGGCGGACTCGATTGACGAGTATGCACAAATTAGTGATAGCACAGCTCGATTATCATTAATGAAATTCACGAAGGGCTTTATCAACTAATTTGCTGCCGAGTACTTGAGACGCCCAACTCCATATGATTTGGCTAGACTACTTCGATTTGGTGAAGAACGTTGATTTTTAGGCATGATCGGCATCATATATTATATGCATTGGGAGTGAAAAAATTGTCTGACGGTAAGGAAAGCGCAATATCAAGGAAGAGTTGGTGTTGCTACTTTAGTTATTGAAGCTGGTTCTTATCGTGACATATGGATTTGGCATTCTTTCTTCGGGATACGAGGTTCATGCAATGACCTAAATGTTCTCCACCGATCTCATTTTTTAAGGAGATTTAGAAGGTCGAGCACCACACGTGCACTTTATGGTGAATGATAAGCAATATGATAAAGGTTATAATCTCACTAATGGTATAAGGACAAGTTATTTGCTCAACACCAAGAAGGAGCTCAAAAAGATGTTGGGAGAGCATTTGGGGTGCTGCAATCTCGGTTTACTATAGTTCGTAAACCATCCCTCCGCAATGGATGAGGAAATTCTCAATGATATCATGTTGTCTTGCATTATCATGCACAACATGATTGTGAAAGATGAACGAGATACATATGAACACTACGCAGATACTACTAAGTTTACTACAAACACCAGTAATAATGACGACCAATTTGAATTATCATGATCGAATCATTACATGACGAATAGAGACGCAATTGAATATCAGCATGTGCATCAATCCTTGAAACGTGATTTGGTTGCCAATATATAGCGGAAGTTTGATCGTAACGCTAATTAAGAGCCTTGTTATGTATTTCGTTCTTAATTAAGTTATTATTTGTCGCACCACTGTAGCATTTTAAGTATTTCATTCTTAATTCAGTTATTAGTTTGGTTGTAACGCTAATTAAGAGCATTATATATATTTGTCAACATCTATATTTCTCTGAATTAATAATATATTAAAATTGCTAATTGTGTCTCCTAAATTTTCTTTAGAAAAAAAGTACGACCCACCTTTATCTTTGACGTCTTCTTTTTAGAAATCCAATGTGTTTTTGCTCCTTTTTTTTGAATTGATAGGAAATTTACACTACTTTGTATACTAATACAAATTAAAGAACTTTAATTGAGAAAATGAAACTCAAAAGTCACTACTTGAACAAATTGAACCGATCAAAAATTCAATTTTTATTTAATTTTCATCAAAATTTTGATACAAGAGAATATTGAATACAAGAGGATGAACAAGACATAAACTAAGAGTACCACGATTTATTTTCTCTTTTCACCGCCACTTGAAGATATTCTCTGCAACAAAAAAAAGCAAAGACTTAATAAAATTCAAATCGACGAGAAGCTCAGATTGATACTCGTGAATCAGAATAAAAAAAATTGAATTAACGTAAGTAATTGAGAATCTAATTTCGACATTATTAAACCTACTTTAAGCATTATCAAAATTGGAAACTCAAAAATTGAGTTTTTGAAATTAAAAAATAACAAAGACAATATCACATAAAATTACTAGAGTTTCAGTACTAAATTATTTAACACTAAAAATTATAGATTCAAATAATGCAGATCTAGAAATTTTAAGAAAATATCAAGTAAAAATATTTGAAGGAGCCATATTCACCAGTTTTGGGGTTTGTAACGGTTGTTAGTGGCATCATAGGATCATTCAACAGAGTATTGATCCTACCTAGTGGTGTCAATCTGGGTCACTGGGAGGGTTTGAGTTAACCCAACCTGGGTCGGAATGATTTGGGTCGGAATAATTTGGGTCAGAGTGTGCCGTGGGTAGGTCGGAACTGGGTGGGTCGGGTGGACTTGGGTGGGGTTCAACTGGGTGGGAGGCTCTCGGAACTGGGTCGGCTGGGACTGGGTCGGTCGGTATCCAGGTTGGGTAAATTTGGGTCGGAATGGAATAAGGTGAAGTCGGCCCAAATTGGCTTTTGGAATAATTTGGGTCAGAATAATTCAGCTTTCGGATTAACTTGGGTTGGAATAAATCGGCTTTCGAAATGACTTGGGTCGGAATAAATCGGCTTTCGAAATGACTTGGGTCGGAAGAAATCGGCTTTCGTAATGACTTGGGTCGGAAGAAATCGGTTTTCGGAATGACTTGAGTCGGAATAAATCGATATTGGAATGACTTATGTCGGAATAAATAGGCTTTCGGAATGACTTGGTCGGAAGAAATCGGTATCGGAATGACTTGGGTCGGAATAAATCGGCTTTCGGAATGCCTTGGGTCGGAAGAAATTGGCTTTCGGAATGACTTGGGTCGGAATAAATCGCGCTCTCTATAGGACTTGGGTCGGCTGAAGCCTTAAATCGGCGGCTTATTGACTTGGGTCGGAACAAATCAGCTCTCGGAATGACTTGGGTTGGAATTATATATATATTAAGTTACGAAGTCGAAAATTATAACAATTAACATGTGATACACTGATATTGTGAATTGTGATTGAGTCATTGTGAATTTTGTGATAATACATTGATACTTATATTACTAATTTACAAAATTACTAAACTAAGACTTATAATTTACATAGTTATATTATTGGCTATTGCCTGTCGGGTTATTCTTATTCATGATTGCATAAGTATTCAAGTAAAACCCATAAGGGCTAAGGCATAAGTCCATACTGATTATTGATTAGAGTCAATAAAATATTAAACTTAAACATTTATTTAGTTAGTGAATTAGTCACTCTCACTGAGTCACTATATAGCAACAAAAAGATTTAGAATTAAAGAATTAGGTTGACATTAATGAAAGCATCGTAATTATAAAATTGTTCGACTTTCATCGTTCATGGAACAACTGAACAAGTAACAATGATCAACGTTAATCGAATATGAAGATGATAATTGTGATCAAGATGATACATAATCATATCAGTAGAGGATTGTTCATTGAAACTATGAAATTAGATCATAGTTAATACCAATCATATCAATGGAGGATCAAGATCGCTGATGTTTCGGTTGTTGATCTTAAAAGATAGTAACATAGGAGGCGATCTTATTAAACGGAACTTATTTGGAAAACCACGTTATGGTTATTTATCTTACAAAATAGGGCTCGGTTTTATTACACGATTCACAATAACCGAAGCATCATTAGGTTAGATTGATCGACTTTCATTAAGTTAAGGTTGACATAAATCAAATGATCATAAGATTGATTGTTATTGACATTAATCAAAACTATCAGAAGATTAATCGTCTTTCATCTTTCGTGTTACGGGGTTCTTTATACAAGATGGGCCTCGATCATCGATGTTATAACACGGTCAACAATAATGACTTTCATCTTTGATGTTTCAGTTGTGGATCTTAAAAGATACTAAGATAGTAACATAGGACTTAGGAGTCTCGAGTCTATTGGATTAATTATCCGTCGAATCAACTTGTTTAAAATTAAAAATACTAATTAAACTTTTAAAGTTTATAATTTTTATTAATTTATAATATTAATAATAGTTTAGGAATTTAAGTAGATTACCAATTACTAAACAAATCAATACTAGAAGTCTAGATTAATTGTATAGAATTATAAATTTAGAAATTAGAAAATAGAATACTTAACTTAACCTTAACCATTGATATGGGAAAGATAAAATCCAACCATTGATATTTTGAAATCCATGTGCTTGGTCACTCTTGATGTTCATTGGTAAAATATATATCAAGGATCATGGTTTCAGACCATTGATTAGCCAATATCAAATCTGAGCCGTTCATTTCTTTACTCTCTAAAATCTAAAATCTTAGAACTCTCTAGAGTCTTCACTCTAAATTCTCAGCCATTCACTCTAAAATCCAACGATTGAGAATAAGTGATGAACCCTAGAATTCCCTACTATATAATCCCTAGGGATGGCAGTGGGGCGGGTCAAGTAGGAGACCCGCCCCATCCCCGCCCAAGTGGGGCGGGGATGGGTCTAGCACTAGTGGAAAAAACGCTATATGTCACAACAAAACCGCTGCGATCCTTAAGAGAACCACAGCGGTAAATCGTCGAAATTTGGGTGGGAAATTTGGCCTAACAAACCGCTGCGGTTATCATAAAACCGCAACGGTTAATAGTTAACCGCTGCGGTTCTCTATTACCCGTTGCGGTTTTATGAACCGCAGCGGTTTATTTTGTTTTTTTTTTTCGCGTCAAATTCCCTCCCTTGCTTACACGCACTGTTAACTCCCTCCTTCAATTCTTCCTTCCTTTCAAAAAAATTAGACTCCCTTAGTCCCTCCAATTCACGCAACCCCGACCCCACTGCCACCACTAGGTTCCACCACCACTGCCACCACTGGGTTCCACCACCACTGCCACCACTGGGTTTCACCTTCCCCCAACCCTGACGACCACCAGCTGTTGCGTCCTCCTCTCCAATTTGGTGGGTTTGAACCACAAACCCCACCTGTGTCCTCCTCCATGGCTGCGTCCTCCTCTGTGGCTGCACCACCACCGCCGCAACTCCACCATTCCTTCTCTACCTCTTCTTAGGTACCTACATTCCTTCTCTACCTCTACCTCCACCATTCCTCATATTTGAAGCTTCAAGTTTATAATTAATTGTTCTTTTATGAATAATTGTTAATTAAATTAGGTTGTATAATAGTTAAAGGTTGTAAATTTGATTGATTTGAGTTAATTATTTTATTTAAAGTAGTTAGTTTAGGGTTTGTTGTGGTTGTTATTTTTGTGGTTGTTGTTGGTAGTAGCTATTGTTGTTGTTAATGTTGTTGTTGATGTTGTTGTTGTTGTTGTTGTTGTTGTTATTGTTGTTGTTGTTGTAGTACTTACTAACTAGTTAGGTTTGAACTTTAAAAGTTGTTGTTGATTATTGGTTTAGATATTTAGTTTAGTTTAGCTTAGTTTAGTTTTGTTTTGTTTGAATTGCTAATTTATACTAATGTTAACATTTAAACATTGTTGTTAATTATTGAAGCTAGCTAGGGACGGATTGTTGAGCTCGATTTCCCTATTCACAACCTTGATATTGGTATGTTATCACTCATATTTAACTTTCTTTCATAGTAAATATGTATATGTATATGTATATGTATATGTATATGTATATGTATACATACATATAAGTATATGTATATACATATACATATATATATATATGTATATACATAGTATATACATATACTTATATGTATGTATATACATATACATATATGTATGTATATACATATACATATATATATATATATATATACATATACATATACATATATGCTAATGTGTATATATTTATCGTTGAATTGAGATTAGATGTAAAATATTGTTGTTTTTAAAAACCTATGTTTGCATCATCATATCATATGCCTAGATACCCGTTCGAGACTTACTCATTAGGATTAAGTCTTGAATAGTCCCCGGTTTGGGACTGTTCTTAGATGTTTAATCTCACTTAGGTGGTGAATGTATGTCTTTAGTTCGATTCTAGAGGAAAATCTTGGCTCGTCGTTTCCCTACTTTTGTTCTCTGGGTACATATGTAGATATAAATAAATTTATATCTACATCGTGTACTTGGAGAACTGTAGGGAAATGCTGCCGGATTTTCCGTAGATTCGAACTGAAGGCAATACATTCACTAGTGAGATTAGACATCTAAGGATGGGTTAGGTTGGAGTGATAAGGACCCTTGGAAAGCATGCCTAATTTCATTAAATTTATATCGTGTATAAACTCTAATAATGTAGTGAAATTCGTCATTGACATTGGGTCCTTGTTGCTTGTGTTTAATTAGAGCTAGGTTTGGTTGAAATGAATCGTGCATAGATGTATGGTAGTCGTGACACGTGTGAATTCGTGGATGGGGTCTTTGAATTTTGTGATGCTGCATTAAGTCATCAGGCTGCAAAGGGAACCGAGGGGTTTTATTGTCCTTGTGTTGATTGTGCTAATGTGAGCATCGTTAGTAGCATTGAGTCGCTTAGGGAGCATGTCTTTCGTCGCGGGTTTAGACAAGATTACTATGTATGGGTTTGGCACGGTGAGGAGGGTATGTATGATGGTCGAAATGCCATTGTTAACGATGTGCATGAAGAAGGTGAGTTTAATGTCATTAAGAATGACAACATCGAGGATGAATATGAGGATATTCAAGTAGAAGATGATGATGATGAAGGGGATCATATCGAGGAGATGATGGCGGGGGTAGATCATCGTGGCAAACGGCCTCGTATTTTTGAGTGCATGGACGAGGCATCTCGAAAACCGTTGTATCCCGGTTGTACGAGGTACACCAAGCTGACGGCCGTGATAACACTCTTTAATATCAAGACGAAAGCCGGTATAAGTGACTCTTGTTTCACTTCCTTGTTGCAAGCATTTGGTGATATGTTGCCGGACGACCATGAACTACCCAAGTCGAACTATTATGCTAAGAAATCGATGTGTCCCTTCGGGTTAGAGTACCGGAGGATACATGCTTGTCCAAACGATTGTGTGCTATATCGAAATGAATATGAAAATATGGATGAGTGTCCTCGATGTGGGAAGTCGCGTTACGGGCGCGCGGGGGTTGGTGATAAGAAAGGTCCCGCAAAGAAAGGTGATGTGGTATCTTCCGATTATACCACGATTCAAGCGCATGTTTTCAATCAAAAAAGATGCTAAGAACTTGAGGTGGCATGCGTAACGAAGGAAAAAGGATGGTTTTCTCAAACATCCGGCCGATTCTCCTGAGTGGAAAGGTATCAACCATTGTCATAAGACCTTCGGTGCCGAGGACAGAAATTTGAGGCTTGGCCTATGCACCGATGGAATGAACCCATTTGGCAATCTTAGTTCTCAACATAGTACGTGGCCGGTTCTTCTAGTTATATACAACTTGCCTCCTTGGTTGTGCATGAAACGCAAATACATCATGTTGTCGATTCTTATTTCAGTAATGAAACACTGGAAACGACATAGATGTCTACCTCCACCCACTTGTTGATGATTTGAGAAAAATGTGGGATGAAGGAGTTTCTGTGTATGACGCACATGCTGATGAGGTATTCACATTGCGTGCCATGCTTTTATTCACTCTTAATGACTATCCTGCTTATGGGAACTTATCCGGGTACAAGAACAAAGGGAAGAAAGCATGCCCGATTTGCCTGGACGACACAACATCTAAATACATTACTACTTGTCACAAAGAAGTTTATATGCGCACCCGAAGGTTCCTTCGACGCGACCATCCTTATCGTAATAAGAAGAAGGCATTCGATGGAACAGTTGAGGAAGGGGTTGCTCGTAGACCATTGACTGGTATTGAGGTTTATGATCAAGTCAAGGGTATTGAAACGATATTCGGCAAAGGAGCGAGTGTTGGTGATAAGGGACTTTGGAAAAAGGAGTCTATTATGTGGAAACTTCCATATTGGAGAGATCTAGAGGTTAGACATTGTCTCGACGTCATGCACATAGAGAAAAATGTATGTGACGCCATTCTGGGGACACTTATGAATATTCCACATAAGACAAAGGATAGCAAAGGGGTGCGACTGTATCTGGAAAGTGAGGGGCTTCGACCAGAACTATGGGCTCAAAAGAGGGACACTAAGAAAAGAAAGAAAGAAGAGAAAGTGTCTGGAAAAGGAAAAGGAAAGGGAAAAGAAAAGAAACAGGAAGAAGGGTCGCCTGCAGGAATTGAAAGAAAAGGAAAGAAAACGGTGAAGGATGATGATAGGAACTATTTACCTCCGGCTTGCTACACTCTATCTAGAGCTGAGAAGCGTCTTTTTTGCGAGTGTTTGTACAACATTAAGGTTCCATCAGGGTACTCATCGAACATGAAAAGATTTGTTACCTTAGACGGTGAGTTGAAATTATCGAGCATGAAGTCTCATGATTGTCATGTAATGATGCAAGTATTCTTACCGATTGCAATTCGAGGGATATTGCCGAAACATGTGAGACATACCATAACAGAGCTGTGTTCTTTTTTCAATACTATATGTAGCAAAACGTTAAAACCCTCGAAGCTTGATGCTCGCGAGCTAGCGTGATACGTACTTTGTGCAAGTTTGAGATGTACTTCCCACCTGCTTTCTTCGACATTATGGTCCATTTGGTTGTACATCTAGTTCGAGAAATTAAGCTATGTGGTCCGGTGTTTTTGAGGTGGTGCTATCCCTTTGAGAGACATATGGGCTCTTTGAAAGATAAAGTAAGGAATCCAAACAGAACCGTAAGGAAGTATAATTCAGGGGATTGTGAGTGAAGAGGTCGGTAATTTTGTGGCTGAGTTCTTAACTAATGTTGATCCTATTGGACTTCCTACATCTCGACACGAGGGCAGACTCGCGGGTAAAGGTACACTTGGCTCGAAAATGATAGTACCTCCTATTGAAAGCCGCATACAAGCACATTTATTTGTATTGCAGCATATGGTACAGGTGCATCCGTACTTGGATGAGCATTTGGAGGAGTTGCGTGACCAGAATCCAGGTAAAGGGACTAGAGCATTGATGCAGTTGCATAATAAGACTTTTATTGATTGGTTCCATAACCGAATAATGCGTGAAGTAGATTCCAATGTTTCTGAAACTCTGAAGTGGCTAGCATTTGGTCCTCGAGAAGCTGTGCACGCCTATGAGGGATAAGATGTTAACGGATATACGTATTGGACAAATCGTCAAGATCAAAAGTCGAGATCTCTCCAGAATAGTGGTGTTTCAGTAGAGGCATCATCTACACAGTATGCAAGTGCCAAAGACAAGTCTCCAATTGATGCTAGATTGTTATACTATGGACGAGTTCAAGATATATGGGAGCTTGACTACTCTTGTTTCACGGTCTGCTTATTTCGATGCAAGTGGGTTGAGTATAACCGGCGTTACATAAGGAAAGATGACCCTTGTGGATTTACTCTTGTAGACTTGGGTCGGTTGCGTGATAGTGAAGAGCCATTCGTGCTTGCATCACAAGTTAAGCAACTATTCTACGTAACTGACCCTTCTGATAACAAGTGGTCAATTGTTGTTCCGGGAAAAAGAAGTATACTCGGAGTTGGTGATGTTGAGGATGAGGATGAGTATGATGCATTTGAAGACACCCCGCCTTTCACCATTCCCAACTCCGATGTCACTGATGCGGAGTTAGCGACAAGTTACATGCGTGAAGATCACGGGGAAGGGATAATGGTTGATACTTCAAATGAAGGTGGCAAAAGTAAACAATAGGCTCGACTTCTTTTGTAACTGATTCCGGCTTTCGGCTTTGCAATGTCATTTTACTTTATTTCTCGCTTTTACCCGCATGTTAGGTCATGTATAGTTCTTATTAGTATATATATATGTATTACAATCAACTAAACTCGCTTCACATGTATTGAAACCCATTTTGGGTAAGTGAATGTCATTTCAGGCCAATTTCGGCTTTTCAACCTCAAGTAACTTAATTTCTTGCTTTTAGCCGCATGTTAGGTCATGTATAGTTCTTATTAGTATATATATATATATGTATTACAATCAACTAAACTCGCTTCACATGTATTGAAACCCATTTTGGGTAAGTGAATGTCATTTCGGGCCAATTTCGGCTTTTCAACCTCGAGTAACTTAATTTCTTGCTTTTAGCCGCATGTTAGGTCATGTATAGTTCTTATTAGTATATATATATGTATTACAATCAACTAAACTCGCTTCACATGTATTGAAACCCATTTTGGGTAAGTGAATGTCATTTCGGGCTAATTTCGGCTTTTCAACCTCAATTAACTTAATTTTTCGCTTTTAGCCGCATGTTAGGTCATGTATAGTTCTTATTAGTATATATATATGTATTACAATCAACTAAACTCGCTTCACATGTATTGATACCCATTTTGGGTAAGTGAATGTCATTTCGGGCCAATTTCGGCTTTTCAACCTCAATTAACTTAATTTCTCGCTTTTAGCCGCATGTTAGGTCATGTATAGTTCTTATTAGTATATATATATGTATTACAATCAACTAAACTCGCTTCACATGTATTGAAACCCATTTTGGGTAAGTGAATGTCATTTCGGGCCAATTTCGGCTTTTCAACCTCAATTAACTTAATTTCTCGCTTTTAGCCGCATGTTAGGTCATGTATAGTTCTTATTAGTATATATATATGTATTACAATCAACTAAACTCGCTTCACATGTATTGAAGCCCATTTTGGGTAAGTGAATGTCATTTCGGGCCTATTAGAGTCACTTATGGATTTTTTTTGGGGGGGGGGGGTTCAAAGGGGTCATGCGGTTCAGGCGGAAATTATGCGGGGGTCAGGCGAGGGGGGCAAGTGAAGGAGGTTGTGCGGGGGGCAAGTGAAGGGGGGGACAAGTGAAGGGGGAGTGCAGGGGGAGAGTGTGCGGGGGCAAGGGGGGGAGTGTGCGGGGGGGCCAGGCGAGGGGGGGAGTGAAGGAGGCCGTGCAGGGGCAGTGAAGGGGGACAGTGAAGGGGGGAGTGCGGGGGGGGGGCAGGGGGAGTGGGGGGGGGGAGGGGGGGGTGCGGGGGGGGCGTGCGAGGGGGCAGCCGGGGCGAGGCGGGGGGACAATGAAGGGGGGACAAGTGAAGGGGGAGTGCAGGGGGAGTGTCTTGGCGGGGGAGGGAGTGTGCGGGGGGTCGGGCGAGGGGGGGGGGTGAAGGAGGCCGTGGGGGGGCAATGAAGGGGGGGACAAGTGAAGGGGGGGAGTGCGGGGGGAGTGCAGGGGGAGTGTGGGGGGGGGAGGGAGTGTGCGGGGGGCATGCGAGGGGGCAAGTGAAGGAGCCCGTGTGCAGGGGGACAATGAAGGGGGGGACAAGGAAGGGGGGGGTGCAGGGGGGAGTGCGGGGGAGGGAGTGTGCGGGGGGCAGTGAAGGGGGGACAGTGATGTGATTGTTTAATCTTACGCGTTTCTAATATCGTTTTTTTAAATTTCAGGAGTTTAAACATGGTCCGAGATGATGTCATTGTGGAGGAAGAAACCGATGATGATTATGATAAGTCATTGGATGATGATGATGAGTATGATGCGGAGAAGGAGAACGATAAAGGTGACCCGGAAGACTTAGCGCATGATGAGGAGGCGCGCTTGCGTAAAAGGGAACTTGACTTGGCTGAAATAAATGAGGAGCTAGCCGATAAGGCTCCCCCCATTGACAACAATGCTAGGGAAGATTATCCTTGTACTTCATCCGTCATTGTGCCACAAAAAAATGCGGGGAAAGAGGTTCTCAGTTCCAAAACTCCAAGTAAAGTTGCAACAAAGAAGCGGAAATGAAGGGGTGCGACCAAGGGATTGAATTATAACACCCCTATGACCCTCGAGTATGATGATATGGGTCAACCTTGTGGTCAATGGCGTAAAAAGTATGGGCAGCATTTAGGGTTATGTGTGCGCAAACTGAGCATTTTGGTGGGGTGGAAAGATGTGCCCGATGCAAGGAAGAAATCATTATGGGAAGACACTTGTGTAAGTTTATTTTGTAACTGAATAACTTTTATTTAATGCATTTAGGGGCATGTTAGGTCATATATAGTCCCAATAGGTACATATATAACTATAAGAGTCAATTAAACTCCACTTATATGCTTTGAAACACATTTTGGGTAAATAAAGGCCATTTCGGGCCGATTTTGGCCTTTACACTCCAATTCACTTAGTTTATTGCATTTAGGGGCATGTTAGGTCATATATAGTCCTAATAGGTACATATATAACTATAAGAGTCAATTAAACTCCACTTATATGCTTTGAAACACATTTTGGGTAAATGAAGGCCATTTCGGGCCGATTTTGGCCTTTACACTCTAATTCACTTAGTTTATTGCATTTAGCCGCATGTTAGGTCATATATAGTCCCAATAGGTACATATATAACTATAAGAGTCAATTAAACTCCACTTATATGCTTTGAAACACATTTTGGGTAAATGAAGGCCATTTCGGGCCGATTTTGGCCTTTACACTCCAATTTACTTAGTTTATTGCATTTAGCCGCATGTTAGGTCATATATAGTCCCAATAATTACATATATAACTATAAGAGTCAATTAAAATCCACTTATATGTTTTGAAACACATTTTGGGTAAATGAAGGCCATTTCGGGCCGATTTTGGCCTTTACACTCCAATTCACTTAGTTTATTGCATTTAGCCGCATGTTAGGTCATATATAGTCCCAATAGGTACATATATAACTATAAGAGTCAATTAAACTCCACTTATATGCTTTGAAACACATTTTGGGTAAACGAAGGCCATTTCGGGCCGATTTTGGCCTTTACACTCCAATTCACTTAGTTTATTGCATTTAGGGGCATGTTAGGTCATATATAGTCCCAATAGGTACATATATAACTATAAGAGTCAATTAAACTCCACCTATATGCTTTGAAACACATTTTGGGTAAATGAAGGCCATTTCGGGCCGATTTTGGCCTTTACACTCCAATTCACTTAGTTTATTGCATTTAGCCGCATGTTAGGTCATATATAGTCCCAATAGGTACATATATAACTATAAGAGTCAATTAAACTCCACTTATATGCTTTGAAACACATTTTGGGTAAATGAAGGCCATTTCGGGCCAATTTTGGCCTTTACACTCCAATTCACTTAGTTTATTGCATTTAGCCGCATGTTAGGTCATATATAGTCCCAATAGGTACATATATAACTATAAGAGTCAATTAAACTCCACTTATATGCTTTGAAACACATTTTGGGTAAATGAAGGCCATTTCGGGCCGATTTTGGCCTTCACACTCCAATTCACTTAGTTTTTTTCATTTAGCCGCATGTTAGGTCATATATAGTCCTAATGGGTACATATATAACTATACGAGTCAATCAAACTCCACTTATATGCTTTGAAACACATTTTTCGGTAACTTTTTGTTTGTTTCTTGTTGTTATAGAATACGTTCCATATTACTCATAATGAGGAAAAAAAGGCGGCGTTCCTATCTGCGGTGGCCGAAAGATTTAGAGCTTTCAAAAGCAAACTAGTGAGTGGGTGGATCACGAAAAGGAGAAAGAGGACTACAAAGAGGAGGAAAATTCAAAAATCAAAGCAAAATGAGGGTGAGACGGACATGGAGGCCGAAAAAGAAACAGAAAAGGAAGGGGGAGAGCAGGAAGATACATTTCAACCGGATTCTTTGCCTCATCAGATTTGGGGACATATAAAACCAGAAGATTGGGAGGCATTTGTTGCCCAAAATACTACGCCGGAGATGGTGGTAAGTATTGCACTTTAAACTATATATATTCGACTTTGCATGTTCACTTTCAATACAATTACATGTGTTTTCTAATTGCCCATGTGAATTTATAGGCTAAGCGTGAGAAACATTCACTCAGTGCAAGACAAAGGAAGCACTACCATCATATGGGTTCCCATACTTATGCGAGCGCGAGAAAGTTGTGGATTGACGAGAAATTTTACCCATCTACCGATACAACCACAACGCCGTCTTCTAGCTCTAAGGCCGGGCCGTTTGTCAAAGTTGATCGTGTCGCTGATTGGTGGTGCTCCTTGCATAGGCGTTATATCAACAATCAAATGACCATTTCAGATCCGGGAACCTTGAAGATAGCCAATGACGTTGTAAGTACATGCACTACCAATCCCCCCCCCCGCACACTCCCCCACCCCCACACCGCCCCCACCCCCCACTCCCCGCCACCCCCTACCCCGCACACCGCCCCCACTCCCCCGCACACCGCCCCCACCCCCGCACACCGCCCCCCACCCCCCGCACACCGCCCCCACCCCCACCACCGCACACAATCCCCCACCCCCGCACACAATCCCCCACCCCCCCCACACACCCCACCCCCCGCACACATCCCCCCACCCCCCGCACACATCCCCCCCACCCCCGCACACCGCCCCCACCCCCGCACACTCCCCCCACCCCCACACCGCCCCCACTCCCCCACACCGCCCCCACTCCCCTTAACACCGCCCCCACCCCCGCACACCCCCACCCCCCCGCACACAGCCCCCACCCCCGCACACGCCCCCCACCCCCCGCACACCGCCCCCACCTCCCCGCACACCGCCCCCACCCCCCGCACACAGCCCCCACCCCCGCACACACGCCCCCACCCCCGCACACCGCCCCCCACCCCCCGCACACCGACCCCCACTCCCCCGCACACATCCCCCACCCCCGCACACATCCCCCACTCCCCGCTCCCCGCCGCACACCGCCCCCACCCTCGCTCCGCCCCACACACCGCCCCCCACCCCTTTGCCGCCGCGCTTATGATATTGCTATTTTTTTTAAACTTACCGTTGTTTATTTCTCTATAGATGGGGCTCAAGCAAAAAAGAGGTTAGCGGCGAGTTCACCCCCCAAGGCAACAAAGATGCCCTTTATGAGACTTTGGGAAAGGACCATAGTGGACGTTTGAGGGGTTTAGGTGGTATTCGTCTAGGTGTGACAAAAGCGTATCCTAAAGATTACTCCGTGGGTACAAAATCACGCTCTCAACCACATGATATGGAAGCTATGACACAAGCTATTCGAGAGAAGCTTACCGATGAAATTACGGAGAAAGTCACGGAGAAAGTGACGGAGAAAGTGACGGAGAAAGTGACGGAGAAACTCACGGAGAGTTTCAACGCGGTCCTCTCACAGTTTGGTTTACCGGAGATACATCAACCTAAACTGGATCGTCTTTTGGAGGACAAAGCTAGCCATCCTAACACACAAAAATCCCCACCATCTATACTTGAGTTAGAGGTAACTATTATCCTTATAATTTTTAAAACTATGTAACATGTTATATTATGTAATTGCATGTTCGTAACCTCAATTTCATTTACTTTTTGAAGGAAGAAACGCCTTGCCAGCTTTTACTAGATGTAAAAGATAAGGGTTTGATTGTGGTGGCTGTAGGAAATGCACAACCACGAAGTGAACGAGCAATAGTCCATCATGAGCCTGTGGACAATGAGCACTTGGCGGTTAGTGTAGTGACCATTACTCCTGGTTACGAAGACTTTGCTCTTCCGCTGCCTAAACCGTCAATTGATATAAAATGTCTTGACCGACGCTCTTGGTGGTTATGTGTTGTGGCCATCGGCATGGGTGAGGTTTTCAGACGAGGTAAATTGAAGCAACTTAAATCCATATTCATAATGATTTGTTTCATACCTACCTACTAACTAAGTTGAATGTTTTTACCGTTGAATTATTAGGTTTTGGAGAGAATAAACAAGCCCAAGGAAAGCAAGGCGGACTCACCTCCTCTAGAGAAGGCGAAGAAGGGTTCAGAGAAGAAGGGTTCAAGCGGGCTAAAGAAGGCCATTTCGGGCAAAGGAATGCAAGATTCAAGTCACCAAGAAAAACCAACTACATATACTTGGATCGAGAAACCAAAGATCGAGTGTCTCACTAAGGCATGCATATGGCTACATGCAAATGCGCGTGATATGTCGGATGATGCACCTCTCGAGGTGAATTTGGGTACCACGCAATTCAACTACTTTGAGGATACATCGACATGGGTGTCTAAGGGTGATTTGAAAGAGTTCCTTTGCGGAGAGATGCTGAATGTTTCCTTGATTCAAGTCTTCATGAGGTAAAACATTTGTACTTTTGAAGTAAATAAAAATGATTTGCAATATACAATAATATATTTATGTTACGAAGTCGGTTGTGCCTTAAAGATTACTCCAAGATGATTGTGGACGCAAGAGCATACAAGAGCAATTTGGGTGGTTATGTCCAAATTTCACCCGAGCCGACAATTGTTTGCAAAACACAAATGAGGTCAAGGAGTATATTTGGCTATGTATCAAAACATCTCTACGTGCACAACATAAGCTCATACTTGCCCCTTGTTTTGAAGAGTATAGTTCTTAACCTTGCATCTATTTTTACCACTTTAATTATCATTATATATACAATAGAAGTACTCACATGATTGCTTCCTAACTTTTTTGGCATTTTAGTCTTCATTGGTCGCTCGTTGTGATTTGTCCTTCAAACAACACAGTATATCATTTTGATTCTATAGCTCAAGATCCACCACGACACTTATTCCTCAAATCATGCATAAATAGGTATATTTGTTATTTTAAATGCTAATAAGCATTACACTTTTTACTAATTCCATTCTTTGGCCACTTCTCACATGAAATTAACTTAACTACAGTTCTTTGAAGAAATTTAAGAGCACGGGAAAAATACCTGAATGGAAAGCAATGAAGGTAATACATATTAGTTAAGCTACGTACTTCTTTCTTTTAGCAAAAAACAACCATGTATGTTAATTACATGATTTTTTTATGTATTTCTATGATTAGTGTGCTCAGCAACCGGGGGGAACCGAGTGTGGCTACTATGTGTTGAGGTTCATGTTCGATATAGCCTCAAGTTGCAAGGAAGTCGGGGATATTGAGAAGGTATATATATATATATACATATAAAACTAATATACGTAGCTTAATTTAAAGTCGATTTTGCATTGGCCTCTTAAGCTCAATGCACTTAGTTTTGTTTTCTTTCCGCCTTTAGCCGCATGTTAAGTCATATATAGTTCCAATAGGTACATATATAACTATAAGAGTCAATTAAAGTTCACTCATATGCTTTGAAACCCATTTTAGGTAAACGAAGGCCGTTTCGGGTCGATTTTAGCCTTCGAAGCTCATTTCACTTAGTTTCCTGAATTTAGCCACATGTTAGGTCATATATAGTTCCAAGAGGTACATATATAACTATAAGAGTCAATTATAGTTCACTCATATGCTTTGAAACCCATTTTGGGTAAACGAAGGCCATTTCGGGCCGATTGTGGAATTCGAAGGTCATTTCACTTAGTTTCCCGCATTTAGCCACATGTTAGGTCATATATAGTTCCAATAGGTACATACATAACTATAAGAGTCAATTATAGTTCACTCATATGCTTTGAAACCCATTTTGGGTAAATGAAGGCCGTTTCGGGCCGATTTTGGCCTTCGAAGCTCATTTCACTTAGTTTCCCGCATTTAGCCACATGTTAGGTCATATATAGTTGCAATAGGTACATATATAATTATAAGAGTCAATTATAGTTCACTCATACGCTTTGAAACCCATTTTGGGTAAATGAAGGCCATTTCGGGCCGATTTTGGCCTTCGAAGCTCACTTCACTTAGTTTTCGGCATTTAGCCACATGTTAGGTCATATATAGTTCCAATAGGTACATATATAACTATAAGAGTCAATTATAGTTCACTCATATGCTTTGAAACCCATTTTGGGTAAATGAAGGCTGTTTCGGGCCGATTTTGGCCTTCGAAGCTCATTTCACTTAATTTCCCGCATTTAGCCACATGTTAGGTCATATATAGTTCTAATAGGTACATATATAAATATAAGAGTCAATTATAGTTCACTCATATGCTTTGAAACCCATTTTGGGTAAATGAAGACCGTTTCGGGCCGATTTTGGCCTTCGAAGCTCACTTCACTTAGTTTCCGGCATTTAGCCACATGTTAGGTCATATATAGTTCCAATAGGTACATATATAACTATAAGAGTCAATTATAGTTCACTCATATGCTTTGAAACCCATTTTGGGTAAATGAAGGCCGTTTTGGGCCGATTTTAGCCTTCGAAGCTCACTTCACTTAATTTCCCGCATTTAGCCACATGTTAGGTCATATATAGTTCCAATAGGTACATATATAACTATAAGAGTCAATTATCTAAGGTCTTACTCAAACTAAAACTGATATTATGTGTGTTTCCTTATGTTTAAGGTATTCAACCAAAGGGAGAGTTCTTTCACCACAACCGAGATAAACGAGGTTCGGGATTTGCTAGCACACTACCTTACCGAAGTTTGCATGTGAAGATGATGCCGCGACTTTGAGTTTATTTGTTCTTATTGTTCTACTTGCTAGTTATTTAGGTACAACAATATAATTGATGTTTATTTTGGATTTTAGTACTTAATACAACTTCTTTTGTAGTACATTCTCCAAATTTTATATTTATATACATATATATATTAATTTGACTTGTATACGACGCGCTTCTGGGATTTGTGTCAACTATAGCAAGTTAGATATAATAAATTATTATATATATACAAATATAAAATATATATATATTATATAACATTAACGGATGCGGTTTACTAAGAAAACCGCATCAGTTAATGTTCCAATGCATACAAAGAGGCTGGCGGCAAAGAACAAACCGCTGCGGTTCCAAGGCAAAACCGCAACGGTTTTTCCCATTAACCGCTGCGGTTTTGCCTAGGAACCGCATCGGTTTGTTCTTTGCCGCTGCGGTCCTCAACCGCAGCAGTTTCTTTATGAAAACTGCTGCTAGTCCAACCATTGCGGGCCAAAACCGCAGCGGCAAGCCCGGTTTTGACCGCAGCGGTTGGACTTTATTCTACTAGTGTAGGTTTGGCGGGGATGGGGCGGCGATGGGGATTAAAATGGTACCCGCAATGGTTGGTGGCGCGGGTGTGGATTTTATGCTATACCCGCCCCATCCCCCCGCCCGCCCCACCTCCCGCCCGCCCCGCCCCACCCCCGCCCGCCCCGCATATTTTTTATTAAAATTCTATTTATATACTTATATTATTAATAATTTTATCTTGTAAAATATAAATCTGTGGGTATGACGCGGGTACGAAGCGGGTGTTAGCACCCATGCCGGTGGTGGGGCGGGGATGAAGTGGGTACGAGGCGGGTACGAAGAGGGTGCGGCTACCCATGCGGGTGGTGGGGCGGGGATGGGTTTAAATATGTACTTGGTGGGGCGGGGATGGGTCTGGAATTTTCCCCCGCAATGGGTGGTAGGGTGGGGGTGGGGATGGGGATGGGAATTTTATGCGGGTGCGGGTGTGGAGGTACCATCCTCCGCACCCGCCCCGCCCAATTGCCATCCCTAATAATCCCCCTCTCATTTTCGCCTCTTTCTGAACTTAATCTCAGTTTCTCTCCTCTCATTCTCTCTCACAGTCCTCACTTCTCACTCCTCAACCCTTCTCTCATTTTTTGATCAAAACCCTAAAAAACCCTAAAATTCGTATCCCTTCTCTCATTTTTTCGATCAAAACCCTAAAATTCTCATTTTCTCTCTCAATTTTTCTGATCAAAACCCACAAATTATCAGTTTCTCTCATTTTCTCTCTGAAATTCTCAGTGACGAAGGCAAGGAACTGAGTGACTGACGAAAGATCTGGGGAAAAATGCAAGGAACTGACGAAAGAGGCGACGATCTGAAGAAAAAAGGCGTGGATCTGAAGAAAACCCAGAAAATAGGCAAAATTTCGAATTATCAGTCGAGCTTCAAAAGGTATGTTCTTCAATTTCAATTGTTATGGGAGTTTTAGTGATGGTGACTTCTTCAGTTTTATAGTTATGGTTTTATTCTATGGTAATAGGATATTCATATAAAGGGGAAATTCTTCAACAATACCCAGCAAAGAGGCAAATTTTTCATTTAACCCAGCAAAGAGGCGAAATTCAAGAGGGGAAATTTCGGATCATTAGTCGAGCTTCAAAAAGTATGTTCTTCAATTTCAATTGTTGTAGGAGTTTTAGTGATGGTGACTTCTTCAATTTTATAGTTATGGTTTTGTTCCATGGTAGTAGGATATTCATATTAAGGGGGGTAAAAGTATGTGGTTGTGATGATGATATATCTCCTTTATATCCTTATAGATTGTCAATATTTGTTTTGGCAATTATGCAATTGAATTTTTTTGACAATAGCTGCACATTTGAGCCTGTTATTTCTGTAACTTGTTTCGATGCGGATTTCTGAATTTTGGAGAGTAGGGGAGGCAAGGGGAAGGTAAAGATTATCACATGGATTATCGTGGCTTGTTGGTACGTTTATTGGTGCGAGTAGATGATATATAAATGTGTAGATATGTTTTCTGCTCCTGTTGGACAGTTGGGTACTTTTTTGGGTGAAAATGGCAGCTGCAATTAAAGTATAGTTGTCAATAGACGAATAGAGTGCTGAATGTACGTTGTACGCCCTTGATGGTTATGTTTTTATTGGCAATGGATGTGCAAACTAGTTTAAGCGATAAAATTCGTTTTATTCCTCGTCGCCATTGGGCTGTTCAGCACTCATATATTCCAGCTTTTGGGTGTTTTTAGTGGCAAGTGGGAGTTGATTTACTACTGGGCGACTTTTTCAGCGCTTTTTTTATTTTGGGGGAGGGAGGTAGGGAGTTAAAAAGAATTCTATTAAGAAATATGTGAGGGGACTTTTAACATATATTACCTTTATTCTATGACTTCATTGCTCTTGGGGAGTTGGGTTTAGGTTTCTGTATATGCCAACTCAGTGTCTATTAACAACATAGATTTTCATCTCTGAATGATAGGACTTACAACTAGTTAGTACTCCATCAGAGCATCTATGGTGGTCAGATCAATTCAATTTATGTATCATGTGTTTTTTTTTTTTTTTTTGCAAGGTTATCGTATTTTGAACCCATATTTGTTAATAATGTGAAGACTGAACTATTATCTGCATACTGTTCTTGCATAATTGGTCTAACATAGAAAAGTAATGAGACATGACATTATGTTGTCAGATCTCATGTTGGACCTTAACCATTGTGTCATAAACAGTATGTCATTCTCTGGACAGATATTCTATCCGGCCACTTCAATTTATGTATCACAGTGTAACAAGCTAAGACATGACATTATGTCGTTGTAGCCTGTCGAAGTGTTTCTGGCTAGAAAAGTTGTTTTTTTGTGCTATATTAGTTTCTCATTCCCATGTTCACTACTCTCTAGAAGAAAATACACTACCTACAAATGATGGGCTGTTAATCCTTTGGCTTGGATTGATTTTGTCGTTTGTACTTCCTTTTTTTTTTTTACGCAAACTTCATATGAATAACATTGATTCATTGTGCTGTCAGTTCTTAGATAAAATCTAATATACGTATGCATTGTGACAGCTGTACTTTATTGATGGTGTTTACTAAACTATTACATTGTTTGAATTTTTAGGTGAATAATGATCAAAATGGAGAAGATCAAATATAGACGTCTCACTATCACACTATTGGCCAAATTTAGCTAGCTATATTATAGTGATGCAGTACTTGGTGGTTAGAAGGAAAGTGATGTATATGTACTTAGAAGTATTTTGTGGTACTTTAACAAATAGTTAGTTGGCTTTGATTAAGTATATTTTCGTATATGTTAAGGATTTGTCATGTATGCTCTTAATTTAATTAGTTTGGGAAATTATAATATAGACATGACAATTATTTTTGGCATTCCAAGAGTATTTTAGCATTTATTGTATTGTTACTACTATACATGGCTCTAATATTATAGGTGTTCAATAGGTTATAGTAATAATCGTTGCAATATCCTCACAAGAAAGAAAAAAAAAAACGAATCCGCTGCACTAGCTTAAATCTGTTGCACTAGCTTTAATAGTAAAAATTAAAAAGAGAAGATATTGAAATATTGAACACTTATCATTTATAAGCAAGTTAATATATGTTGAACTACTCATTAGTGAAGTTGGGTTGGAATGATTTTGGGTCGGGTTGTATTGGGTCGAAATGGTTTTGGGTCGGGTTGTATTGGGTCAGAATGGTTTTGGGTCGGGTTGTATTGGGCTGGAATGGTTTTGGGTCGTGTTGTATTGGGTCAGAATGGTTTGGGTCAGGTTTAGTTAGATCGGGTGGTAACTGCGTCGGGTGGTAATTGGGTTGGGTGATAAGTGGGTTGGGTCACAACTGGGTTAGGTGATAACTGGGTGGGTTTAACTGGGTCATTGGCAGGTGAAGTTGGGTGCGGGTTAGTTTTGGGTCAGAAAAAGGTTGGGTCTGGGTCGTTGTTCACGGGTGCAACTGGCCACGGGTCTACTTGGGTCGACCAAGTTCAGGTTGGGTTACCAATTCCACGGGTTCAACTAGGCACGGGTGGACGCTGGGTCGAAATGGGTCGACTTTTCAACCGACCATTCTCGGCTCAGAACAGGTTGGGTCTGGGTCGCATGATGGTTCACCCGTGGGTCGACCCAGTTTTTGACACCTCTAATCCTACATCGATCCGCCTTTAGCCACCCATCTTGAAGGCGAAAATCTGAACTCTGCCTTCAGCAGCTTCGCGCGACGCTAGCATTGATCTTGCCTCTGCCATCGTTAGCTCCGATGGCTCATGGAAATAGCAGCACTTTGAGAAGGTTAAAAATTTCCAAACTGCAAGGTTTTTGAGGAATTTCTCTCTGAAATTTATTACATGTCACAATCTGTAAATTTTCCACATCAAATACTAATCAATTTGGAGTTTTGGACTAGAAATTACAGTGATACCAACTTCAAAAACTTAGGTTGCCCAAGTTTTAAAAAAAAGCCCCAAAATCTAGTGAGAGAAAGAAGAGTTGGAAGAATTACGTGTTGTGCATGTGAAATCTTCATGTTGTCGAACTCAAATCGGAATCATCAAAGGTTGTTGTCGAGTCGAAATCGTAATCACCAAATTAAATTATGTTCTTGAACCAATATTGGATACAAAGCTTTTTTTCTTTGAGGGGGGATCTGAAGCATATTTTACTGGAATTAAGCTATTTGATCCGATTAAAGGGGGTACAGAAGGTGAGAGAAGTTGAGAGAATATGAAAGAAGTGGTGGGACCCGATGATGAGATGAGAGAAAGAGGAACATAAAAGTATTAATGGCAAAGCAAAGAAAACAATGAGCCTAATTACCTGTTATGTTTTCACTTCTATTTAGTTCAAAAGTCAACTAAAATAGGAAGATAGAGAATACATAACAGTGGGTTTTCTACATGTTATGTTTTATTATTATAATGAAAACATTTGTGTAAATTAAGCGTTATCTTTTCTAAAGATAACGCTTAAGTCATATAAGTGTTATCTTAATTGTGTTATCTTTTCCCAAGTATGTAATAGTGCATTAAGGAGTTAGTGCGCTCTCAGAATCCGTTCCTTCCCCTTTCCATATAAGTATGGAGAGATTTGTTATGCTGTTAGCATCATATTCCAATTCTCCCTTTCCCCATTCGAGAGACTTCTCATCTTTCTCTGTTAGATCGAAGGATAATGTCTCAATGGCTGATAATGCCAGAAGCCCTTTGAGCGGCTAAACGTCGATAGCTGGCTAAGACAAGCTCGAGTGGTGCCTTTGCTACTTCTGGGGCACCAATTCCTTCGCCGGCCACTTCGGTCGAGGGGGCTACCTTGGGGAGGAGTTCTTCGCTCCCTCGATCCCCCAAGGGTCAAAATACATGCACCAAACCCCACAACTTCTGATTTTTTGGATGACACTTTGTCCCATATCTATCTCATCACATGCATCGCCAAATTAAATTTTCCTAGATCCCCCCTTCTACCAATCTAGAGCCTCATTCTCATCAGCGAGGCATCACAACAGCCCCAAATTAGCCATGTCCAGCCCGCTGCCACTCCATCATCTTCTCCTAGCCTAACGCCTTGTCCTAGCCTATTCGATGACCTTACATTACCACCCCACTCACATCTACATTACATCACGAGCCCATTCCCACCCATTCCTTGCCCCATTAGGTGCCTATTCACATTACGAGGAGTGAAAATGGTATTTCTAAGCCCAAAAAAATTTATTAGCAGAATTTTTTAACCCACGCTAGTAAATTTCCTCTTCCTCGTAACCCCGTGAGTCCTCTCTGTGACCCGAATTGGAAAATGGCTATGGATGACGAATATAATGCTCTTATTAGTAATGGGACGTGAGAATTAGTTCCTACCCTATGTTAATGTGATTAGATCTATGTGGAATTTAAGGCTTCTCCAACTCTGGTTGACACTAAACCGAAGCTGAGTGCCACTGCTAGTACTCCGTATTATGACCCGTGACAATTTCGGAGGCTCATCGGTGCTCTTCAATATCTTACTTTCACAAGGCCTGATATTTCTTATGTTGTCGAACAAATTTGCCTCATCCTGCATAACTCGATGGTGGAACACAAGACTGCTCTAAAGCGGATATTATGCGTTATGTTGAAGGTGCAGTTGATCAAGGCTTCCATCTTTATGCTTCTCCCACCTCAACAATGGTCTCTTACACTGATGTTGATTGGGGAAGGTGTCTAGAAACCCGATGTTCAACTTGTGGTGGTGACTGTGTATTTTTTGTTTCTAATTTAATTTCATGGTCTTCTGAACGCCAAGTCACGTTATCTCGTTTCAGTGCAGAGGCCAAATCATGGAAGCTACTTTTTCATGGTTATATACCAGCCAAAACTTTTGATTTTTGTAAAGTTCAATCTTTTGATTTTTGTGATGCCAACATGCATCGGATTTCTTTGTATTACTCTTTATATTTGTTGTATTACAATCTCCTGGAAAATGGAAGGAAGAAGCAACCTTTCTTATTTACGACGGAGGACTATAAAACTTAATTAAAATACAAAAAAATAGCTAGTATTTACGGCCAAAACGAGAGGTTCTCTCTCTACCCCTAAAAAGCATATTTTCTCTCTCTAAAAAACAAAAACAGCATAGTTCTAGTTCGTTACATGCATATTACTGGATCAAATTATTTTAACAAAAAGGCTACTACTCAGGTGTTTAGCAAAAGTGTGTAAGCGTTGTTATTTGCCTTGTTCCTTTCAAAGTTAATATTTCCTCGTGTTCCTTCGTTATTAAAGTATTGTTTTCCTAGTTCTCTGTTGTGCGTGTTGTTTGTTCGGTTTTCGCTGCTATATATCAATTTCTTATACTTCCCATGTATACTTGTTTATACGGAGTGTTAGACAGAATATTATGTAAATAATATTTGTCCATAATTAGTTTTGTAATTATGTAAAGTTATGATCTACCCTAGTTTGTATGATACACTATATATTCGAAGGTGAATAGTAAACCTCCTCAAGGGAGTATTCCTACATCTTACATGGTATCAGCCCTACCCTAGCCACCACGATCCTCCTCTTTGCTCTTCTATCTTCTATCTTCTATCAGCAACTATGGCTCCCGATGCCGAAACCGACGCATCACCAAAAGTTACTGTTTCTCATCCCTATCATCCTGCTCTCAACGTTACTAATATCACGAACCTCGTCAAACTTACTCTTGATGTTAATAAGGTTCAGTATTCTCCATGGGCTAGCCTCTTCCGCAACACGGCCAAAGCATATAATGTCCTTGACCATATTGATCCGAAGGTTGCTCGACCAACCGACATTGATGACGACTTGTGGGATCGTCTCGACGCTATTGTTCTTCAATGGCTATATGGTACTATCTCTACCGATCTTCTCTACAAAATTCTTGATGAAAAGGCTACAACTATGGTGGCTTGGGATCGTTTACGTAACCTTTTTCAAGACAACAAGGGCACACGCGTTGTGCATCTTGAGAATCAATTTGGTTCCACTCACCTCACGGATTTCTCCTCTCTCGATGAGTATTGTCAGGCTTTAAAAGCCATTTCAGTTCAACTTGATGCTATTGGTCATCCCGTTACCGAAGAACGCTTGGTTCTTCAACTTGTTACTCATCTTACCTCTGAATATAATGTTGTTGCAACCATCATTCAACAATCTGTCCCTCTTCCTTCATTTGATAAGGCCTGCTCTATGCTCGAGTTAGATCGTTCCAGCCGTGATAAAAACTCTAAAGCTCAGGCAGACATGTCATCTTCCTCCTCTGCTACTGTTCTTGTTGCTCATGGCGAGGGGACGCTTCCCTCTTCTTCATCTCACACTTCGCAGCAGCCCACTCATGGTGGAAGAGGTGGACGTGGCGGCAAGAATTATCGAGGTAAACACAAGGGTGGTCACCGGGGTGGTGGTCGTGGCGGTGCTCAAGGCCGCAGCAACCAGCAGCAAACTTTTGGTCCTTGGGGTGCTTTTTGGGGACCTGCGTGGCAATATCCACCATGTCCTTATCCATCTCAAAATATGCAGTGGGGTAATCAACAAGGTATTCTAGGCACTGGTCCACCGAGACAAAATCAGCAGGCCCAACAAGCTCTTATGACAAGTAACACTCCTCTGCAACCCACTAATTTGCCTCAATTTTTTAATATGATGTCTCTGCAACAACCTGATGACAATTGGTATATGGATACCGGCGCCACATCACATCTCATGAACAATTCAGGTATTAATTCTTCCATTGTTAATTGGCGCAATTTAAATACCAATATTATGGTTGGTGATGGCACAAAAATACCAGTTAATGGATCTGGCACATCTACGCTTCCTGCTCCCTTACCCCCTTTTTCTCTCAAAAATATTCTTCATGCTCCTAGTATCATCAAGAATCTTATTTCTGTTCGTCAATTCACATCTGATAACTCTGTGTCGGTTGAATTTGACCCTCTTGGTTTTTCTGTGAAGGACCTTCGGACGGGGGTAATATTGACGAGGTGCAATAGTGTGGGCAACCTCTATCCTGTGTCTTCTCCAACATTATCTTCTCACTCTCCGTCAACTTTTGCTGTCATTTCATCTGACATTTGGCACAACCGTTTGGGTCATGCCGGAGATTCAGTTTTATCTTTTCTTAAGCATAATAATCATATTCACTGTAATAGGGAGCTTATCTCCACTACTTGTTATGGGTGTCAAATGGGAAAACATTGTCGCCTCCCTTTTTCTATTTCTCAAACTAGCACTTATGCTCCTTTTGATATAATTCACACTGATTTATATACCTATCCTATTAATAGTCATACCGGTTTTCGATATTATTTATTGTTTCTTGATGACTATTCTCACTTTTTATGGGTTTTTCCACTCAAGTCTAAATCAAGTGTGTATTCAACTTTTGTGCTATTTCATTCATATGTTCACACTCAATTTGGGGTTTCTATTAAAGCTTTGCAATGTGATAATGGTCGTGAATATGACAATCACAGCTTCACCAATTTTGCTCTCACTCATGGCATGGTCTGGAGACATTCGTGTCCCCACACCTCTTCTCAAAACGGCAAAGCCGAAAGAATGATTAGAACAATAAACAATGTTTGTCGTTCTCTTCTTTTTCATGCCTCCCTTCCCATCACTTTTTGGGTCGAATCTCTTCACATGGCTGTTTATTTATTAAATATCCGACCAACTCGGCTTCTTGCCTTTCTCACTCCCGTGCATATTTTATTTAATAAAAATCCCTCATATGATCATCTCCGTACTTTTGGGTGCCTCTGTTATCCCAACCTCTCCGCCACTACTCCAAATAAAATGAGCCCCCGCTCTACTCCATGTATTTTTCTTGGGTATCCATCTTCTCATCGTGGCTATAGGTGTTTCGATATCCAAACAAACAAAATCATAATTTCCAGGCACGTTGTCTTTGATGAACATATTTTTCCATATTCCGTTCACTATACTCCAAACAATCAGGATTATGATTTCCTTACTTCTGACAATGAGCCTGGGCCTCCCATTCTTCTTGAATCTCCATCCAGCCCAAATACAACTCTTCTTGAGTCTCCCACACGGCCCAGTCCAAATCAGCTCCCATCTCCCTCTATTACAAGGACCGCCCATCATGCTCCTCCTTCCCCTCCTCATCATGGCCCAAATACATTACACTCTTCTCTCCCCACATGGCCCAGTCCAACCAGCCTTCCCAATTCCTCTTTTATGCGGTCCACTCAACAGGAATCTCCTATTCCTTCTTCTGTTGGGCCCGATAGCCTCACTTCTTCCCCTCTCAATGCCACGCCATCCAATGTGGCTGCTCCTTCCTATCCCACTGGGCCAGCTCCCGTCTCCACTACTATGCAGACTCGTGGGATGCAGGGCATCTTCAAACCAACCACCAAATACAATGATTATATTCTCCTCACTTCCTCAACACCGAAAATTTCTCCTTTACCTCGTTCTCATCTCACTGCCATTAATGATCCTAACTGGTATCGTGCTATGTGCGATGAATATAATGCCATGATGCAGACTCATACATGGGATTTGGTGCCGCGTCCTCCAAATGCTAATGTCATTCGTGGTTTGTGGATTTTCCGACATAAAGAAAAAACCGATGGTACTTTTGAGCGATATAAAGCTCGCTTTGTGGCAAATGGTAAAAGTCAGGAAATTGGTGTAGATTGTGATGAGACATTTAGCCCAGTTGTGAAACCGCAAACTATTCGTACTGTTCTCAGTCTTGCAGTATCTCGCCACTGGACTATTCATCAGCTTGATGTCAAAAATGCGTTTCTCCATGGTCATCTCAAAGAAACCGTTTACATGCATCAACCTCCAGGATTTGTCGATCCCACCAAACCCAACCATGTTTGTCTTCTTCGCAGGTCCATCTATGGTCTCAAACAGGCTCCAAGGGCCTGGTATCAACGATTTGCGACTCACATTCTCTCTCTTGGGTTCGTCAACAGTAAGAGTGATACTTCTCTATTTATTTTCCGCCGTGGCACGGACACTGCTTATCTCTTATTGTATGTTGATGATATCATATTGGCTTGCTCTTCTGATACTCTTCGGACTCGCATCATCTCTTTGCTTAGTGCCGAATTTGCTATGAAGGATCTAGGTCCTCTATCTTATTTCCTTGGTATCTCTGTTACTCGCACTAAGGATACTATGTTTCTTTGTCAAAGGAAGTATGCTCAAGAGATTCTAGCTCGAGCTGATATGTCCTCTTGTAAATCAGTTGCTACTCCTGTGGACACTAAGTCCAAACTCAGTGCTACTGGAGGCAAACAACTAGACAATCCCACTCTTTATCGGCAACTTGCAGGAGCTCTTCAGTACCTCACTTTTACTAGGCCTGATCTATCTTATGCTGTTCAGCAAGTTTGTCTTTTCATGCATGATCCTCGTGAACCCCACTTTCATGCATTACGTCGTATTTTGCGGTATGTAAAAGGCACATTGGATCATGGGATGCACTTCTCTTCTACCCCTGCCTCTGGTCTTGTATCCTACACAGATGCTGATTGGGGGGGTTGTCCTGACACTCGTCGATCTACTTCTGGATACTGTATTTTTCTTGGTGACAATCTTGTCTCTTGGTCGTCCAAACGCCAAGCTACTCTCTCTCGCTCGAGTGCTGAAGCTGAATATCGGGGGGTCGCCAATGTTGTCGCTGAAGCTTCATGGATCCGAAATCTCTTGTTAGAGTTACATTGTCCTTTGTAGAAAGCCACGATTGTTTACTGTGATAACATTAGTGCTGTTTACATGTCTCACAATCCAGTGCACCATCAACGAACCAAACATGTCGAGATGGATATTCACTTTGTTCGGGAGAAGGTTGCTCTGGGTCGCATTCGTGTTCTTCATGTCCCTTCTTCTTATCAGTATGCTGACATCTTCACAAAGGGTCTCCCTCAACCCTTGTTCGTGGATTTCCGTTCCAGTCTGACCGTCCGTCCTCCTCCCGCTCCGTCTGAGGGGGTGTGTTAGACAGAATATTATGTAAATAATATTTGTCCATAATTAGTTTTGTAATTATGTAAAGTTATGATCTACCCTAGTTTGTATGATACACTATATATTCGAAGGTGAATAGTAAACCTCCTCAAGGGAGTATTCCTACATCTTACACGGAGTTCCCTGGAGTCTTTTCCATTTTGGTACTTTTCCTTTTGTTAACTTCTATTTCATGTGTTATGGTGTCGTGTGAGTCTCTGTCCACTTCTCATTTGTTATTTTCCACCGTAAGCAAGGTCCTTTTTTAAGGCCTTCTCAAGATATTTCCTCAGAAGATAGTGGTGATCTTAGAAATTTGTTAGTGGGAAAATTTGCGGATAGTAGAGAGTTTGGTGAGAATGATGTTCAGGAATGGGTTAACTCCTGGGTAACTAAAATGAACATTAGGGTTCGTAAGAAAGGGAAGTTATTCCTCTTTTATTGTAGTAGGGATGAAGATGCTTAGGATCTGCTTGGCCTCTATGGTGTTTTGAATATCCATGGTGCTCTGCTTATTTTAAAATCTTGGAAGATGTCTGATTCTCTAAGATCACTTAATTTCTCGGAAACGACTCTTTGGGTCAAAGTCGAAGGTATTCCATTGATATTGGGAACTGTTAGGTTTGCTCAATATGTGTTGTCCAGAGTAGGTCGTGTTATGCGGTTTTATCGAGCTTCGCTTGAACCTAGGCCAAAGCTGTTCTACAGAGCTCTGGTGTGGGTGCGTCTTAAGTCCCCTCTTGTCCCAAGTGTGTTTGCGGAATATCAACAAGGTCGTTCTGTTTGGGTAGATTTTTGTTATGAGGGTGGTTTTGTTTTCTGTAAAAGGTGTGGTAGGATTGGTCATAAAAGTTCGGTATGCAGAAAAGGCTGGGATAAAGTTAAGAAAGGAGTGGAGAGGGCTCTCTTAGATGCATGTAAACCGGAAGCTCCATTGATGTTAGGGCATAATGATTCTCCACTTTATACAAATAAAGTCATAGGTCTTCCTCATGCTCTGAATTTCTTGATTACTAAAGTTCGATTATATGTTCCCAGACAAGCTATTGGTATCTGGTCTTGTGATTCTAGTTTAGGGGATAGTGATAAAGGGGGTGATGATGATGGAAGTAATGGTGGAGATGATGATATGGAAGATATGGATCAGTCCAATAAAGATGATGATTCCAGGGGTGGAGAAAGTAGGCATGATAGTTCAGGTCATGGTGCTAAGCGAATATGCATGGGAGATTTTAGCAAATCACGTTATGAAATGGGTGACAATAGTAAGAAACCGAGTCAGTATCATATGGATTGGGAATATGTTGATGTGTGGGCTTTGGATCTTAAGAAACTGGGTTCATCTAGTAAAAGTAAGGGTAAATTGGGTATTGTAAGGAGGAGGGGAAATTTTAAGATAGCTAAAAAATTTGTGAGTGGAATAGATAGAGTTTTAAAGAAAACAGGTTTTATTATTAACAGTGAGAGAAATAACAAAATTAGGATAAGAGCAGATAATTTCTGTTCATGTGAGAAACGCAGCAGTCAACAATCAGAATTATTGAGGAGTAATAAATGTAATGTCAGTGAGGAAAATATGAGTGGGGAGGGGGTCTGTTGTCTAATGATGTTCTAAGGTTAGAGAGAGTTTTTGGGCCTCTTGGGGAAATTTTCTTGTCTTGTTTTAAACCAAAAGACCCACCTCAGTCTTCTACATGCGAATATAACTCTATCTTTCTTTCAAATTCACCATCCTCTCTCTCTTCATTTACTCCAAGCCTTCAGTTTGAAAATTCCTCATTTCCTTATACTTTGGGTACTATGGATGGCGGAGTTCCTACTGAAAATAAATGTCAAGCCCAGCCCAAAACCTTACATGAACTTCCTTCTTGTCTTAATGGTTGTGACACTTTTGTACCTGATCAGCCCAACTCAGTTACGGGTCAAGAAAATGAAGACTAGAATGTACAAGGCCTGTCTGATAGTGATTCGTTTTGGGCCACGACATTTGGATCAGTTCCATCAAATGAAATTGTGGACTGGTCTTGACTTTTGGCGAGAGTTTTGGAGTGAGGATATAAGTGGTGAGCTTAGGTTTTCTCCTAAATCTCAATTAAATTACCCTGGTTCTCACTCTTCTCTTTAAACTAGTTCCTTAAGCACTTATTACTCTCAAGCGGTGAGTGTACCTGCTCAGGAATTTTCGAATTTGCAAATTCTTCCGTATTGGGGTTTTAGTGATCAACTTGTTGCAATGGAAGAAATGGCTCAAATTATGGTAAAGGATGATAGGCAGTCAAATAAGCAGGAGGAAATGGAAATCAAGGAATTCAAAGTTGAGGGCTTAGATAACGAGGAAGTTAGTGCGGCGAAACAGGGTGCGTTGGGAGTTATATTTGGTAATGTTGAGAACGCTGGAGACGAGGAAGTCATGGCAGTGAAAGTCAAAGAGGCACCACCACTAGGAATAAGAAAGGTTAGGGATATAAAGAAACGTGAATCTATTTAAGGTAAGAGTGTTATATGCAATGAGATCTTAGATGATGTTTATCTGGATGCTTATATGAATAAGAAGAAAATTGGGAGGCCATTAACTCCACCTATAGTAGTAGTGCAAGCTTTGCCCTGCGTGAAGAAAAGGAAGCTGGAAGAGGAGACACCATCACTTGATGAGGTTGTTAAGGATTTCAATGCTTGGATGGATGAAAAGAAGCAGGAATATACTACACGACTGAAAAAGTTTCAAAGGTGTGACAATGATAATGCAGGCTTGGACACTAAGCCTAATCAGTCTCAGGAGAAGCCATGAGGATTTTCGCTTGGAATTGTAGGGGACTCAATACTGTGGACAGCCCTACAATTCCTTTTCTGATATGGACAGTCCATAAATATGCTCCTCATATTTTGTTCTTAATGGAGACTAAAGCTCGTAAGAATTTAATCGAAAAAGTTTCAGTTTGGCTAGGTTATGCTAATGTAGTATCTTATGATGTAGTCGATAATGCAGATGGCCTAGCTTTATTTTGGACTAATGATGTAAAATTAGAAGTATGTAGTAGTTCGATGAATTTTCTAACTTGTAACATAACTGATGTAAAATGTAATGTGTTATATGAATGGATGTTAGTTTGCTTATATGGATCGCCCTATATTCAGTTTAGAAAAGATGTATGGGCGGAGGTGAGTGATATTATTAATTTGCAATCTAAAGATTATATTGTAATTGGCAATTTTAATCAAATTGAATTTTCTAGCAAAAAAATTGGGTGGAGTGAAATGGCCTCTAGGTCAAGAGAGTTTCACAAATTGGAGAACTGGTTTGGGATTAATGGAAATTTAGTACCATGGAGTGCAGTTCACTTGGTGTAATAACAGAAAGGGTGATGAAAGAATATATGAGCGTTTAGACAGGGCATATGGCTCGGAGGGTTAGTTACAGATGTATCCTGAAGCAATGGTATTTAATTTGCCAATTTTAGTGTCGGATCACAGTCCCATAATTCTATATACAGATCCGGAGAGATCAAAGAGGAGGCGACCAATAAAGGTTGAGTCTTGGTGTTTAGATTTTCAAGAGGTTATCGGATTAGTAGACAAGCAATGGGATGAGAAAATTATGGGTTCTCCAATGTATAGAATAGTGAGGAAATGTGGGAATACAAGATTTAGACTATTTAATTAGTGTAAAGATTTTCAGGTGAAACATGATATGGTTTGGGATGATATTGTGGAAAATTGTGAGAAAGCTCAATTATTTTTATCTGGGATTCAGCAAGATGTAATGGATGTTGGTGACATTGAAGGTGATAACCGTGAAAAGCAAGTCCAAAAGGCTATGGTTCAGTTACAATATGGAGGCAACGAGCAAGGGGCAAGATGGTGTTGATGGAAGGCACTAATACTAAGTGGTTTTTCAGGAAAGCTAAGTCTAGGAGGTGCATAAATGAAATATTAATGTTTAAGGACCATTTAGGGCGGTGGACGTCAAATAAGGAAGATATGAAACAAATTATTATAGATCATTTTAAAGGAATTCTTGAGTGTAATAGAAACGTAAGTTGTGAATGGCATGCTCTAGATAATTTTTAGGATTTAATTCCGGTGTTGAGTACGCATCATGCAAAGGTTTGCAGCAGGATGTGAGTATGCATGAGGTTAACATGGCTATTTTCCAAATGGGAGGTTTTAAATCGCCGGGGCCTGATGGTATACCTCCTATTTTGTATCATAAATGCTGGTCAAGAATTAGTGATGAGCTGTTTGAGGCAGTTAATTATTTTTTTGACAAAGGGTATCTCTTAAAGGAATGGAATTTCACGCATATATGTTTTATTCCTAAGGTAGAGAGGCCTGAGGAGGCTACTCGGTTCCGGCCTATTACTTTGTGTAATGTCATTTATAAGATTGTTTCAAAAGTTATTACATGCAGACTTAAACTAATTCTCAAAGAAATTGTTGGCCCTACTCAAATTGTGTTTGTGGCTGGAAGGTTGCTAGCTGATAATTGTTTGATTGCACATGAGGTGATGATGAAAATAAATAGGCAAAAACGTGGTAAGGGTTGCTATGCTGCAATGAAGGTAAATATGTACAAGGCATATGACAAGTAAACTAGAAATTCCTAGAATGGCTGCTTGTTAAAATGTGTTTTCCAGAGCGATGTAGGCAATGGATTATGCAGTGTGTGACTACAGTATCGTACTCTATTTTGATTGATGGGGAGCCTTCAGAAAGTTTACGCAATCAAGTGGCTTGAGGCAAGGAGATCTGCTGTCGCCATATCTGTTCATCATTGTTATGGAAATATTGTCAAGATTCATTAAAAGAGTAGAAGCTAAGGGAAATTCGCAGGGAATCAAGATATTTAGGTCTGCTCCTTCGATTTCGCACTTATTTTTTGCGGATGATTCATTGTTATTTTTTAAAGCAACATCTAGGGCTTGTGCGGCGGTAAGGGATGTAACGCATGAATTTAGTGTCGTTTCGGGTGAAGTCATCAATTATAATAAGTCATTGATCAAGTTTAGCCCAAATACCCCGCAAGAAGTTCGAAATTGTTTGCGTACTATTGTGGGTACCCCGTCAGCAGTAGAGTTGTGGAGATACTTGGGGTGTAACATTGAAATATATGGCAGGAGATTTACAAACTTTTACGGAATGTTGGAGAAGATTTGTAGAAAGATTGGGGATTGGAGACATTTTGCACTATCTCATGCTGGCAAAGTTTTATTGATAAATAGTGTATTAGCTTCATTGAGCCAGCATATATTATCCATTTTCCTAATTCCAAAATTTGTTGCTGAAAAATGAATGCGCTGTTCTCGGGATTTCAGTGGAAGGGGTCGAAAGGATCTCGACCTGTTTATTGGAAAAGTAGGGAGCTCATAGAGATGCCAAAAAGAGCTGGGGGATTGGGTGTTAGGAATGTGCATTGCTTTAATAAAGCTTTATTATTTAAGCAAGCGATTCACCTTGAAAACAGTCCTCATCTTCTAGTTGCTCGTGTCTACAAAGCCAAGTATGCTCATTCTCCTTTGACTTATGCCATGACTGATAGGAACATTTCGGGGGCGTCATCGGGTTTCAGAGGAATGGTTCGTGCGGTTAAATAGTGTAGGGGGTTTTATACGAATGATTGGTAATGGGGCAAGCACATGGGTAATGCAAGATAAGTGGATAAAAGGTGCAGAGGTAAGACTCAAGCAAGGTGTTGACTTGTCCGTCCAAGGCATTAACATGGTAAGTGACATTATGTTACCTGGTAAGAAAATGTGGAATGCTAAATGGAGAAGTTTCGTAAAGGAATCAACTCAAAGAATTTTTTCAATCCATATTCCAAAAGTAAATGTAGAGGATAGTTATTGTTGGGCATCAGTGGGCGGTTCCAATGTGCTGACAAAGAACATTTACATGTTCCTGATGAGTCAAAAGTATGGATTGGAGACACAAGTTACAAAGTGCAGGTTTTGGCGTAAAATGGAGATATCACCGAAGTGGAAGACGTTCCTATACAGATTAATTCACAAGGCGCTGGCTACTTGTGTTAATTTAAGGAAGAGAGGTATTGTTGTCAGTCGTGCTTGTTACTTGCATGGTGAGCAAGATGAAACAGACGCTCATTTGTTTCGAGATTGCGATGTTAGTAAGCATGTGTGGAGCGGGACTGTTCTTGGCCTTAGGGTGGATTATGATTCGAATACATCAATTGCGGAGTGGGTGATGAATTGGCTTACTTATTTCTGGAAAGTGGATGGGAAGGGCAGTTATAGGAGTTATGTTCTAGCTAGGGGTGAAAGCGGACTGCGAAAAATCCAGAGTCCAATCCAGTCCAGTCCAAACTTGTCGGACTGGACTGGACTGAAATTTTTTTGGACTGGACTTGGACTAAAATTTTCGAGTCCAAATATTTTCGGACTGGATTTGGGCTCACCCCTTTGGAGTCCAATAAGTCCAGTCCAGTCTAAAAATATTTATATATATAATATATATTTAATTTTTATTATATAATGTATATATATTTAATATTTATATATATAATATAAAATATGCATGTGACTTATTTTATGGAATGGATATAATGAGCTTAATTTTTCAAATTCAATGATGATAAAACGTTGTGAATCATTGAATCTAAATAGGGGAAAAAAATAATATAATAATCGGACTGGACTGGACTGGATTTGCACTCAAGAAAAAATTATCGGACTAGACTGGACTGGACTCAAAAATTATTTGGATCGGACTTGGACTCAATTTCTCGAGTCCAAAAAACTTTGGACTAGATTTGGATTTGGCAAAGTCCAATCCACTTACACCCCTTGTTCTAGCATCTACGCTTTGGTCCCTCTGGTTACATAGGAATAATGTGGCTTTTGGAAAGGTCAAGATCAACCCTGCAGATACTTTGAAATGTGTTGCGCGAGAATTGCAGCTAGTAGAGAAGAGGAGGCAGTGGAAAGAGAGTTGTATGAGTACATGCATTAATAACGAGGCATGGATGCATGATTCATTTGATTTTGGACAGGTTTGTGACGACGTGTGCATGATTCAGGTGCAAGGTGTTTGGAAAGCTAAAGGGAAGGATCTTCTTGTAGCAGGGATAGGTTGGGTTGGATCAATGAATGGAAGACACATGTTTTGGGGGAATGACAAAGTGTTTGCTACATCTTCATTGCAGGCTGAAGGATATGCTTTCTGAAGGGGATTGGAGGAAGCGTTGAGTAGGGGACTTCGAAGGATTGAGATACGCACTGGTTCAAGGGAGCTGTTATGCGCCAATTCAGGAAAAAGAAGAGTATATCATATCTGTACTACTGTATTAGATATAGTATACTTATGTAAAAGTTGTTTGTATTTCAAGTGTTGTAAGGTTGACAGAGATCTGGTGTAGGAAGCTCGTAATCTTGCTGTTCAAGCAATAGAGGGTAACTTGTGCTAGGGATACTTTTGTTTGGTTTGTATTATATTTTACTTACTGCCAAAAAAAATACAAGGGAAATAACCACATGGGAGAGAACGCAAAATAACTTTGTTGTGTACTAATAGAAATAACAGAGAACAAAAAAAACTATATTTACATAATTGTACATATATCATATATGTATTATGAATCCCCTCCCCTTAAGTTAATTAGAGCTGGTGAAATTAGTCCGCACGTGAAGGATAGATGGTTACGTTTTTGGTAATTGAGGGATTTTATCATTAAATCAGCTAGCTGAAGAAATGATTCAAGGTGCATGACATTCAATAACCCGTCTTGAATATGTTCCTTGACATAGTGACAACCCACCTTCAAATGCTTGTTCTCTCATGGAAGATGGGATTATAAGCAAGTTGATTGGCTCATTTGTTATCACAAAAAAAATCAATAGATTAGGGAATAAGAGAACCAAGATCTTTAAGTATCCCAACTAACCAAACAATCTCGCTAGTTGTGAGAGCCATGCACCTGTATTATGCTACTGTAGAAGATTTTGAGACACTTTTTTGCTATTTTGTCTTCCACGACACCAAGGAATTTCCTAAGAATACATAATAGTCTCTGATAGATCTTGCACTAACGACACAACTTCCCCAATCAGAGTCATACAACTTTGAGCTTTATTTCTAAGTAGATCTGGTTATTGGTCGGGTCGGGTTGGGTCATGGTATGTGTGGGTCAAGGTCGTCTCATAAAAGGTTATTGCAGGTCGGGTAAATGTTGGTCGCCGGTCGATAAACAGGCAAGAAAAATAGTGAATTGAAAGAGACAAAAGTGATATAATTGAATACGAATCTGTACATATAATTTTTTTTTACAATATCTATTTTGTTTTTCAAAATCATTGGGATATTTTGTCGACTTATTATCACTCTGTCCATTAATGACCATATCCATTAAAGGCATGTCCAACAAAAGCCCTATAAAAATGACCCTAACCCTTTAGCCATTGGGCTACCCTGTCTAATAACCAGAACTACTTGTGATTTAACAAGATAGATAACCCCGCAATCTAAGGTGCTTGCTAGATATCTAGCAGCATAAACAGTTGCTGGCAAATGACGATTCCTTGGTTCATTCGTGATCTATAGTCTCTGACCTGGTGAGATTGAGTTTGAGCAATCTCCTGATAATGCTCTCTTAAGTTTTAGGATCTTCCACAATGTCTCCTGATCAATGGAGACTTTAACACCCTTAGGGAAGGGAAATTCACTAGGCTTACATCCTTGTATCCCACTCGATTTGAGGATGTCGAGAATTAATTTTCTTTTATTCAATCAAATGCCTTTGGAGCTTCTGCCATCTTCAATGCCCAAAAAGTACCTCACTACAGCTATATCTTTCACAGTAAAGGCTTGATCTAGTCCCCTATTGAGACTATCTATGCTAAAGGATGTACTTGGTCAGCTCAAAATTCGACTACCTTAAAGCTTGTTTGAGGCCATATAAGCTTCTCTTTTAACTTGCGCATGCACTTGACCTACCTTTGCTCCCTCGTGACCTCTTGGAGGTTTAATTTAATAATGATATTATTATAATTGAAAAACAAGAAAATATAATAATGATATTGTTAATCCAAATTCAATTACCAATTGTATCACTACAGGAAAAAAAGCCAAGGGCTGCGGTTTTAACCAATAACCGCAGCCTTTTATCAACTAAGGGATGCGATTTTCAGCAAAAACCGCAGCCCTTCTGACCTAAAATAAAAATTTAAATTTTTTTTTTTTTGCATTTTCATGACAAAATGACAAACAAACAACTATATATAAATAGAAGTTATAGTTTTTACACAAATTATGCTCATAATACAATGTAAGCAAATATATACAAAATTATAAGAGAGAGGGGTGGTAGCTCAGTGGAGTACCACCCCGAATTCCAGGGCAATGCCCTGGATTCGAATCCTCATTCCAACAATATGTTGGAGATTATTCTTGTTGTGGCAGTGGGCCTCCCGGCCTGTTGTCTTATGGGCTATTTAGCCTTGTTCTCATCTTCTAAACTGGTGTACCCTATAGGCTAGTAGCCTAGCAGGGGCTAGTCTTCGAGCCAATTATCTTTCCTAATGAAAAAAAAAATATTACAAAATTATAAACAAAAGGGAAAAAAGCTCAAGCTTTCTAGCTCATGATATCTATATGAAACTAACAATACCACGCCACTAAGTTCAAAGCTTGATCCTTGCCTCCAGTTGCTACCCAAGGTATGCTGGCAACGCTGCCATCAACATTAATACTTGTAAGTTCTTTTATCACCAAAGTGAAGAGTGTAGTAGAGATTATATTGATTTGTTCCTTTAGACTTTTTGTTATCATAAATGCTTTTGCTTTATGTTTGGGCCCATTTCATGGACCAGCCCATTTTGAGGAAAACTACCTAAATACCCCTACTCCTAGGGCCATCAACCCTCCACCAGCTGGAGTTGACCTAAATACCCTATTTTATTGGAATTCACAACCACTATAAATAGTGCTTGTCCCATCAGTCAAAATGTATTCAATTCTCACCTAAAAAGTTAGAGCATCTCTCTCTACAATTATTACTTTCTCTCTCTACCTCAATTACTGACTTGAGCGTCGGAGGGGCGTTCCCGGAAAAACCCCCGGGGTAGTTTTTCAGTGTGCTTTGCAGGTTTACCGGCGTCAAGACCCATCGGAGCTCTCGTACCCTCTCAGCATTCAATTGGCATCCCCTTCATCATTACTTAAAGTTTCTTGACAGAAACAGTTTGGCGCCGCCTGTGGGGATACAACAATCTCAAGCCACAAACCGAGAGCTGAAATGGCACCGATCCGTCGAAACCGTAAAGCTCCTCAGCCAGAACCTAATCCACCTTCTCATCGCACACCTACCGTTGAGACACTGGACCATCATGAGGATGAGAGCCCTACACCTCCGCCAGAACATGGGCCTCAGCCTCAACCAGCTGGACCCCCTCATCCACAACCTCCTCTGCCTCCTGAGCTCCAGAGAATAGCGGACCAGCTGAACCAAAACATTGAACGGAACCTAAGGGCCATGTTAGCTACTCTTCAAAATGGGGGGCAGCCACAACCCCACCCTCAGCCTGAGGGGGAGGCGAGGGAAGGGGCCTCTCGAATGCAAAGACCAAATGTCGCGGGACCCCCTCAGCCCTCAGCCCGGAGGCATGAGCAGCCAAGAGAGCGAAGACCCCCTCAGTCAGCTCAGAGACCCCCTCGGTCGGCTCGTAGACTCCTGCTCGTCACCATAGACCCCATCGGTCGGAGCAGAGACCGCCTCGGACAGAACATGGGCAGAGGGATGCCCGTCAGACAATTGAAGAGAACCGACTTCGTAAGGGGCAGATGGACGCCCGGGAAATCTTGAACAGGAAGGAAGCATCAAGGGCGGCCCCATCAAGACGCGAGCGTGAGCCTGGTCAGCCCCATTCTCCTCGCCGAGAGCGAGAGAGATCCCCTCCTCGCTCGCCCAGACGCAGGGAGGATGAATGGGACTCGGCCTCATCTCAACCATGCAAGCGTAGGGACCCCCAGATGGTCAATAGAGGTGTCTTGAACTTCATGACCCCTCTCAAAGAAAGAAATCATGGACACCCCCAACCCAGGCAAAGTAAAAGTGCCACTATGACCCGACCTTCGAGCAATATGCGGGAATATTCGGGTTCAACCGGCCGGCGGACCACATGGCGTCATACAAAGCGCAGATGAGTGTGCAGACGGGGTGCGAAGCGGCATGGTGTCGCTACTTCCCAACTACACTCAAGGGATTGGCGCTTAGCTGGTTCTCAGAGTTAAGTGCTAGAAGCACTCTTCCTACAACACTTCATTGCGGGAAGGAGACACAAGAAGACTAACATCCATTTGATGTCGGTCAGGCAAGAGAACAATGAAAGCCTGAGCGACTACATCAGGAGGTTCAATGAAGAGTCACTAAGGGTGTCAGATCTCCAAGATGGAGTAGCATTCACCGCGCTTATGTCTGGGCTCTTGCCGGGCAAGTTCCGTTGGTCCTTGGCGGAAAACGAAGTCACTACATTCACGGAAGCTATGACCCGGGCACAAAAGTTTATACAAGCCTCTGACATTTGTAAGCCAAGCAATGACAACTCAAGGAAGAGGAAGGATGACAAGGGTCTTGCGGATCACCGCAACGGCCGAGATCAGACCAAGGCTCCTCGATCCAACTCCCAGCCTAACCGGCAATCCACTAGTAGGGAGGATTCTCGATTCAACAGAAACCAAAGGGAGATTTATTTGGACCTCAAGGAGGGATCGGTGTTACCTAAACCACCCCCCATAAAAACTTCCAACACTCGACGGGACAAACGGTTATGGTGTGAGTACCACAATGAGTGCGGCCACACCACCCGTGATTGCCGAGAATTGAAGAAGGCCTTGGACAGTCTAGCCGACCAAGGGAAGCTCAACAGGTACCTCAAACATCCTGAAGAGAAGGACAAGAGGAAAGAAGATCGAGCTAACAATGGATGACACCGAGGGGTACGTCGGTGTCATATCGGGTGGATTCGCTTCAGGAGGCCTAACCGGCCGCTCCCGCAAATCCCACCTTCAAGAGCTGAAGCACCAAGTGTTAAAGGTTGAGAGTACTCAGGCAAGCTGCCCCGTAATGACCTTCGGAGAGGCAACTCAGCGCATTCAAACACCCCATGATGACCCCTTGGTGATAGAGATGAAGATAGCAAACTCAAGAGTGAGGAGGATCCTAATTGATAGCGGCTCCTCCGCCGACATCATCACCTTGGACTGCCTCAGAAAACTCAAGTATCAAGAGAAGGATACGACTCCCATCCATCAGCCACTGATAGGCTTCGGGGGCAGCTCAGTTCATCCCGTCGGCACTATCAAGCTCCCAGTGCGACTCGGTGAAAAAGGCAAAGGAAGAAGCCTACCAGTCGATTTCTTGGTAGTGGACATCCCATTGCCATACAACGCAATCGTGGGTCGTCCTACGCTGAACAGGGTCAAAGCCGCGATCTCGGTGTATCAACTCTTGATGCAATATGAGACGGATGAGGGGGAAGTTGGCAAAATCCATGGGGATCAGCAATCGGCCAGAGAATGCTATGTCAATAGCTTGAAAAATGGCACCACCTCCTCATCTCAAGGAGGAACACCATCCAAGAAGAGAAAGAGAAGTGAAGAAGAGGCGCCCCTGGATTGCCTCAGCATCTACATCTCGGAGAACCCGAAATGTTATGATCGTCCTCAACCAGTTGAAGAGGATGAGGAGGTCACCCTTGATGAAGAACTGGGCCACCGAGTGAGGGTAAGTCGAACAATAGATCAAGCACTAAGGGAGGAGATCATCATGGTATTGAGGGAGTACAAGGACGTTTTCGCCTATGAGGCAACAGACATGCCCGGGCTAGACCCTAATTTCATGTGCCATGAATTGAACATCAAAGACGGATACCGTCCGGTTAAGCAAAAGCTGAGGCACCAAGGCCCGGAGAGAAACGCGGCCGCAGCAGCAGAAATAAAGAAGCTCTTAGAAGCAGGATTTATTGAAGAATGTCAATACACAGAATGGTTGGCTAACGTGGTGCTCGTCAAGAAGTCTAGTGGAGCATGGCGGATGTGTGTGGATTTCACAGACTTGAACAAAGCGTGTCCGAAGGACAACCATCCCCTCCCCAAGATAGACAGGTTGGTGGACTCGACAGCCGGGCATGCACTTCTCAGTTTCATGGACGCCAATGCAGGGTACCACCAAATACCCATGGCTGAGAAGGATAGACCACACACCGCCTTCATTACAAGCCAAGGGGTCTACTGTTACAAGATGATGCCCTTCGGGCTAAAAAATGCGGGAGCCACCTATCAGCGCACAGTGAACAAGATCTTCCAAGGCCAACTGGGCCGCAACATTGAAGTGTACGTTGACGATATGATCGTCAAAAGCAAGCAAGCAACAGATCACGCAGCAGACTTGAGGGAAACCTTGTCTACCCTCCGCCGATATCGGATGATGCTTAACCCCAAAAAGTGTGTTTTTGGAGTCAAGGGAGGGAAATGTCTTGGCTTCCTGGTCGACGAAAGAGGAATTGAGGCCAACCCAGACAAGGTGCAAGCAGTGTTGGACATGAGATCTCCTAAGAACGTCCGAGAGGTCCAACGCCTCACGGGTTGCCTAGCGGCCCTCGGGCGCTTCTTGTCCCGGTCAGCCGACAAGAGCCTCACCTTCTTTCGAGCCCTTAAGCGGAAAGAATTTGATTGGGATGAAGAGGCGGAGAAAGCATTTCAGCAACTCAAGCAACACCTTTCCACCCTCCCCAAGCTCATCTCCCCCCTCTCAGGGGAGACATTATGTGTCTACCTGGCGGTGTCCGAATACGCACTAAGTGCAGTGCTTGTGGCTGATCGAGAAGATGGCCAACATCCGGTGTACTTCGTCAGCCATGCTTTCCGAGGGGCGGAAAGCAAGTATAGCCAGATCGAAAAGATGGTTTATGCCTTGGTCATGGCAAGTCGGAAGTTGAAGCCCTACTTTCAAGCACATCCTATCAAGGTCCTAACCGGACAACCTCTTCGAAAAGTCATTGAAAATCGTAATCACTCCAGTCGCATGACAGATTGGGCTGACCAACTGGCCGACTTCGGCCTCGAGTATGAACCTCGAAGGGCAATTAAAGCCCAAGCCCTGGCAGACTTCATTTCAGAATGCACTTCCGGACCGACTGAGGAAGAGGGGTCAGCAACATGGGGGCTTCAGGTTGATGGCTTTTCCACTAAGACGGGAAGCGGAGCGGGGCTAGTCATAATACCTCCTGTTGGTGACAAGTTGGAGTATGCCATTAAGTTTGACTTTCTAGCTTCCAACAATGAAGCCGAGTATGAGGCACTGATTCTAGGACTACAAATATGCATCGCCTCGGGAGCCAAGTCCGTCCGAGCCAAGTCTGATTCACAGCTCATAGTCGGTCAAGTATCAGGAGAATTTGAGGCCAAGGAAGATAACATGAGGATGTACAGATCCAAAACCAAAGAGGTGGTCACTAGCCTACAAGAATTTCAGATCTTGCATGTGCCTCGGTCAGAAAATCAACAAGCTGACGCCCTAGCTCGAATGGCGAGTTCAGCTGACGGACTTAGCCCAAGAACCATCATGTGGGAAGTCATCCATCAACCTAGCATCAATGCCAAACAAACTCTCGTCCTAGACAGAACCTCCACATGGATGGAAGCGATGATTAAGTATCTGAGAGATGAGGAGCTCCCCCTGGACAACAAGGAGGCTGAGAAGGTGCAAGCAAGGGCTAAGTGGTTCACCTAGCATGACGGGAACTTATACAAGAAATCCTACACTCATCCCTTGCTAAAGTGTGTCACCCCTGAGGACGGAGACTACATCTTAAGGGAGATACACGAGGGAGCATGTGGAAGTCATCAAGGAAGTAGAACCATCGCCGCCAAGGCACTCCGAGCAGGATATTACTGGCCGACGCTGAAAGAAGACGCAATGGAGCTGGTGCGGAAATGCCCCAAGTGTCAGTTGTTCTCAGATCTCCCCCGCATACCAGCAAACCCCCTTACCTCCATACAAGCTGTGTTGCCCTTTGATAAGTGGGGGATGGACCTACTCGGCCCGTTCCCTCCCGCCTCAGGACAGAGAAAATTCCTCATTGTTGCGATAGATTACTTCACCAAGTGGATAGAAGCTGAGCCCCTCGCCACAATCACGGACAAGCAAGTGCAAATGTTCATCTAGAGGAATATCACCACAAGGTTCGGAGTCCCCAAGACCCTCGTATCAGACAACGGAAGGCAGTTCAATAGCGGCCCGACTCGAGACTATTGTGATCGTTTCGGCATAAGCACTAGATTTTCAGCCGTCTCAAGGCCCCAGACGAATGGCCAAGCTGAGGCAGCCAACAAAGTTGTTCTCAAGGGAATCAAAAAGTCCTTGGACGGAGCCAAGGGGGCATGGGTCGACGAATTGCCAGGGATACTTTGGTCCGCGCGAACAACCGTCAAGGAAGCTACTGGCTACTCTCCTTTTCAGCTCGTCTACGGGAGCGAGGCTGTCCTCCCTGTGGAAGTGGGCATACCTTCCCCCCGCATGACATTTTACGACTACACGGAAAATGAGCAAGAGAAACCCATCAATCTCGACCTTCTACCAGAAATCAGGGGTAACTCTCTCCTCCGATCCATCCAATACAAGCAGAGGGTCACTCGGTACTTCAACCGAAGAGTGAAGCACAGGCCCATACAGTTAGGGGATTGGGTCGTTCGCAAGATAGAAGCAACGGGGAACTCGCACCTGCAAGGAAAGCTCAGCCCCAACTGGGAAGGACCATACAAGGTCACTCATGTAATCAAGCCAGGAACTTATCGGGTCGAATCACCAGAAGGAGTCCCTCTCGCTCGACCATGGAATGCGGATAATTTAAAGAAGTATTTTGTTTAAGTATTATAATTTAGGGGCATCAATGTACATGGGCCAGGCTTTTGACCTCGGCGCAGCTTTTGTAAAAGACATTAGTAATGAATGAAAAGAGGCCAAGCATATGCTTCGGCGCACTTCCTAAGTCTGATAAAATACATGTTGCACCACATCATCCAAAATAGTGCGAGCCAGGTAGTACCTCGGCCAAACAAAAAGCAGAAACGGAAAATCACAATACTCAACAAAGAAAGATCAGCAAATGGTAAAGGTTCGCATTCTCTAACAGGTAACATTACAACATAAGGGAAGCAGCCTTGAACAAACAAAAGGCCACATCCTTGAAGACTGCAACACAAGGGAGGCAGCCTTAAACAAGCAAAAGACTACCTCTTACAAGAAAAATACAAGCTAAGTCCATACAAAGGCACTAATGAGAAGGGCTGCCGAAGTCTCCAACCCCCTCATCATACTCAGCACCCGCCTCATCATACTCAGCACCCTCATCACCCGCCGAGAACTGCTGGGTGTTAGGGTCGACCTCATGGCCTAAGCTAGTAGCCGCCAACTGAGCATGTAGGGTGGCCATCTCAGCTTGGTGCAGGGACTGGTAGGTCCGAGCCGAGGCCTCCCAATCGAATGACGGGTAATCCTGGCTCACAGCCTTTCGCATCCGAGCTAGTGCGGCGTTCTCGCCCGCCTGGAAAGAGTTCTCACCAACTTCAGTGTTATACGCCAGACACTCGTCCGACTCTTGCCAAGCCTTGAACCACTCTGCAGAACACCTCTCCTCCCTCAGCTGGGACTCTTTCAGTTTCGCTGAGAGGCGACTCACCTTCTTCAGAGCATCATCACGACCCTTCAGAGCATCTTCAAGATCATTCGTCAGACGGCTAATCTGGCTAGTGAACTCGTTTGACTTCTCAAGGAAGTCAGACTGATCATTGGCGATGGCCCTCATCGCCCTAGTCAGCTCGGACTCAGAGTAGTGAAGCTTTGCCTCCAAGTCCTTGACCGTAGTCTGATGATGCTGAGCTGCGGCTTCCAGATCAGCTACCCTAGCGGACAGCCTCTCATTCTTTTCAGTCAAGGCAATGCGGCGGCGCCCCAGCATGGTCATCCGAATAGACATCTACAAATATAAGAAAGGAAGTTAGAAAGGCATACAAGATAGTAAAACACAAAGATGAGACGCAATACTTACATCCATCCAGACGTGGTGAAGCTCATCCACCTCACCCTCGCCAACAGACTCCAAATACTCAGCATCCGTGGAAGAGGCCAGCTCCCTGCAAACCCTTCTTAGCCGCCGACCCTTATCGTCGGTAGACAACCGAACGAAAGGGACGTCGGCCCCAGCTATAGGACCACGCACCCTCTTCGGTGGCGGCGAGAGAGAAGAAGGAGTGTATGTGGGAGTAGGAGGAAGGTCGTATTCGCCTCCGTCAAATTGGGCATCAAGCCCCGAGTGGAGGGACGGTCCTCTACTTGAGGAAGGCCTCCCCTCCGTGCTGGAACGCTGGTGCTCTAAGGCAACCACTGTCTCTGGGCGCTCCACTTGAGTTTTCGAGCGCCCCGTCTTGCGCCGTGGCTTAGCAGGATCCTAAAGGCATCAAAAGTTAACATAAAAACATAACAAAAGAAACTACAAATAGAGGGCGAGGCTTACCGAAGGTGGTGGGGGTACTCCGATCGCTCCACCCTGAAGCTCTCTCCTGAGCCTCTGAGCCATGATAGCGGTAACATCAACTCTCTTGGCCATTTTGTCGTCTAAACGGGATTGAGAAACAACTATACAAAGGCAAAAGTAAGGCAACATTAGCATACATCAATAAAAGATCAAGTATGAAAATACAATCCCCACCCATTACCCTGGGGGTAGGCCGGGCTCACTCCAAAGGCCGAGAGGAAGTGTTCATCATGAGCATACTTTGGCTTGGGGAGCCAATTAGTAGGGACAAAGACTCCTTCTCCGTCGATCATCTCACGGTGAGTCTGGAAATAGCAGGCGGCCACGGCCTCATCCCTCGACATCTCCGGTACTCCGAAGTTCACACAACTCTGTGGCCCTTCTCGAGACCATGTGGTGGGCAAATTCCAATCACCACCATAATAAACATAAAGAAACTGACGTCGGAACTTCTTCTGAGCCGTAGGCATCTTCCGAACTATCTTGTACCCCTTACGACATTGGAAACCCCACCAACCACCGCCTATTCCCTTGGATTCGGGGACCTTCACTAACTTAACCATGTTCCTCCACAATCGAAGGGTGGGGGTGACCCCCAACAAGTGGCAAACCATAACAAAACCCAAGATGGTATACCATGAGTTGGGCACTAGTTGCGTGAACGTAAAGTTATATGCGACCAGAAGCTCTCTAATGAAGGGATGGACAGGGAACCTTAGGCCAAAGTCTAAGCATGCTCGATAAACCGCAACGCACCCAGGGGGCGTTGTCAACACTGTGTTCGTATCCCTTGGTTTGTACAAGGCGTAAGGATCGCGAATGAACCACTTCACCCCTAAGGAGGACATATCCCTCATCATCAAATTCATCCAAGTAGGATGTGGGTAGCAGTTGATCGGCCCCCCGCCGGGAACAAGCGGAGGGTACTCTAGTTGGTACGAGTCCTCAATGGCATCACCCCGGTCGGCCATAACTACACCATCATGAAGGAAATTATCTAAGTAACTACGCTGCGCGTAAGGATAGGCCACGGATACCTCCCAGGGGTAGGGGACGTCCTCCTCGGTCTCTTCCTCATAGGACCAGGAAGGACTCGGAAGGAGGACCGCCTCGGGCACAGCCGAGGGATCGAGACAACGAGCTGTCGTCGTCACCAATGTTATTCCTACCCCCCGAGTTTCCTCCGATAATTTGTACATGGGAGGAGACTCGGGAGGGGTACCCGACTCCGACTCAGACCCCATTATTTACTAACAAAAAGGGGTCGGCCGTCGGCCTTTATTAAAAAGAAAAGACAAAGAAAGAGAAGTCGGGCGTACCTTAAGTGCAGAAACCGATCGAAAGAAGAAGCCGAATCCAAATCTAGTGAGATAAACTAGAGAGATAGAGACAAGAAATGCTTTGAGTGAATGGAATGAGAATGAGAAAATGAATTCTCCTCCCCCCATTATATATAGAAGAGGATGGAAGAGCCTCGGGCCCCGCCTTTTGGATGGGCTTTCATGAACAAACTTCCAATTGGGCTACACTATTGAAGAAGATTTGATGAATAAAGACTTATTGGGCCTCGGTTGCATAGTGAAAGTCATACCGGCTCGGCACTCGACTTGAAACCACGGCGTGCGGAGTAGGGGCCTCCCTCGGATAATGAGGAGCGTCCTATATTTAGAAAAATAAACTAAGTATCAACACCTTGCACTCTCTCGGATGCAGGGGCTCATTAGCCCCTCCGAAGGGTGACCATGGACCTCCCTCAGCCAAATGAGGAGCGTCCCATACTTAGAAAAATAAACTGAGTATCAACACCTTGCACCCTCTCGGATGCAGGGGATCATTAGCCCCTCCGAAGGGTGACCATGGACCTCCCTCAGCCAAATGAGGAGCGTCCCATACTTAGAAAAATAAACTAAGTATCAACACCTTGCACCCTCTCGGATGCAGGGGCTCATTAGCCCCTCCGAAGGGTGACCATGGACCTCCCTCAGCCAAATGAGGAGCATCCCATACTTAGAAAAATAAACTAAGTATCAACATCTTGCACCCTCTCGGATGCAGGGGCTCATTAGCCCCCCCGAAGGGTGACCATGGACCTCCCTCAGCCAAATGAGAAGCGTCCCATACTTAGAAAAATAAACTGAGTATCAACACCTTGCACCCTCTCGGATGCAGGGGCTCATTAGCCCCTCCGAAGGGTGACCATGGACCTCCCTCGTCCGCATGAGGAGCGTCCTCTACTTAGAGAAATAAACTAAGAATCAACACCTTATACCCTCTTGGATGCAGGGGCTCATTAGCCCCTCCGAAGGGTGACCATGGACCTCCCTCGGCCAAACGAGGAGCGCCCTATACGCTGAAAAATAAACTAAGTACCATAACTCAAGCCTTGTTGGCTGCAGGGGCTCATTCGCCCTCGGCCAGATTGCCGCTCACGTAAGCCTCGACCCCTCGGCCTTGCGCGTCCCAGTTGCCCGCATGGGCCTCGGCCCCTCGGCCTCCGCCCCGCGCCCGCGAGACCATTTCCGCGCGAGGACCCCCTCGGCCTGGTCGAGGAATCCCTCGGCCAGGTCGAGGAATCCCTCGGCCAAGGTCGAGGACCCCCTCGGCCTGGTCGAGGAATCCCTCGGCCAAGGTCGAGGACCCCCTCGGCCTGGTCGAGGACCCCCTCGGCCAAGGTCGAGGACCCCCTCGGCCTGGTCGAGGACCCCCTCGGCCTGGTCGAGGCATCCCTCGGCCAAGGTCGAGGACCCCCTCGGCCACGGTCGAGGGCCCCCTCGGCCTGGGTCGAGGGCCCCCTCGGCCTGGGTCGAGGCCCCCCTCGGCCACGGTCGAGGGCCCCCTCGGCCACGGTCGAGGGCCCCCTCGGCCTGGGTCGAGGACCCCCTCGGCCACGGTCGAGGACCCCCTCGGCCACGGTCGAGGGAGGCTCTCCCTAGCTCGCGTGGACGCCTGGGCTCGCGGGGACGTCTCGGCTCGAGTGGCGCGAGGGATCGAAGCGTTCCGCACAAGAGCGAAGTGCTGCGCGCGGGTGTGGTGCACGGCTCGCATAGCATCTGCGTCAGGCTCACGCGCTATGGCCTCGGCTCGAACGAGCCCTCCTAGCCAAGCGAAAACACAATTCTTTTTATTCCGCCAATCAACCGCCCCTGAAAATCGGATTTTCGCTCCGATTAATCGGCGTGGGGCTAATTGTTTGGGCCCATTTCATGGACCAGCCCATTTTGAGGAAAACTACCTAAATACCCCTACTCCTAGGGCCATCAACCCTCCACCAGCTGGAGTTGACCTAAATACCCTATTTTATTGGAATTCACAACCACTATAAATAGTGCTTGTCCCATCAGTCAAAAGGTATTCAATTCTCACCTAAAAAGTTAGAGCATCTCTCTCTACAATTATTACTTTCTCTCTCTATCTCAATTACTGACTTGAGCGTCGGAGGGGCGTTCCCGGAAAAACCCCCGGGGTAGTTTTTCAGTGTGCTTTGCAGGTTTACCGGCGTCAAGACCCATCGGAGCTCTCGTACCCTCTCAGCATTCAATTGGCATCCCCTTCATCATTACTTAAAGTTTCTTGACAGAAACACTTTACTTATTTTGTCATCTGCTAAAACTTTATTCAGCATAATAAAAAATGAAAAAAAAAAACTAAGAAACCAGATAATGTACCTTGGTGATAGCCCAATACATTGAACAAAAGATACAGAAGTAAAAACCTGTTCAAAAAATCAATGTTTAGGCCGATCATATAAACAAGTAAATCTCCTAAACTTCTCTCTAAGCCTATGTTTGGTTGGACGGAAATCATTTTACACCCATCCAAAAACAAGTGTATCTTTGGTTGAGATGAAAATATAATTAGGCTCTATAGTTTGTACAACCATATCAAATTTAAGATAGCTGTTGTTGACTGGTGTTGTTCATAAGATTAGCCAAAACAACGCAAAATGCCCACTCAGAAGAATAGGCTAACAACAGCCTAGGCCGACATTACCCAGTTGTACAAGCTAGCTAAAAAGCCCACTCAGTTGCACAACCAAGTGCCTGTCACTTTTATATGGCTAAGAGTGACTAAGACCCTGCCTTATCACACCAAAAACTAGCACAACAATGTCAGCAAACACCACATAACCCCTCCCGAACAAAGTCTATATACAAAACAAAGTTAGCAGTCCCATGCTTAGTAAATTCACTCGTAAAAAGCATAGCCATAATGGAAAGAAGAATTAAACTAACAACTAGAAAACAAGAAACAAGCTGCAAGTAATTTTCTATGCCCCCTGTTATTAGCCAATATTTTCTTCGCATCAGCTTTAATTTCATAAACAAACCTTGTTAGAATGACCTGCAGATTATTTACTACCACATATCTTATTGAACAAAAAAATCACAGCTCACTTAAGCAAAAAAAATATATACTAATATCCACTACAAGAAAAGCCTTTTTTCTTGTCTTTTATTTATGTAAGTTATATAAACTCTTAAAGTTATGTAAACAAGAGCAAAAGTCAAGCCTATATGAAAATTAATATATATTCCTTTTACTCAAATGATTCCTCCCCACTTGGTCTTCTGGACACATATATAGCCCCTACTGTTATTCCTACGTTACATGTATCCTCAGTTTTTGCAAATGACTATAATAGCTATCTCATAAAAACAAAATCTCACCAGTAGAATAACTTCAGTGCGCATTGCCTCCCTTGAGGCTCCTGCTGAAGATTGGTGAGTGTTCGGATCTACAACCTCAAGAGCTCCAGTGTCAAAAAGTATGTTCGCAACTAGACGCTTAAAAAAAGTGCTTCCAAAGAAATAAGCTAAAAATAGCTCAATGACATTTTTTATTATCTGCAACATTATAAAGGCTACAAAAATAGCTTGATGAGACTCAGAACTAGCGTTTTTATAATTTATTTATGATATGAAGTTTTAGACACCCATTAAGCCTTCTTAGAAACATGATATCTTCCCATGTAAGGATTTTTTTGCAAATTTTGCAATTTAACACACATCTGCAAAGACTGCTGAACTTGTGTTTTGACCAAATCACTGGGAAAACCGAAGAGACAAAGGAGGGAGAAACTTACAATGTTGTTAAATTTGGTAATGTCTCAAACCATTGAGGACCAGCCGCTACATCAAAGCTATTATTGCTCAAGTCTCTGCAAAACACAAGGGGTGGGAATATGTAAACAATGGTTAGGACAGTTACAATTACAACTTAGAAGATCGTTGGTACTCACACATATGTAAGGAGATTCATTTCTGTAAGATCATGGATTTTTTGGAGCATGAAACTATAATAATAGAGATGAGAGAAGACAGGGGAAGAATAAAACAGAAAACTGCTTCAATTGTTCCACTTAACAAATGAGATACAAGCAACTATTTATAAGGAAAGTCTACAAACTAGAAAGCTGGAAATGTGGTAAATTTACCCATGACTTAGCTTAGTGGGGCTTAATATCTAACCCACTAAAATGAGAACAATGAAGATTACATTTACGCACAAAGCTACTACTTCAAACCACTATTACCTAAAACATAGGAAGCATTATTACTTAGATAGTGGAAACAAAAAATACCCACAAACTAACTCATACGTTTATCCAACTTTTAAGGACTATTTCCAACACACCCCCATCCTTTAAAGTTGGATAACATTAATGACTAGCTTTGATGTTGCTAGACACTCGACTTCCATATTGCGATGGACTTCGACTTGAACTCGACATATTTTGATCTCAACACGAGCACTTAACTGCACACTCAACTTTAGAAGAGCTTGGTCTCTTCTTATCAACTTTCACGAAGCACTTCTCTTCGATAATTTGTGATGCACATCTCACCACCCACACAATTTTTTCTTTTAAAAATTTGTTGATGCATATTATCACCAACCTCCATTCAATGGAGTACATCTCTCCATAAATACACATTGACATAGTCATGCAAATTGACCATATCGACTTGTTCACAATTGCTACAAACTTGGAAATCAACGACTTCCATACTTGTGAAGACTACTCCTTCACCCCCAAATATTTTTTGCCCTCTTGTTCATAGAACATGAAATCTTATTCTCATGGGCTAAAATTGCTCACAAACAATTTTTGAAACCAAGCTGCGTTGCTTGTTTCCTTCACTCATGCTTTTTTTTAACACACTCTATCTCTCTCTCTCTCTCTTGGGACCTAACCCGGCGCTGATACCATGTAGAATTTTTAGAGGAGAAAAGAGAGAAACTTGGAGAGAATTAAAAGGACTACATTTTTATATATTTTTCACACTCACATAATGAATAAACAAAACAACCTTTAAATAGGCATACAAAGCACTACTAAAAACATGTCCACTATGTAGCCCACTACTTGCTATCCCACTAACTAGACCATTATCTAGACCACTACTTGTTAACCCACTAACTAATTATTAGCAACTAATCCTAACTATTAGGAAAACTATTTGACTAATTTTGGAGCATAATCAAGTTGTTATTTGTCAAGTACCTGCAATATGATATTATCAATTAAAAAAATGAATGAAAACAAAATGCATTCAAATTTGTACATTATGTGCTAAAGTGAGTTTGAAGTTTTTTGGTTGGTCTACTTACAGCTGAGTCAAACTAGTGAGCATGCTCAAATTCTGGGGCACAGACCCACTAAGGGAAATTTTGTCCAAACGACTGCAAGCGAGAGCAATATATTTAGATTTTAGTCAAAGCATTGGTGTAATTTTTTCTCAGCAAAGTATACATTAAATAGAGATAAAATGCACTCACATGACTATTGGAGTCCGCACAACTCCTAGTGTGTCTCGAATACTTCCATTTAACTGGTTCTCATTTAAGATGCTGTTAAAATTAATAAGTAATTGTTGTATTCCATGTTTTGATGATGCCAAATAATTAGGTTGTTATACAGTTTTTAGTTTGCAAAAGTATAAAATCCAAAAATAATGTAATGTTAATTCTAAGTCAAGATATTATTTTATGCACTTTGAATTTTTATCATATGGTATGTTTAATATTCTAGTAACTTAGAATCTTTGAATAAAAGATTCTCCAAGTTATTAGATATTTATTGTTGTTGTTAGTGCTTGAAAATGGGTTGAATAAGCGTGGCATATAAAGTGGAATAAAGCGCTTGAAGTTCTCCAACAAACTCAACTACCTGCGTGTGTTTTATCCACTAAAAGATAGTGGAGTTCGTTTATTTTCGTTGAAAGAAACGTGGAGCAAGTGCAGCAAAAATTGGGCCATGACCTCTACAACATTATAAGCGCACATCATGGAGAACGTGGAGCATTATAATTTTAGAAGAAGAAGATTAAGAGCAGCAGCTATATAAGAGGAAGTTTATTTGAAGAAAACTAATAACTTTCTTGAGCGAAAAATTGAGAATTACTTAGAAAGTTTTCTTGTAATTTCCTCTCATATTCAACATAACCATTATTGTAATATTCATAGTGTTTGGGTGAGAGAAAAATTAGAGAATATCTTTGTAATCAAGAGAGAGAAAGAAAGAGAGAAAAGAGAAGACTTTGAGTGAATTCAAAGTGAATGTCATCAATTCAGGGGGCACTGGGTGACTGGGAACAAGTTCCTAGAAGAACAGAGAGGGTCCATTAATAGGTTGTAAAAGATAGAGTCTTATGGCATATTTTATTAAAGAGTAGTGAGTCAAAATCCCTCGTAGTCAAGGTTTTTTTCTTCCTATTGGGCCTAGGAAGTTTTTCTTGTAAAATCTCGTGTGTTTGTCTCTTTCACATTTAAGATTATTTTAATTCCGCAATATAATTTGAAAATTTCCCCTCAACTACAATTCACCCCCTCTTATAGTTTGGTCTAGTGTTCATACTAGAATAACAATTGGTATTAGAGCCTAGTACCTCCAGAATCAACTAACATTGAGGAGATTGTACTTGGAACAATAAACGCTACGGGAAAGAAACTTGATGAAGGGTATTCAACTCAACGCCCGCCAATGTTCAATGGCAAGCATTATCCATACTGGAAGAATTGTATGGAAATCTTTATCAAAGCTGAAAATTACCAAGTATAGAAGGTATTGAAATTGGTGACTTTAAAGTCACAAAGGAGAACGAAAAAAGGGAGCTAATTCCTAAACCTCTTGTAGAGTTTGACAAAGAAGACTTTGACAAAATGGAAATGAACAACATGGCCAAGAAACTACTTCATTGTGGTCTTGGTCCCCATGAGCACAACCGAATCATGGGATGCAAGACTGCTAAGCAAATGTGGGAACTCCTGCAAGTCACTCATGAAGGAACAAGCAAAGTGAAACGATCAAAGATTGATATGTTTATGCATAAATACGAATTGTTTCACGTGAAACAAAAGGAGCCTGTTCAAGACATGCTCACTCGCTTCTCAAACATTATAAACGAACTTGAATCTCTGGGAAAAATAATCTCTCCAAAGGAACAGATTCGTAAGGTTCTAAGGAGTCTTCCACAAGATGAAAAATGGATGGCCAAGACTACGGCATTGTTGGAAACCAAGGACTTCACAACGTTCAATATTGAACAACTTATTGGTTCCTTGATGACCCATGAGTTACATCTAGAAACTCATGAAACTGAATCATCGAAGCATAAGGCTATGGCTCTCAAGTCAGAGGAACAAGAAGATTCAGAAACTGTTGATGAAGAAGCTGCAATGATTGTAAGAAGATTCAAGATTTTCTTCAACAAGAATTACAAAGGAAAGGTTACAAAGAAACCAACGAAGCTAAGTTGCCATAAGTGTGGAGGCCTTGATCATTTCATCAAGGAGTGTCCTCAATGGGATAACGAGAAAGCAAAAGGGAAGTATAAAGAGAAGGGCAAGGAACAACAAAAGCCTTTCTCGAGAAATGATATGAAAAGAGCCATGGTTGCAGCATGGGGAGAGTCTGACTCAGAAGAGGAGAATAGACTAAAGAGAATCTGTCCATCTATGTCTCATGGCAAATATCGAGGACAAAGTGGAATCATCAAACCTCAAGGTAAGTTTTAATGCCATTGAAAAGGAACTTACAGAACTTAATAAAAGCCAATTACTGAAACTTTTATTAGAAACCTTAGATGACTACAAGGAAGTTTGCGTAAAAAGAGATCAAGTAACTAATGCCTTGAGAGTCACTAAGAATCATTCAAATTGGCTTAACGCATTAAAATGTGATACTGAGAAAAGATTCTTTGAACTTTTTTACAAGAGTAGAGTTTATCAAGAAGCATTTAAAAAAGTAAAAAATGAGAATTATCTTTTAAATTTGGAATTGGCAGAATTGAAACTGTGTGTTCCTGAAGGAACAGTCTCTTCAAATAATACCATAATCAATGATGAAAGTTGAAAACTGAGTATGAAAATGTTTTACAAGAAAATCTGGTATTAAGGAAGAAACTGGAACCCTCTAGGAACAAGCTTCCTAATCCAGTCACTTGGATGCAAAAATATCAAAACTAAGGAAGAGATGGTCTCAGTTTCAATCACAAGAAGAAGAACAAAAAGAAAAAATATGTTGATCTGCCAAGTAGTAAAATATGTTCTTACTGTGGAAAAAGTGGTCACATTGTGTCTGACAGTTCCACCAGAGAAGAACGTATTGAGAGGAACACGTACCTAGTAAAATAGGTTTGGAAATTTAAGAAAGACTCAAGTCAAACAAAGGAACCCAAGCTAGATTGGGTTCCTACCACTAACTAGTTTGCTATGGTACAGGCTGAAGTGAGGGGGAACAACCTATGGTACCTCGATAGCGGTTGTTCTAAGCACATGACAGGAGATGGATCCAAATTTCTCTCACTTTCAGTCTACAACTGTGACCTTCGAAAACAATCTTACAAGTAATATTGTAGCATTTGGTAAGATTGGTAAATCTCAGTCACATTCCATAGATAATGTAGCTTTGCTCGAGGGTTTAAAGCATAGTTTCCTTAGTATATCTCAGTTTTACGAAAAGGGAAATTCTATGAAGTTTACTAATGAGTCTTGTGTGGTCAGCAATAAAAGTACAGGAACCAAGATCCTTGAGGGAACGAGGAATGGGAATACCTACATGGTTGACCTGAACCTTGTTCCTAGAAATGATCTCACATGCTTAAGTGTGATCGAAGCAGATCCACTACTATGGCACAAACGTTGCGGTCATGCAAGTATGTCCCTCTTGCATAAACTAAGTGGGAAAGACTTGGTAGTTGGTTTACCAACAATTAAGTCGTAGAACCACAGTGTTTGCGATTCATGTGTTAAAGGCAAGCAAGTGAGATGCTCCTTCAAATCCAAGAAAATGATAAGCACACAAAGTCCATTGGAACTTCTTCACATGGACTTATGTGGCCCTATACGCATCCAAAGTCGCTCAGATAAGTGATATGTGTTAGTCATTGTAGATGGTTTTTCAAGATACACATGGGTTATCTTTCTTCATAGTAAGGATGAGACGTTTGATGTATTTCTTACCTTTGCTAAAAATATTCAACGAACAAGTGGTTTTAAAATAAAACACTTAAGATCTGACCATGGTAAGGAGTTTGAAAACTCCAAGTTTGATGAATTTTGCATCAATGAAGGGGTTAAACCATAATTTCTCAGCTCTAAGGACACCACAACAGAATAGTGTAGTCGAAAGCAAGAACCAGACCTTTGAGGATATGGCAAGAACGATGATAATTGAAAGCGGTCTTTCGAAGAATTTTTGGGCTAAAGTAGTGAACGCAGCATGCTACATCATCAATCGTGTCATGCTAAGGCTAATTACATTGAAGACACCTTATAAGCTCTTAAAAGGAAGAAAACCCAATATATCTTACTTTCGTGTTTTTGGAAGTAAATGCCTTGTACATAATAATGGAAAGGACAACTTAGGAAAATTCGATGCTAGAAGTGATGAGGCTATTTTTCTAGGATATGCCTTAAGTAGTAAAGCTTATCGTGTTTACAATAAGCGAACAATGCGTGTTAAGGAAAGTGTCCATGTTATATTTGATGAGACTAACTCCTTGCAGGAACAGAGTCATGATGATAACTTTGAAATTGGTTTGACTCGTCCTGAAGAGTCTGATCATTGTGATGAGGAACTAACCCCTGCAGAAAAAGAGAAGAAGCTAGTTCCTGATCCTGAGAACCATGTGCTTGATCCTTCAGAGGAACAAGCAACAGGAGGAACTCAGGAAGATGAAGGAACTCCAAAATTTGAAGAAGATTAAGTGAATCAACCTCCTCTAGAAACACAAAAAGCAACCAGGAGATTTGATCCAAAGCCTTGGACACACCAAAATTCTCATCCCTTAGAATTAATAATAACTGACATTGAAAAGGGAACTCAAACGAGATCTTAAATGAAAAATTTTTGTGCTTTTCATGCTTTCTTATCTAAGACATAACCTAAGGATCATATGGAAGCACTCAAAGAGGCTGATTGGATAAATGCTATGCAAGAGGAACTGAATGAGTTCCAGAGGAACAAGGTCTGGCACTTGGAGACCAAGCCAAAGAACCAAAAAGTTATTAGACTTAAGTGGGTCTTCAGGAACAAGCTCGATGAGCATGGAACAGTGGTAAGAAACAAGGCCAAACTTGTAGCCAAAGGGTACAATCAACAAGAAGGTATTGATTTCGATGAAACCTTTGCTCCTGTTGCTAGGATAGAAGCAACTATAATTTTGATTGCCTTTGTTGCATTTGTGGGATTTAAGTTGTACCAAATGGACGTAAAATGTGCATTTCTAAATGGATTTTTACTTGAAGACGTCTATGTGGAACAACCTCTGGATTTGAAAATCCCGAACTTCCAAATCAGGTCTATAAGCTTGATAAAGCTCTTTATGGGTTAAAACAAGCTCCTAGGTATGAAAGGTTGTCAAAATTCTTGCTTTCACGTGATTTCATAAGAGGTAAAGTTGATAGAACCCTGTTCCTTCGATCAAAAGGAACAGACATATTAGTAGTCTAGATTTATGTTGATGATATAATATTCGATGCTACTAATGATCTTCTTTGTAAGGAGTTTACTGAACTTATGAGTAGAGAGTTCGAAATGAGTATGATGGGATAGTTGAACTTCTTTTTGAGATTGCAAATCAAGCAAACTGAAAGAGGAACAATGATCCATCAACAAAAATACGTCAAGGAACTACTGAAGAAATACGGACTGGAACAATCTAAAACCAGCCACAATCCCATAGGAACAGGAACAAGGTTAGATGAAGATTTGAATGGTAAGTGTGTAAAAAGGAAGCAATATAGAGGTATGGTTGGTTCTTTATTCTACTTAACTGCAAGAAGACCCGATATTGCTTTTAGTGTTGGTTTATGTGCACGATTCCGATCAAATCCCAAAGAATCTCACTTAACGGCAGTTAAGAGAATTCTTAGGTATTTGAAGGGAAGCGATGACTTATGTTTGTTCTATCCTCGAAATAATGTTTTTGACCTAGTAAGCTTTTCGGATGCGGACTATGCTGCAGACTTGGTTAATCGCAAGAGCACATTAGGCAAGCAAGTGAGATGCTCCTTCAAATCCAAGAAAATGATAAACACACAAAGTCCATTGGAACTTCTTCACATGGACTTATGTGGCCCTATACGCATCCAAAGTCGCTCAGACAAGCGATATGTGTTAGTCATTGTAGATGGTTTTTCAAGATACACATGGGTTATCTTTCTTCATAGTATGGATGAGACGTTTGATGAATTTCTAACCTTTGCTAAAAATATTCAACGAACAAGTGGTTTTAAAATAAAACATTTAAGATCTGACCATGGTAAGGAGTTTGAAAACTCCAAGTTTGATGAATTTTGCAGCAATGAAGGGGTTAAACCATAATTTCTCAGCTCTAAGGACACCACAACAGAATAGTGTAGTCGAAAGCAAGAACCAGACCCTTGAGGATATGGCAAGAACGATTATAATTTAAAGCGGTCATTCGAAGAATTTTTGGGCTGAAGTAGTGAACGCAGCATGCTACATCATCAATCGTGTCATGCTAAGGCCAATTACATTGAAGACACCATATGAGCTCTTTAGAGGAAGAAAGCCCAATATATCTTACTTTCGTGTTTTTGGAAGTAAATGCTTTGTACATAATAATGGAAAGGACAACTTAGGAAAATTTGATGCTAGAAGTGATGAGGCTATTTTTCTAGGATATGCCTTAAGTAGTAAAGCTTATCGTGTTTACAATAAGCGAACAATTCGTGTTGAGGAAAGTGTCCATGTTATATTTGATGAGACTAACTCCTTGCAGGAACAGAGTCATGATGATAACTTTGAAATTGGTTTGACTCGTCCTGAAGAGTCTGATCATTGTGATGAGGAACTAACCCCTGCAGAAAAAGAGAAGAAGCTAGTTCTTGATCCTGAGAACCATGTGCCTGATCCTTCAGAGGAACAAGCAACAGGAAGATGAAGGAACTCCAAAATTTGAAGAAGATCAAGTGAATCAACCTCCTCTAGAAACACAAAAAGCAACCAGGAGATTTGATCCAAAGCCTTGGACACACCGAAATTCTCATCCCTTAGAATTAACAATAACTGACATTGAAAAGGGAACTCAAACGAGATCTTAAATGAAGAATTTTTGTGCTTTTCATGCTTTTTTATCTAAGACATAACCTAAGGATCATATGGATGCACTCAAAGAGGCTGATTGGATAAATGCTATGCAAGAGGAACTGAATCAGTTCCAGAGGAACAAGGTCTGGCACTTGGAGACCAAGCCAAGTAACCAAAAAGTTATTAGACTTAAGTGGGTCTTCAGGAACAAGCTCGATGAGCATGGAACAGTGGTAAGAGACAAGGCCAAACTTGTAGCCAAAGGGTACAATCAACAAGAAGGTATTGATTTCGATGAAACCTTTGCTCCTGTTACTAGGATAGAAGCAACTATAATTTTGATTGCCTTTGTTGCATTTGTGGGATTTAAATTGTACCAAATGGACGTAAAATGTGCATTTCTAAATGGCTTTTTACTTGAAGACGTCTATGTGGAACAACCTCTAGATTTGAAAATCCCGAACTTCCAAATCAGGTCTATAAGCTTGATAAAGCTCTTTATGGGTTGAAACAAGCTCCTAGGTATGAAAGGTTGTCAAAATTCTTGCTTTCACGTGATTTCATTAGAGGTAAAGTTGATAGAACCATGTTCCTTCGATCAAAAGGAACAAAGATATTAGTAGTCTAGATTTATGTTGATGATATAATATTCGATGCTACTAATGATCTTCTTTGTAAGGAGTTTGCTGAACTTATGAGTAGTGAGTTCGAAATGAGTATGATGGGATAGTTTAACTTCTTTTTGGGATTGCAAATCAAGCAAACTGAAAGAGGAACAATGATCCACCAACAAACATATGTCAAGGAACTACTGAAGAAATACGGACTGGAACAATCTAAGACCAGCCACAATCCCATAGGAACAGGAACAAGGTTAGATGAAGATTTGAATGGTAAGTGTGTAAACGAGAAGCAATATAGAGGTATGGTTTATTCTACTTAACTGCAAAAAGACCCGATATTGCTTTTAGTGTTGGTTTATGTGCACGATTCCAATCGAATCCCAAAGAACCTCACTTAACGGCAGTTAAGAGAATTCTTAGGTATTTGAAGGGAAGCGATGACTTATGTTTGTTCTATCCTCGAAATAATGTTTTTGACCTAGTAAGCTATTTGGATGCGGACTATGCTGCAGACTTGGTTAATCGCAAGAGCACATTAGGCAAGCAAGTGAGATGCTCCTTCAAATCCAAGAAAATGATAAGCACACAAAGTCCATTGGAACTTCTTCACATGGACTTATGTGGCCCTATACGCATCCAATGTCGCTCAGATAAGCGATATGTGTTAGTCATTGTAGATGGTTTTTCAAGATACACATGGGTTATCTTTTTTCATAGTAAGGATGAGACGTTTGATGAATTTCTAACCTTTGCTAAAAATATTCAACGAACAAGTGGTTTTATAATAAAACATTTAAGATCTGGCCATGGTAAGGAGTTTGAAAACTGTAAGTTTGATGAATTTTGCAGCAATGAAGGGGTTAAAACATAATTTCTCAGCTCTAAGGACACCACAACAGAATACTGTAGTCAAAAGCAAGAACTAGACCCTTGAGGATATGGCAAGAACGATGATAATTGAAAGCAGTCTTTCGAAGAATTTGTGGGCTGAAGTAGTGAACGCAGCATGCTACATCATCAATCGTGTCATGCTAAGGCCAATTACATTGAAGACGCCTTATGAGCTCTTTAGAAGAAGAAAACCCAATATATCTTACTTTCGTGTTTTTGGAAGTAAATGCTTAGTACATAATAATAGAAAGGACAACTTAGGAAAATTCGATGCTAGAAGTGATGAGGCTATTTTTCTAGGATATGCCTTAAGTAGTAAAGCTTATCGTGTTTACAATAAGCGAACAATGCTTGTTGAGGAAAGTGTCCATGTTATATTTGATGAGAATAACTCCTTGCAGGAATAGATTCATGATGATAACTTTGAAATTGGTTTGACTCGTCCTGAAGAGTCTGATCATTGTGATGAGGAACTAACCCCTGTAGAAAAAGAGAAGAAGCTAGTTCCTGATCCTGAGAACCATGTGCCTGATCCTTCAGAGGAACAAGCAACAGGAGGAACTCAGGAAGATGAAGTAACTCCAAAATTTGAAGAAGATAAAGTGAATCAACCTCCTCTATAAACACAAAAAGCAACCAGGAGATTTGATCCAAAGCCTTGGACACACCAAAATTCTCATCCCTTAGAATTAATAATAACTGACATTGAAAATGGAACTCAAACGAGATCTTAAATGAAGAATTTTTGTGCTTTTCATGCTTTCTTATCTAAGACATAACCTAAGGATCATATGGAAGCACTCAAAGAGGCTAATTGGATAAATGCTATGCAAGAGGAACTGAATGAGTTCCAGAGGAACAAGGCCTGGCACCTGGAGACCAAGCCAAAGAACCAAAAAGTTATTAGACTTAAGTGGGTCTTCAGGGTCAAGCTCGATGAGCATGGAACAGTGGTAAGAAACAAGGCCAAACTTGTAGCCAAAGGGTACAATCAACAAGAAGGTATCGATTTCGATGAAACCTTTGCTCCTGTTGCTAGGATAGAAGCAACTATAATTTTGATTGCCTTTGTTGTATTTGTGGGATTTAAGTTGTACCAAATGGACGTAAAATGTGTATTTCTAAATGGCTTTTTACTTGAAGACGTCTATGTGGAACAACCTCTGGATTTGAAAATCCCGAACTTCCAAATCAGGTCTATAAGCTTAATAAAGCTCTTTATGGGTTGAAACAAGCTCCTAGGTATGAAAGGTTCTCAAAATTCTTACTTTCACGTGATTTCATAAGAGGTAAAGTTGATAGAACCCTGTTCCTTCGATCAAAAGGAGCAGACATATTAGTAGTCTATATTTATGTTGATGATATAATATTCGATGCTACTAGTGATCTTCTTTGTAAGGAGTTTGCTGAACTTCTGAGTAGTCAGTTCGAAATGAGTATGATGGGATAGTTGAACTTCTTTTTGGGATTGCAAATCAAGCAAACTGAAAGAGGAACAATGATCCATCAACAAAAATATGTCAAGGAACTACTGAAGAAATACGGACTGTAACAATCTAAAACCAGCCACAATCCCATAGGAACAGGAACAAGGTTAGATGAAGATTTGAATGGTAAGTGTGTAAACGAGAAGCAATATAGAGGTATGGTTGGTTCTTTATTCTACTTAACTGCAAGAAGACCCGATATTGCTTTTAGTGTTGGTTTATGTGCACGATTCCAATCGAATCCCAAAGAATCTCACTTAACGGCAGTTAAGAGAATTCTTAGGTGTTTGAAGGGAAGCGATGACTTATGTTTGTTCTATCCTCGAAATAATGTGTTTGACTAGTAAGCTATTCGGATGCGGACTATGCTGCACACTTGGTTAATCGCAAGAGCACATTAGGCAAGCAAGTGAGATGCTCCTTCAAATCCAAGAAAATGATAAGCACACAAAGTCCATTGGAACTTCTTCACATGGACTTATGTGGCCCTATACGCATCCAAAGTCGCTCAGATAAGCGATATGTGTTAGTCATTGTAGATGGTTTTTCAAGATACACATAGGTTATCTTTCTTCATAGTAAGGATGAGACGTTTGATGAATTTCTAACCTTTGCTAAAAATATTCAACGAACAAGTGGTTTTAAAATAAAATATTCAAGATCTGACCGTGGTAAGGAGTTTGAAAACTCCAAGTTTGATGAATTTTGCAGCAATGAAGGGGTTAAACGATAATTTCTCAGCTCTAAGGACACCACAACAGAATAGTGTAGTCGAAAGCAAGAACCAGACCCTTGAGGATATGCAAGAACGATGATAATTGAAAGCAGTCTTTCGAAGAATTTTTGGACTGAAGTAGTGAATGCAGCATGCTACATCATCAATCGTGTCATGCTAAGGCCAATTACATTGAAGACACCTTATGAGCTCTTTAGAGGAAGAAAACCCAATATATGTTACTTTCGTGTTTTTGGAAGTAAATGTTTTGTACATAATAATGGAAAGGACAACTTAGGAAAATTCGATGCTAGAAGTGATGAGGCTATTTTTCTAGGATATGCCTTAAGTAGTAAAGCTTATCATGTTTATAATAAGCGAACAATGCGTGTTGAGGAAAGTGTCCACGTTATATTTGATGAGACTAACTCCTTGTAGGAACAGAGTCATGATGATAACTTTGAAATTGGTTTGACTCGTCCTGAAGAGTCTGATCATTGTGATGAGGAACTAACCGCTGCAGAAAAAGAGAAGAAGCTAGTTCCTGATCCAGAGAACCATGTGCCTGATCCTTCAGAGGAACAAGCAACAGGAGGAACTCAGGAAGATGAAGTAACTCCAAAATTTGAAGAAGATCAAGTGAATCAACCTCCTCTAGAAACACAAAAAGCAACCAGGAGATTTGATCCAAAGCCTTGGACACACCAAAATTCTCATCCCTTAGAATTAATAATAACTGACATTGAAAAGGGAACTCAAACGAGATCTTAAATGAAGAATTTTTGTGCTTTTCATGCTTTCTTATCTAAGACATAACCTAAGGATCATACCGAAGCACTCAAAGAGGCTGATTGGATAAATGCTATGCAGGAGGAACTGAATGAGTTCCAGAGGAACAAGGTCTGGCACCTGGAGACTAAGCCAAAGAACCAAAAAGTTATTAGACTTAAGTGGGTCTTCAGGAACAAGCTCGATGAGCATGGAACAGTGGTAAGAAACAAGCCCAAACTTGTAGCCAAAGGGTACAATCAACAAGAAGGTATTAATTTCGATGAAACCTTTGCTCCTGTTGCTAGGATAGAAGCAACTATAATTTTGATTGCCTTTGTTGTATTTGTGGGATTTAAGTTGTACCAAATGGACGTAAAATGTGCATTTCTAAATGGCTTCTTACTTTAAGACGTCTATGTGGAACAACCTCTGGATTTGAAAATCCCGAACTTCCAATTCAGGTGTATAAGCTTGATAAAGCTCTTTATGGGTTGAAACAAGCTCCAAGGTATGAATGGTTGTCAAAATTCTTGCTTTCATGTGATTTCATAAGAGGTAAAGTTGATAGAACCCTGTTCCTTCGATCAAAAGGAACAGACATATTTGTAGTCTAGATTTATGTTGATGATATAATATTCGATGCTACTAATGATCTTCTTTGTAAGGAGTTTGCTGAACTTATGAGTAGTGAGTTCGAAATGAGTATGATGGGATAGTTGAACTTCCTTTTGGGATTGCAAATCAAGCAAACTGAAAGAGGAACAATGATCCATCAACAAAAATATGTCAAGGAACTACTGAAGAAATACGGACTGGAACAATCTAAAACCAGCCACAATCCCATAGGAATAGGAACAAGGTTAGATGAAGATTTGAATGGTAAGTGTGTAAACGAGAAGCAATATAGAGGTATGGTTTATTCTACTTAACTGCAAGAAGACCCGATATTGCTTTTAGTGTTGGTTTATGTGCACGATTTTCCAATCGAATCCCAAAGTATCTCACTTAACGGCAGTTAAGAGAATTCTTAGGTGTTTGAAGGGAAGCGATGACTTATGTTTGTTCTATCCTCGAAATAATGTTTTTGACCTAGTAAGCTATTCGGATGCGGATTATGCTGCAGACTTGGTTAATCGCAAGAGCACATTAGGCAAGCAAGTGAGATGCTCCTTCAAATCCAAGAAAATGATAAGCACACAAAGTCCATTGGAACTTCTTCACATGGACTTATGTGGCCCTATACGCATCCAAAGTCGCTGAGATAAGCCATATGTGTTAGTCATTGTAAATGGTTTTTCAAGATACACATGGGTTATCTTTCTTCATAGTAAGGATGAGACGTTTGATGAATTTCTAACCTTTGCTAAAAATATTCAACAAACAAGTGGTTTTAAAATAAAACATTTAAGATCTGACCAAGGTAAGGAGTTTGAAAACTCCAACTTTGATGAATTTTGCAGCAATGAAGGGGTTAAACCATAATTTCTCAGCTCTAAGGACACCACAACAGAATAGTGTAGTCGAAAGCAAGAACCAGACCCTTGAGGATATGGCAAGAACGATGATAATTGAAAGAGGTCTTTCGAAGAATTCTTGGGCTGAAGTAGTGAACGCAGCATGCTACATCATCAATCGTGTCATGCTAAGGCCGATTACATTGAAGACACCTTATGAGCTCTTTAAAGGAAGAAAACCCAATATATCTTACTTTCGAGTTTTTGGAAGTAAATGCTTTGTACATAATAATGGAAAGGACAACTTAGGAAAATTCGATGCTAGAAGTGATGAGGCTATTTTTCTAGGATATGCCTTAAGTAGTAAAGCTTATCGTGTTTACAATAAGCGAACAATGCGTGTTGAGGAAAGTGTCCATGTTATATTTGATGAGACTAACTCCTTGCAGGAACAAAGTCATGATGATAACTTTGAAATTGGTTTGACTCGTCCTGAAGAGTCTGATCATTGTGATGAGGAACTAACCCCCGAAAAAAGAGAAGAAGCTAGTTCCTCGATCCGGAGAACCATGTGCCCGATCCTTCAAAGGAACATGCAACAGGGAGGAACTCGGGAAGATGAAGTAACTCCAAAATTTGAAGAAGATCAAGTGAATCAACCTCCTCTAGAAACACAAAAAGCAACCAGGAGATTTGATCCAAAGCCTTGGACACACCAAAATTCTCATCCCTTAGAATTAATAATAACTGACATTGAAAAGGGAACTCAAACGAGATCTTAAATGAAGAATTTTTGTGCTTTTCATGCTTTCTTATCTAAGACATAACCTAAGGATCATACCGAAGCACTCAAAGAGGCTGATTGGATAAATGCTATGCAAGAGGAACTGAATGAGTTCCAGAGGAACAAGGTCTGGCACCTGGAGACCAAGCCAAAGAACCAAAAAGTTATTAGACGTAAGTGGGTCTTCAGGAACAAGCTCGATGAGCATGGAACAGTGGTAAGAAACAAGCCCAAACTTGTAGCCAAAGGGTACAATCAACAAGAAGGTATTAATTTCGATGAAACCTTTGCTCCTGTTGCTAGGATAGAAGCAACTATAATTTTGATTGCCTTTGTTGTATTTGTGGGATTTAAGTTGTACCAAATGGACGTAAAATGTGCATTTCTAAATGGCTTCTTACTTTAAGACGTCTATGTGGAACAACCTCTGGATTTGAAAATCCCGAACTTCCAATTCAGGTGTATAAGCTTGATAAAGCTCTTTATGGGTTGAAACAAGCTCCTAGGTATGAATGGTTGTCAAAATTCATGCTTTCACGTGATTTCATAAGAGGTAAAGTTGATAGAACCCTGTTCCTTCGATCAAAAGGAACAAACATATTTGTAGACTAGATTTATGTTGATGATATAATATTCGATGCTACTAATGATCTTCTTTGTAAGGAGTTTGCTGAACTTATGAGTAGTGAGTTCGAAACGAGTATGATGTGATAGTTGAACTTCCTTTTGGGATTGCAAATCAAGCAAACTGAAAGAGCAACAATGATCCATCAACAAAAATATGTCAAGGAACTACTGAAGAAATACGGACTGGAACAATCTAAAACCAGCCACAATCCCATAGGAATAGGAACAAGGTTAGATGAAGATTTGAATGGTAAGTGTGTAAACGAGAAGCAATATAGAGGTATGGTTTATTCTACTTATTTGCAAGAAGACCCGATATTGCTTTTAGTGTTGGTTTATGTGCACGATTTTCCAATCGAATCCCAAAGTATCTCACTTAACGGCAGTTAAGAGAATTCTTAGGTGTTTGAAGGGAAGCGATGACTTATGTTTGTTCTATCCTCGAAATAATGTTTTTGACCTAGTAAGCTATTCGGATGCGGACTATGCTGCAGACTTGGTTAATCGCAAGAGCACATTAGGCAAGCAAGTGAGATGCTCCTTCAAATCCAAGAAAATGATAAGCACACAAAGTCCATTGGAACTTCTTCACATGGACTTATGTGGCCCTATACGCATCCAAAGTCGCTGAGATAAGCGATATGTGTTAGTCATTGTAAATGGTTTTTCAAGATACACATGGGTTATCTTTCTTCATAGTAAGGATGAGACGTTTGATGAATTTCTAACCTTTGCTAAAAATATTCAACAAACAAGTGGTTTTAAAATAAAACATTTAAGATCTGACCTAGGTAAGGAGTTTGAAAACTCCAACTTTGATGAATTTTGCAGCAATGAAGGGGTTAAACCATAATTTCTCAGCTCTAAGGACACCACAACAGAATAGTGTAGTCGAAAGCAAGAACCAGACCCTTGAGGATATGGCAAGAACGATGATAATTGAAAGCGGTCTTTCGAAGAATTCTTGGGCTGAAGTAGTGAACGCAGCATGCTACATCATCAATCGTGTCATGCTAAGGCCGATTACATTGAAGACACCTTATGAGCTCTTTAGAGGAAGAAAACCCAATATATCTTACTTTCGTGTTTTTGGAAGTAAATGCTTTGTACATAATAATGGAAAGGACAACTTAGGAAAATTCGATGCTAGAAGTGATGAGGCTATTTTTCTAGGATATGCCTTAAGTAGTAAAGCTTATCGTGTTTACAATAAGCGAACAATGCGTGTTGAGGAAAGTGTCCATGTTATATTTGATGAGACTAACTCCTTGCAGGAACAAAGTCATGATGATAACTTTGAAATTGGTTTGACACGTCTCGAAGAGTCCGATCATTGTGATGAGGAACTAACCCCTAAAAAAAGAGAAGAAGCTAGTTCCTAATCCAGAGAGAACCATGTGCCTGATCCTTCAGAGGAACAAGCAACAGGAGGAACTCAGGAAGATGAAGGAACTCCAAAATTTGAAGAAGATTAAGTGAATCAACCTCCTCTAGAAACACAAAACTCAACCAGGAGATTTGATCCAAAGCCTTGGACACACTAAAATTCTCATCCCTTAGAATTAATAATAACTGACATTGAAAAGGGAACTCAAACGAGATCTTAAATGAAGAATTTTTGTGCTTTTCATGCTTTCTTATCTAAGACATAACCTAAGGATCATATGGAAGCACTCAAAGTGGTGGATTGGATAAATGCTATGCAAGAGGAACTGAATGAGTTCCAGAGGAACAAGGTCTGGCACCTGGAGACCAAGCCAAAGAACCAAAAAGTTATTAGACTTAAGTGGGTCTTCAGGAACAAGCTCGATGAGCATGGAACAGTGGTAAGAAACAAGGCCAAACATGTAGCCAAAGGGTACAATCAACAAGAAGGTATTGATTTCGATGAAACCTTTCCACCTGTTGCTAGGATAGAAGCAATTATAATTTTGATTGCCTTTGTTGCATTTGTGGGATTTAAGTTGTACCAAATGGACGTAAAATGTGCATTTCTAAATGGCTTTTTACTTGAAGACATCTATGTGGAACAACCTCTGGATTTGAAAATCCCGAACTTCCAAATCAGGTCTATAAGCTTGATAAAGCTCTTTATGGGTTGAAACAAGCTCCTAGGTATGAAAGGTTGTCAAAATTCTTGCTTTCACGTGATTTCATAAGAGGTAAAGTTGATAGAACCCTGTTCCTTCGATCTAAAGGAACAGACATATTAGTAGTCTAGATTTATGTTGATGATATAATATTCGATGCTACTAATGATCTTCTTTGTAAGGAGTTTGTTGAACTTATGAGTAGTGAGTTCGAAATGAGTATGATGGGATAGTTGAACTTCCTTTTTGGGATTGCAAATCAAGCAAACTGAAAGAGGAACAATGATCCATCAACAAAAATCTGTCAAGGAACTACTGAAGAAATACGGACTGGAACAATCTAAAACCAGCCACAATCCCATAGGAACAGGAACAAGGTTAGTTGAAGATTTGAATGGTAAGTGTGTAAACGAGAAGCAATATAGAGGTATGATTGGTTCTTTATTCTACTTAACTGCAAGAAGACCCGATATTGCTTTTAGTGTTGGTTTATGTGCACGATTTCGATCAAATCCCAAAGAATCTCACTTAACGGCAGTTAAGAGAATTCTTAGGTATTTGAAGGGAAGCGATGACTTATGTTTGTTCTATCCTCGAAATAATGTTTTTGACCTAGTAAGCTATTCGGATGCGGACTATGCTGCAGACTTGGTTAATCGCAAGAGCACATTAGGCAAGCAAGTGAGATGCTCCTTCAAATCCAAGAAAATGATAAGCACACAAAGTCCATTGGAACTTCTTCACATGGACTTATGTGGCCCTATACGCATCCAAAGTCGCTCGGATAAGCGATATGTGTTAGTTATTGTAAATGGTTTTTTAAGATACACATGGGTTATCTTTCTTCATAGTAAGGATGAGACGTTTGATGAATTTCTAACCTTTGCTAAAAATATTCAACGAACAAGTGGTTTTAAAATAAAACATTTAAGATCTGACCATGGTAAGGAGTTTGAAAACTCCAAGTTTGATGAATTTTGCAGCAATGAAGGGGTTAAACCATAATTTCTCAGCTCTAAGGACACCACAACAGAATAGTCTAGTCGAAAGCAAGAACCAGACCCTTGAGGATATGGCAAGAACGATGATAATTGAAAGCGGTCTTTCGAAGAATTCTTGGGCTGTAGTAGTGAATGCAGCATGCTACATCATCAATCGTGTCATGCTAAGGCCGATTACATTGAAGATACCTTATTAGCTCTTTAGAGGAAGAAAACCCAATATATCTTACTTTCGTGTTTTTGGAAGTAAATGCTTTGTACATAATAATGGAAAGGACAACTTAGGAAAATTCGATGCTAGAAGTGATGAGGCTATTTTTCTAGGATATACCTTAAGTAGAAAAGCTTATCGTGTTTACAATAAGCGAACAATGCGTGTTGAGGAAAGTGTTCAAGTTATATTTGATGAGACTAACTCCTTGCAGGAACAGAGTCATGATGATAACTTTGAAATTGGTTTGACTCGTCCTGAAGAGTCTGATCATTGTGATGAGGAACTAACCCCTGCAGAAAAAGAGAAGAAGCTAGTTCCTAATCCTAAGAACCATGTGCCTGATCCTTCAGAGGAACAAGCAACAGGAGGAACTCAGGAAGATGAAGGAACTCCAAAATTTGAAGAAGTTCAAGTGAATCAACCTCCTCTAGAAACGCAAAACGCAACCAGGAGATTTGATCCAAAGCCTTGGACACACCAAAATTCTCATCCCTTAGAAAGTAATAATAACTGACATTGAAAAGGGAACTCAAACGAGATCTTAAATGAAGAATTGTTGTGCTTTTCATGCTTTCTTATCTAAGACATAACCTAAGGATCATATGGAAGCACTCAAAGAGGCTGATTGGATAAATGCTATGCAAGAGGAACTGAATGAGTTCCAGAGGAACAAGGTCTGGCACTTGGAGACCAAGCCAAAGAACCAAAAAGTTATTAGACTTAAGTGGGTCTTCAGGAACAAGCTCGATGAGCATGGAACAGTGGTAAGAAACAAGGCCAAACTTGTAGCCAAAGGGTACAATCAACAAGAAGGTATTGATTTCGATGAAACCTTTGCTCCTGTTGCTAGGATAGAAGCAACTATAATTTTGATTGCCTTTGTTGCATTTGTGGGATTTAAGTTGTACCAAATGGACGTAAAATGTGCATTTCTAAATGGCTTTTTACTTGAAGACGTCTATGTGGAACAACCTCTGGATTTGAAAATCCCGAACTTCCAAATCAGGTCTATAAGCTTGATAAAGCTCTTTATGGGTTGAAACAAGCTCCTAGGTATGAAAGGTTGTCAAAATTCTTGCTTTCACGTGATTTCATAAGAGGTAAAGTTGATAGAACCCTGTTCCTTCGATCAAAAGGAACAGACATATTAGTAGTCTAGATTTATGTTGATGATATAATATTCGATGCTACTAATGATCTTCTTTGCAAGGAGTTTGTTGAACTTATGAGTAGTGAGTTCGAAATGAGTATGATGGGATAGTTGAACTTCTTTTTGGGATTGCAAATCAAGCAAACTGAAAGAGGAACAATGATCCATCAACAAAAATATGTCAAGGAACTACTGAAGAAATACGGACTGGAACAATCTAAAACCAGCCACAATCCCATAGGAACAGGAACAAGGTTAGTTGAAGATTTGAATGGTAAGTGTGTAAACGAGAAGCAATATAGAGGTATGATTGGTTCTTTATTCTACTTAACTGCAAGAAGACCCGATATTGCTTTTAGTGTTGGTTTATGTGCACGATTCCGATCAAATCCCAAAGAATCTCACTTAACGGCAGTTAAGAGAATTCTTAGGTATTTGAAGGGAAGCGATGACTTATGTTTGTTCTATCCTCGAAATAATGTTTTTGACCTAGTAAGCTATTCGGATGCGGACTATGCTGCAGACTTGGTTAATCGCAAGAGCACATTAGGCAAGCAAGTGAGATGCTCCTTCAAATCCAAGAAAATGATAAGCACACAAAGTCCATTGGAACTTCTTCACATGGACTTATGTGGCCCTATACGCATCCAAAGTCGCTCAGATAAGCGATATGTGTTAGTCATTGTAAATGGTTTTTCAAGAGACACATGGGTTATCTTTCTTCATAGTAAGGATGAGACGTTTGATGAATTTCTAACCTTTGCTAAAAATATTCAACGAACAAGTGGTTTTAAAATAAAACATTTAAGATCTGACCATGGTAAGGAGTTTGAAAACTCCAAGTTTGATGAATTTTGCAGCAATGAAGGGGTTAAACCATAATTTCTCAGCTCTAAGGACACCACAACAGAATAGTGTAGTCGAAAGCAAGAACCAGACCCTTGAGGATATGGCAAGAACGATGATAATTGAAAGCGGTCTTTCGAAGAATTCTTGGGCTGAAGTAGTGAATGCAGCATGCTACATCATCAATCGTGTCATGCTAAGGCCGATTACATTAAAGATACCTTATGAGCTCTTTAGAGGAAGAAAACCCAATATATCTTACTTTCGAGTTTTTGGAAGTAAATGCTTTGTACATAATAATGGAAAGGACAACTTAGGAAAATTCGATGCTAGAAGTGATGAGGCTATTTTTCTAGGATATGCCTTAAGTAGTAAAGCTTATCGTGTTTACAATAAGCGAACAATGCGTGTTGAGGAAAGTGTCCATGTTATATTTGATGAGACTAACTCCTTGTAGGAACAGAGTCATGATGATAACTTTGAAATTGGTTTGACTCGTCCTCAAGAGTCTGATCATTGTGATGAGGAACTAACCCCTGCAGAAAAAGAGAAGAAGCTAGTTCCTGATCCAGAGAACCATGTGCCTGATCCTTCAGAGGAACAAGCAACAGGAGGAACTCAGGAAGATGAAGTAACTCCAAAATTTGAAGAAGATCAAGTGAATCAACCTCCTCTAGAAACACAAAAAGCAACCAGGAGATTTGATCCAAAGCCTTGGACACACCAAAATTCTCATCCCTTAGAATTAATAATAACTGACATTGAAAAGGGAACTCAAACGAGATCTTGAATGAAGAATTTTTGTGCTTTTAATGCTTTCTAATCTAAGACATAACCTAAGGATCATATGGAAGCACTCAAAGAGGCTGATTGGATAAATGCTATGCAAGAGGAACTGAATGAGTGGGTCTTCAGGAACAAGCTCGATGAGCATGGAACAGTGGTAAGAAACAAGGCCAAACTTGTAGCCAAAGGGTACAATCAACAAGAAGGTATTGATTTCGATGAAACCTTTGCTCCTGTTGCTAGGATAGAAGCAACTATAATTTTGATTGCCTTTGTTGCATTTGGGGGATTTAAGTTGTACCAAATGGACGTAAAATGTGCATTTCTAAATGGCTTTTTACTTGAAGACGTCTATGTGGAACAACCTCTGGATTTGAAAATCTTGAACTTCCAAATCAGGTCTATAAGCTTTATAAAGCTCTTTATGGGTTGAAACAAGCTCCTAGGTATGAAAGGTTGTCAAAATTCTTGCTTTCACGTGATTTCATAAGAGGTAAAGTTGATAGAACCCTGTTCCTTCGATCAAAAGGAACAGACATATTAGTAGTCTAGATTTATGTTGATGATATAATATTCGATGCTACTAATGATCTTCTTTGTAAGGAGTTTCCTGAACTTATGACTAGTGAGTTCGAAATGAGTTTGATGGGATAGTTGAACTTCTTTTTGGGATTGCAAATCAAGCCAACTGAAAGAGGAACAATGATCCATCAACAAAAATATGTCAAGGAACTACTGAAGAAATACGGACTGGAACAATCTAAAACCACCCACAATCCCATAGGAATATGAACAAGGTTAGATGAAGATTTGAATGGTAAGTGTGCAAACGAGAAGCAATATAGAGGTATGATTGGTTCTTTATTCTACTTAACTGCAAGAAGACCCGATATTGCTATTAGTGTTGGTTTATGTGCACGATTCCGATCAAATCCCAAAGAATCTCACTTAACGGCAGTTAAGAGAATTCTTAGGTATTTGAAGGGAAGCGATGACTTATGTTTGTTCTATCCTCGAAATAATGTTTTTGACCTAGTAAGCTATTCGGATGCAGACTTGGTTAATCGCAAGAGCACATTAGGCAAGCAAGTGAGATGCTCCTTCAAATCCAAGAAAATGATAAGCACACAAAGTCCATTGGAACTTCTTCACATGGACTTATGTGGCCCTATACGCATCCAAAGTCGCTCAGATAAGCGATATGTGTTAGTCATTGTAAATGGTTTTTCAAGATACACATGGGTTATCTTTCTTCATAGTAAGGATGAGACGTTTGATGAATTTCTAACCTTTGCTAAAAATATTCAACGAATAAGTGGTTTTAAAATAAAACATTTAAGATCTGACCATGGTAAGGAGTTTGAAAACTCCAAGTTTGATGAATTTTGCAGAAATGAAGGGGTTAAACCATAATTTCTCAGCTCTAAGGACACCACAACAGAATAGTGTAGTCGAAAGCAAGAACCAGACCCTTGAGGATATGGCAAGAACGATGATAATTGAAAGCGGTCTTTCGAAGAATTTTTGGGCTGAAGTAGTGAACGCAGCATGCTACATCATCAATCGTGTCATGCTAAGGACGATTACATTGAAGACACCTTATGAGCTCTTTAGTGGAAGAAAACCCAATATATCTTACTTTCGTGTTCTTGGAAGTAAATGCATTGTACATAATAATGGAAAGGACAACTTAGGAAAATTCGATAGAAGTGATGAGGCTATTTTTCTAGGATATGCCTTAAGTAGTAAAGCTTATCGTGTTTACAATAAGCGAACAATGCGTGTTGAGGAAAGTGTCCATGTTATATTTGATGAGACTAACTCCTTGCAGGAACAGAGTCATGATGATAACTTTGAAATTGGTTTGACTCGTCCTGAAAAATCTAATCATTGTGATGAGGAGCTAACCCCTGCAGAAAAAGAGAAGAAGCTAGTTCCTGATCCTGAGAACCATGTGCCTGATCCTTCAGAGGAACAAGCAACAGGAGGAACTCAGGAAGATGAAGGAACTCCAAAATTTGAAGAAGATCAAGTGAATCAACCTCCTCTAGAAACACAAAAAGCAACCAGGAGATTTGATCCAAAGCCTTGGACACACCAAAATTCTCATCCCTTAGAATTAATAATAACTGACATTAAAAAGGGAACTCAAACGAGATCTTAAATGAAGAATTTTTGTGCTTTTAATGCTTTCTTATATAAGACATAACCTAAGGATCATATGGAAGCACTAAAAGAGGCTGATTGGATAAATGCTATGCAAGAGGAACTGAATGAGTTCCAGAGGAACAAGGTCTGGCACCAGGAGACCAAGCCAAAGAACCAAAAAGTTATTAGACTTAAGTGGGTCTTCAGGAACAAGCTCGATGAGCATGGAATAGTGGTAAGAAACAAGGCCAAACTTGTAGCCAAAGGGTACAATCAACAAGAAGGTATTGATTTCGATGAAACCTTTGCTCCTGTTGCTAGGATAGAAGCAACTATAATTTTGATTGCCTTTGTTGCATTTGTGGGATTTAAGTTGTACCAAATGGACGTAAAATGTGCATTTCTAAATGGCTTCTTACTTGAAGTCGTCTATGTGGAACAACCTCTGGATTTGAAAATCCCGAACTTCCAAATCAGGTCTATAAGCTTGATAAAGCTCTTTATGGGTTGAAACAAGCTCCTAGGTATGAAAGGTTGTCAAAATTCTTGCTTTCACGTGATTTCATAAGAGGTAAAGTTGATAGAACCCTGTTCCTTCGATCAAAAGGAACAGACATATTAGTAGTCTAGATTTATGTTGATGATATAATATTCGATGCTACTAATGATCTTCTTTGTAAGGAGTTTGCTGAACTTATAAGTAGCGAGTTCGAAATGAGTATGATGGGATAGTTGAACTTCTTTTTGGGATTGCAAATCAAGCAAACTGAAAGAGGAACAATGATCCATCAACAAAAATATGTCAAGGAACTACTGAAGAAATACGGACTGGAACAATCTAAAACCAGCCACAATCTCATAGGAACAGGAACAAGGTTAGATGAAGATTTGAATGGTAAGTGTGTAAACGAGAAGCAATATAGAGGTATGATTGGTTCTTTATTCTACTTAACTGCAAGAAGACCCGATATTGCTTTTAGTGTTGGTTTATGTGCACGATTCCGATCAAATCCCAAAGAATCTCACTTAACGGCAGTTAAGAGAATTCTTAGGTATTTGAAGGGAAGCGATGACTTATGTTCGTTCTATCCTCGAAATAATGTTTTTGACCTAGTAAGCTATTCGGATGCGGACTATGCTGCAGACTTGGTTAATCGCAAGAGCACATTGGGCAAGCAAGTGAGATGCTCCTTCAAATCCAAGAAAAGGATAAGCACACAAAGTCCATTGGAACTTCTTCACATGGACTTATGTGGCCCTATACGCATCCAAAGTCGCTCAGATAAGCGATATGTGTTAGTCATTGTAAATGGTTTTTCAAGATACACATGGGTTATCTTTCTTCATAGTAAGGATGAGACTTTTGATGAATTTTTAACCTTTGCTAAAAATATTCAACGAACAAGTGGTTTTAAAATAAAACATTTATGATCTGACCATGGTAAGGAGTTTGAAAACTCCAAGTTTGATGAATTTTGCAGGAATGAAGGGGTTAAACCATAATTTCTCAGCTCTAAGGACACCACAACAGAATACTGTAGTCGAAAGCAAGAACCAGACCCTTGAGGATATGGCAAGAACGATGGTTTTATATAGAGTTTTTCCCCCTACTTATAAGCTAAAAAGGATGTCAATGGTGCTCTTAGGAGTCATTTTGTGCTAACTTTCTCCATCTAGTTGTGGTTTTATGTTCTGTGTCAAATTGTAGGTTTTAGGGAATTATTTCCCTATTTTCTACTATTTTTTTACCGCTATACTGGACTGGAGAGGTTTCATGCTGAGTTCCAAGGTCCCGAAGATACTTTCCGGGATCCTTGAGCAAAGGAAGAATTAAAGACTTGGTATTTGAAGCCAAGAACGGAGAAATATGCCCAGGCCCGATCTGATCGGGCAGCACACGCTCGATTGGGCGCCCACAAGAGAGACAATCAGCTTTGTTGCGGGCCCGATCGGGCGCTTTCACCCTGTCGTTATTTCGTTGTGAAGCCCGATTGGGCGGTTCGGCCCGATTGCATCAGACGTGTTTGAGCGAAGTTTTGTGCGCGCTGCTGAGAAGTGTGGGCCACCCGATTGCATCGGGAGTGTCGGCCCGATTACATCGGGCGATGTTCGTTTTTTGAGCGTTGATGCTTTATTGAGCTCGATTTCATCGGGCATACTTGGCCCAATCGGGCAACTGACCCGACACGCGCATTTAATGATTTTTGGGCTATTTTAATAAGACTTTTCCTAGTTGTTTTAGGTTTAGTATAAATAGCAAAATCAGATTATTATTAATCATCTTTGTTTTTAGTCTTTAATTCTCATAGTTTCTTTCAAGAACCCTAGTTTTACTACTTTTCATTTTGGATTCAAGATCAAACATTTGGTTGCTTTCAAGTTCAATATAGTTCTTTAATTTGGTAATCTTCTTCATTGCTTTCTCTATTATTGATTACATTGATTTCTTAGTTATTTGCAATAGTTCAATGTATGAATTTTTACATTGATTTTGTTATTGTTTTCGCAAGCATGAGTGAGTAGTTTTATTTCTAGGATTGTGGGGACCTATGTTTGCAATAAGGGATTGGTAATTAGTGTAATTACCTTTTATTTCAATTGTTTCCTGTGACTGAATCGTTCATGCTAGAATTATGAATTAGGCCTGATTTGTATTTCTATTATCGCAATATTGAATATGCTTCGAGAGGAGAGATTTTGTTTAGGCTTTCAATCGTTAGGCATAGTGATCCTTGACCATGCGAGAGCGACTAGGTGATCTTTGAGGGAGGTAATGTTCGAGAGAAATTGCATGTGCCCTAGATAAATTGATTTATTGGGTGGTTATTATTCGTCTTTGATTTTCCGAATTGTATGCATAGTGATCCATAGTCCTAGTTCTTTATTAATTGATTCTTACCTTCGTATTTAGTTCTGTCATTTGCTTAGTTTAGTGACACTAATTTTCATCTGATTTAGTAAGTATAATAGTAGAATTTAGATACAATAGTATAACTTTCTCCCTGTGGATTCGATCTTGGCTTCCCTGACTACTTGTTAGTGGACCTTAGGTTAGTTTTGATAAGGTGATACGACTTTAGCCTGTCAAACTTTGGCACCGTTGCCGGGGAGACGGTTTATTTTTATTTTCTCTGAATTATAATATTACACTAACCTCTACTCTCAAGAACACCTATTCTTTGGAGCATCTCACGTTTGTTTTGATGTTTTTGGTGTATGAGCAGGAAATTGAAATCCCCAAATCTCATTCCATTTGATCCGGAGATTGAAAAGACCGCTAGTAGACTCAAAAACAAAACTACGCAAGCGAAGTTGTCTGCAGCGACACCCTCCCATAAGCACCTGTTCCACCATTTTCACCACAAAAAGAAATCCCCGTCTCACCTATTACTGCTAGAATGGGTGACGAAGTTAAACCAACCTTCAGAGATTATGCACAACCTTCTCCAGATAATGCACCTACTGGGGTCCGGATGCCTACCATTGCTGCTACAAATTTTGAAATCAAGTCTCATGTTCTCAATATGGTTCAGAATAATCAGTTTGCGGGGTTACCATCTGAAGACCCAAATCAGCACCTGCAGCGGTTTTTACAATATGTGCTACTCAGAAACAAGCTGGTGTTACTGTTGATGAGATGAAACTCATCCTATTTGGTTTCTCCCTGCGAGACAAAGCTTTATTTTGGTATAATAAGCTGCCTTCCACCATCACCACCTGGGCAGAACTATCCCAGATCTTCCTCATTAAGTGGTACCCTTACCAAAAGACTGCAAATATGCGTCATGCCATAGTAACTTTCACCCAAGATCCTGGAGAGTCATTGTATGAAGCTTGGGAGAGGTTCAAGGATCTGCAGCGCCTTTGTCCGCATCATGGTTTGGACCAGTGGTATTTGTGTCAGATTTTCTACACTAAAGTTGATGCAGATACAAGGCGGGTAATTGATGGAGCCTCCGGTGGGTTCTTCATGGATAAGGCCATTGATGAAGGGTATGAAGTTCTGGAGAAACTCGCTTCCAGTCAAGCATCTACCATTCGTTCCTCCATGAAAAAGGGAGGGAAACATGATGTTGAGGCCATTTCTTTACTGTCCGGGCAACTAGTTGCTCTAACCCTGAAGATTGATTCTTTGAAGCTAGGTAATAACTCCTCCCATATGAGTGTTAACGCGATGGCTAGTGCTTCTAATTACAATGCTCCCATTTGTGATGCTTGTGGGATACATAGGCACAACTCTCAAGAGTGTCCTGCACTCCTATCTTCTAATGTAGGGGGTAACTGTGAGGCAGTTAATGCTTTTCAGTCACAACCTAGGGGCTAGTTCAATCCATATTCTAACACTTACAACCCCAGGTTGAGAAATCACCCAAACCTCTCATATCGGAGCAATAATGTGTTGAATCCTCAACCTCAACAACCATATATCCCACAAAATCAGGTTCACCAATATCAGCCTCAACATCAAGCTCATCCTGATTTCCAGAGAAATTAGGCTCCACAACCACCTGCTCCTACTACTAACCCAGCCATGACAGAGCTGAAGAATATGATGTTTCAGATGCAGAAAGGTTTTAATGCCTTTCAAGCAGACACAAAGGCTCAGTTGGAAAATTTGGGTACACATAACAAGATGTTAGAGACTCAACTAGCTCAGTTGGCTAGTTCTTCTGCTAGTAGGCCACCTAGGTCATTACCTTCACAACCAATGCAACCAAGAGATACTTTCAATGCCATCACTCTTAGGAGTGGAACGCAGTATGATGGTCCGGAGATGCCTAAGGATGATCCGGTTGAGTCAGACAAGAATGAAGCTGTCACTGACAATTCCACAGCTCCTAAGGAGGCCAGCAATGTAGAGAAGCAGACAGTAGCTAAAAAAGTTCCATCTACCACTCCTGTGATCAGGGTACCGTTCCCCAATCGCCTATTAAAGACTAAGCTTAATCATCAGCTCGGTAAGTTTTAGGATGTAGTGAAGAATCTTTAGGTAACTGTCCCTTTTACTGAACTTATTACTCAAGTTCCTGCATATGCTAAATTTTTGAAGGAAATTCTGACTAGGATGAGAGCCTTTAATGAAATTGAGACTGTAGCTTTCATTGAAGAATGTAGTGCTCTTTTGCAAAACCAGCTGGGGAGTTTTTCTATCCCTTGCAACGTTGGCACCATTTTTATCGATAAGGCTTTATGTGATTTGGGTGTTAGTGTTAGTATCATGCCCCTTACTGTTTGCAAAAAGCTTGACATGGGAGATTTAAAATGTACCAATATTACTCTTCAAATGGCTAACCGTTCTGTTAAATACCCCCTAGGTATCTTAGAGGACGTCCCCTGTGAGAGTAGGTAAATTTTTTATTCCTGTGGATTTTGTTGTGCTTGACATGGAAGAGGATACTCAGATCCCAATTATTTTAGGGAGACCATTCCTTCATACTGTTGGAGTTGTCATAAATGTTAAGAATGGGAAATTAACTTTGGGAGATGATAAGGTGACTTTTAGTTTGACCAATGCCTTAAAAGTCCCATGCTAGAGGAAGCCTGTTATAGAATTGATGTCATTGATGTGCTGGTTAATGACGACATGCCTAAATCCCTTCTGCGGGATCCTCTGGAGGCTTTGCTTTGTTTTAGATCTTCCACAGGTGATGGTAATCCATTAAGTGCTGAAGTAGATGACTGGGAAGCAGCTCTTACATGTGAAGAGCTTGACGGTATTACCACTCATGAGAAGGAACGGTTAGTATATGATACTCAACCAGTGGAGGTAAAGAAACCTGAACTGAAACCCCTTCCCCCTTCTCTGCGATATGCTTTTCTGGATGAATCTGAAATTTATCCTGTGATTGTTAGTGCTTCCCTGAATTATGGTCAAATGTCTCAACTTTTATCTGTTTTGAGAAAACATAAACAAGCCATTGGATATAATATTAATGATTTGAAAGGTATAAGCCCTGACTTCTGCATGCATAAAATTCACTTAGAGGATGACCATCGTCCTAGTATACAAGGCCAACGTCGTTTGAACCCCAATATGCAGGAGGTGGTTAAGAAAGAGGTTATGAAGTTGCTTGATGCTGGAATCATCTACCCCATTGCTAACTCTAAGTGGGTGAGTCCAGTTCAAGTGGTTCCTAAAAAGGGAGGTACTACTGTTGTCAAAAATGAAAAAAATGAATTAATTGCTACAAGAGTAGTATCTGGTTGGCGTATGTGCATTGACTATAGGAAATTAAATGTTGCCACCAAGAAAGATCAATTTCCCCTCCCCTTCATTGACCAAATGTTGGAAAGGCTAGCTTGTCACTCTTACTTTTGTTATCTAGATGGCTATTCAGGTTTCTTCCGAATACCTATCCACCCAGATGACCAGGAGAGACCACCTTTACATGCCCCTATGGTACCTTTGCTTATCGCAGGATGCCATTTGGACTATGCAATGCCCCGCCACCTTCTAACGTTGTATGATGGCATCTTTTCCGAGTTCATTGAGTCCATTATGGAAGTGTTTATGGATGACTTTAGCGTGTATGGAATTGATTTTGATGCATGTTTGATAAATTTGGCTAAAGTTTTGAAAAGATGTGAAGATGTCAATCTTGTACTAAACTGGGAGAAGTACCACTTCATGGTTACTGAAGAAGTGGTACTTGGTCATATTATTTCGGAACGTGGCATCCAGGTGGATAAAACAAAATTCAAGTGATTGAGCAATTACCCCCTCCTGTGAATGTCAAAGTGGTGCGAGGTTTTCTTGGTCATGCGGGGTTTTATCGCCGCTTCATCAAGGATTTCTCTAAAATTGCTAAATCACTTACTCAGTTGCTCTTCAAGGATGCCCCGTTCCTGTTTACTAATGAATGTCTTGTATCTTTCAACAGGATCAAGCAAGCTTTGATTACTGCTCCTATCATTCGATCTCCGGATTGGACCCTTCCATTCGAGATTATGTATGATGCTAGCGAGTATGCTGTGGGAGCTGTGCTTGGTCAGAGGAAGGGCAACATCCTCCATGCGATATACTACGCTAGCAAGACACTAGATGAAGCTCAAGTTAACTATACCACCACTAAGAAAGAGCTTCTAGCTGTGGTCAATGCACTGGACAAGTTCAGGACTTATTTGCTGGGGTCTAAGGTCATTGTTTATACCGACCATGCTGCATTGAAGTACCTCCTAGCCAAAAAGGAGGCCAAGCCTAGACTCATTCGGTGGATTTTGTTGCTCCAAGAATTCGATTTAGAGATAGAGATAAAAAGGGAGCAGAAAATGTAGTGGGCGATCACCCGTCCGTTGCGATGCGAAGATATGGAAGAGGGTCTACCCATTGATGACTCATTTCCTGATGATAAGCTCCTGGCAGTCACTTCTATCACCCCGTGGTATGCAGACTTCGCCAACTTCTGTGTGAGTGGACAGACTCCCCTAGAGCTGAGTTACCAGCAGAGGAAGAAATTCCTCCATGAGGCTAAAAAGTATTTTTGGGACGGCCCTCTATTGTACAAGCTTTGTGCTGACACCATATATAGGCGATGTATCCCAGAATGGGAGGTGCATGACATTTTGAAGCACTCCCACTCCCTGCCATGTGGAGGCCATGCTGGGCCCTCCAAAGCCATTGCTAAGGTACTTCAGTCTGGTTTTTACTAGCCTACTTTATTTCATGATGCTAATACCTTTGTTAAGTCTTGTGATGCATGCCAACGGGAAATATTTCCCGTAGACATGAGATACCCCAAACCCCCATTTTGGAAGTTGAATTATTTGATGTATGGGGGATTGATTTTATGGGCCCTTTTCCCTCTTCCTCGGGCAATAATTTCATACTTGTTGATGTTGATTATGTGTCTAAGTGGGTAGAAGCCATTGCATCACCAACTAACGACTCCAATGTCGTTATGAAATGTTTAAAAAGATTATCATTCCAAGGTTTGGGGTACCAAGGGTTGTCATAAGTGATGGTGGATCTCATTTTCACAAACGAACTTTCGAAGCTCTGCTTAAGAAATACGGTATCTACCATAGGACTGGCCTAGCAGGTCACCCTCAGACAAGCGGGCAGGTAGAAGTGTCTAATCGTGAGATAAAGACTATCTTAGAGAATGTGGTAGCTAAATCTAGGAAGGATTGGATTGACAAATTAGATGACACCCTATGGGCTTACAAAACTGCTTTTAAGACCCCTATTGGCACCACTCCTTACAGCTTAGTCTACGGGAAAGCATGTCACTTACCTGTCGAGCTAGAGTACAAAGCTTTTTGGGCTGTTAAGGAGCTGAACCTTGATGCTAAGTTAGCAGGAGAAAAACGCCTATTGCAGATTAATGAGCTTGATGAACTCCGGTTGAATGCTTATGATAGTTCGCGTCGCTACAAAGAGCGCACTAAGAGATGGCATGATAAGAAAATTTTGAGTAGAGAGTTCTCAATTGGTGACAAGGTCTTATTGTACAACTCTAGATTAAAACTTTTCCCTCGTAAGTTGAAGTCTAGGTGGTCTGGTCCATTTTCTGTCACTAATGTTAACAAGTTTGGTTCTATTGAGGTGATGAATGCAACAGGTGAAAAGTTCAAAGTTAATGGCCAACGCTTAAAGGAGCTCCTGTTGGATCTGTGGAGGAATTATACCTCTAACCCCCTTCCCCTTCTGCTTGAGGGATGAGGCATTATGGTCGTGCGGGACCTTTATAAACCAACGGTAATTGGGAGGCAACCAGATTTTCCTTTTCCTTTTCTTCTTATTTTTTAGATTTGCTAGTTTTGTAGTTTTTGGTAAGAGAGTGAGAGGGTACTAATCATCATCTTGAGGCTATATGCGTGCAGCAATTTTTCACATAATAGCTTGGGTCGTTATCCAATTGAAAAGATCACAAAAATCAAGGAAAACGACTGTTTGGGCAGTCGCCCTATGCTGCCGGCCACACTGCCCGAGTGGGCCCGTAAAGAAAAATTGAAAGGAATAAACAAAGGAAAGCGCCCGATGGGATCGGGCACCAACGCCCGATCAGGCATCTGACCGTCAATGAAATGCAAACCGCCCGATTCTGCTGGGCAGGATCGCCCGATCAGGCGTCACACCGTCAGATTTTATCACAACAAAGTTCAGCGCCCGATCGGTCCCGAGACCATTTTATGGGCGACAATAATGAAGAAAAAAAAAACTCCCGTTGCCCGATCGGGCCTTCTCCAGCGGGCAACATTAAAACTATTTTTCACTCTCTTTCTCCCATTCATCTCACAATCTCTTCCTCTCTCTCCTTCAAACCCCAAACCCCAATTCTCACCTTCTTCCCCAAATTCTCACTCCACCATTGAAGACCTCCAAAGCTACTTCAACCTTCACAAAATCACTCATCTCATCATCCCCTACAAATTTCTCACTCCATCCTCTTCCTTTTTTTTCACTACATCCCTCACATCCATCTCCTCCTCCTTCCTTCCACCATTAAAGTGAGTGAAAAGCTTCCTTCCATCATCCCCATTAAAGTGAGTGTGAAATCCTTTACATTTTTACAAGCAACATGAATTTAAGGAGGCGTCGCGAATCTGGCACCGGGTCTCAACCACCACCACCACCACCGGTCCCCCGGGATGAGACTTTTCCGGACGTCATCTTTTCGTCGGAAGAGTAGCGTGAACGGTTTCAGCGCCTAAAAGGGCGCGAGGTGAGTCCTACCCACTTTCTTGATATCGAATTTTTGAGTAAATTGGATATTGCATCTGAATTCAAGGATTTCATGAAAATAATAGGGATGGAATCATTTTTTTCCGTGCATGTTAATACATATCCTGTCCTTGTCTATGAATTTTATAGAAGTCATGAGGTTACCAAACTCCGAACTGAACCCGTCTCATATGTATCCTTTAGACTACTAAATCAGGACTTTCACCTATCCCTACCGGAATTTGCAAGAATTCTTCGAGTCTAATGTCGTGGGGAGATTGGGCACCCCCCTAACTACCACCATCGTGACACCTACTTTGCCATCACAGGTGATGAATATGAGTTCACCCTACAACATTGTAAGGGTAAATACATCCACCAACCCATCTTCAAACTTCGGGTCCGGTTTATGTCTCAGACACTGTTTGGCAGGGTGGAAGGAAAATTAATCAGGGGGGATGAACTGTTCTTAATAGGGAGCTACATGCTTAGAGGGACGCGTCACCAATTTCAATACAACATCCCTCACCATGTTGCACTCCAAATGGAGCGTATTGCTACCACATATCCCAAGAGGCGAGCGGACGGTACCTTAACCTCTCGTGCCATTGTGAATGGGGGGTTGGTCACTCTTTTTGCTAGGAAAATCCCCAGTTTTGATGAGTCCCGCTACCAGCCAGCCATAGGACCTACCCTCATGGATTATGCATTCCTAGATCTCCTCCGTTGGTTAGAGAGGGCTGGGGATAAATACCAGTGGCGCATCAACGGGATGCGCTCTATTGAGCTGCCTAGTCCTTTAGCAAAAATCAGACCTGGGCAACCCCATTACCACCTTCCCATTGCTGGTACTGACTTTCCTACCCCCTTCCCTGAGATACCTCAGCGCACCTTTCACCGCTGCCTCCCTCATTCTGATGATATTGCCTCTACTTCTGATGCTCCTCCTCCCCCATATTCTGCTGCTCCTCCTCCTTCTTTTGATTTTCAGGTTATGATGAGCATGCTCCAACGGATGGAGTCTGGCATTACTGCCAACTCTGCAGCCATCCAGAGCATCGACCAGCTGGTTGATGCCAACTCTGCAGCTCTCCAGAGCATTAGCCAACGTGTTGATACATTGGCCAATGATCAACACTTAGCTATGTATCCCATGTACGATGAATACTGCAGACTGCATCGGATTGCTGAAACAGACGCGCACCCTTCTTGGTACACTTGGAACTCGAGTTACAGCCAGCCGGGATCCAGTAGTAGGGGTGGCATAGGTGAGGATGATGATGGTGATGACATTTCCATGGATGACTGATATCCATGCCTTTCCTTTCCCTTGTTGCAATAAGGCCATTGCCACGTTCAGCTTCGGGGAGGATTTTTGTAAGTACTTCCCTCTCTTTTACTGCTTTTTAGGTTAGTTAATTTAGTTTAATTGCTTTGAAAAATATGAAAAATCACAAAAAAAAACAAAATGAAATATTGCTGAAAAAAAAAACACAAAAATACAAGATGAATATGAATAGATTGATTGCTTCCTTGTACTCCGAACTTTGCTTTGAAAAATGATTTAACTCATTATACTAGATAGTTGGGAATTTGTGATTGGGATGTTGTGATGTGATCGCTGATTGCCTTGATCTTGAGTGGATTTTGATGATAAAGCGCTTACTTTAACTGCATGCTTGAATTGGTTAGATTGTGAGGATTCATTCTAGCCCTCGAATTTATATCTATATCCGGTCTATTCTTGTGTGTAAGTTCCTCGTAGCATTCTTATCTTGGCTTTGGCATTGTACTCGTTGATTTCTGGTGGCTTTGGAGATGTGCTGTGATAGAGGCGTTCATTTGATTAATTTTTAACCCTCAGAGTTGTTTGATGAATCATTTTACCCCTAGCCCTGCTGAGCCTAATGACTTTTTTTTGGATCTATATTAAGCTACATTACACGCCTTGAGCCTTTAAAATGACTATTGTCCCAAGCCTAGCTTAGGGGAGCATTTGTTAGGTTGATATTATATCGTGTGGTTGATTCCGTAGGGTGGTTGCAAAATAATCACTAGTAGAGAAATGACAATTTGCGTCGGACCTGGGACCTCCATTTGCGTCGGACCTGGGACCTCCATTTGCGTCGGACCTTGGTCCGACGGCACTGGTCTCGTCGCAGATGAAAGACAGCCATCTGCCTCGGATAAGCCACGACGCAATTAATCGAAGGTTTGCGTCGGACAAAACAAGCATGCGACGCACATGCCCATCCCCCCATGCACCAACAGCAGCCCAGGCAGCCTCATTTGCGTCCCATGCAGTGCCATATGCGACGCAAATGGTGCTTCATCTGCGTCGCATATGGCACTGCATGCGACGCAGATGAGGCTGCCTGGGCTCCTGCTGGCTGCTGCACACACACCCATCTGCGTCGCATGCAGTGCCATATGCGACGCAGATGAAGCACCATTTGCGTCGCATATGGCACTGCAAGCGACGCATATGCTATTTTTTTTTGTTTTTTTTTTCAGCTCTTTTTTGTTTTTTTTTTCTTTTTTTTTTTTGTTTTTGTTTTCAGCTATTTTTTTATTTATTTTCAAGACTAAGCAAACATTATGTTAATAATTATGAGCAGAAAATTCGGCAGAGTCTCCTTTGTAATTTGGACAACCCAAGAAATCGTTGGGAAATTTTTGCATATATATAACCAAAACCTGTTTCAGTACATCTCAATCAAGCAACCAATGTTGCAATCAATCAACCAACAAGGTTCAAGCAACCAATGTTGCAATCAATCAACCAACAAGGTTCAAGTAACAAAATATTATTCTAACCTACAAATACATACACTAACCATCAAACTTAGTCTGCTTCGTTAACGACCCGTACAAAGTATTCCGCAAAAAGTTCTTTGAGGTCGTTGATCTCATATATGGAGTATGGCTCAAGACTTGACGAAAAAGCCTAGAAATATATTAAACTAGTTAATATACTTTAAAATTCTATAAGTATAAATAATGAATTTACAACATACATATACCTCATACAAATTCTCTGATTCATAGTATAAGCGGATGATTAGAAACATGTATCTCATCAAGAAATAGCCGCATTCCACTCCTCCCGATTGTTGAGCACACTACACCAAATTTAAGATATATATTAGAATCGGAAAAAAAAATTCTAAATAGAATTATAAAGTATCAAATACAAAACCATAAGAGTTTTACCCGCATATATGTCCAAGACAATTTAGTTCCTTTATTTGATCCTTCAAGCCGCGTGTATTTTGTATATGCACTAAATATAGAGATTTTGTAACAATTAATTACTATAAACATTTATAAATTATTTAAAATATCATAAAATGCATGTAAACTTATTAACATGTATAACAACTATGAACTTACGTATTCAACGGTATCTTGATAGTTAAGGATCTATCTCTCTTCATCGAATCAAATATATATACCGTTCTCTTAGATAGACAAATGATAAGAAGAATCCAATGATCCCTAAGGCATGAAGCAAAATGTGATGTTTTATATATATAACCACCAGTTCATAAATATAAAACAAAGTAAAGATTAGTTTAACTAACATACTTTTCAATATACGGACATAGGATGTAACGCATATATTGATTCGCTTTCATTGAACTTGCCATGTAGTTGATCACGGCATCTAAGTGATTGCGTATCATGGTCGCTGAAATCATACTTGGACACATGAAACCAATATTATTATCTCCATGCTCCTCAGACTGCTCTGCCAAGTACCTAAGTTCCAAACAGTTATAGTTAGGAGAAACAATAAAAATAAATAGCAATGTTAATTAGTTTAGAGTTTGAAAAATCTCACATCATAAATACTTGCAAATTGGATGCATTAATCCATGCTCCCGTGAGAAGTTGAAAAACATCTTGTCGTGAGCGAATGATCATATGATCTCTATCAAAGTCGAAGACGGTACCCTTCTGAACTTGCAAGTGAAAAGGCTCATCTGAGGGTTTGGCGCAAAATATTCGGTGCATCTCCTTGATATTATCATCCATATCATCCAGTGTCAAGTCAATAAAAGGATCTACGTGCCTATGTGAAGACTCATCGGTGCAAGGATCACTACCAACTATTTTTTTCTTCTTCTTCTTCTTCATCGCACCGTCTTTAGGTATATGTTCCTAATTCAATTTGACTTCTTTTTAATTCATATTATATATGTATATAGATTATTTCATATATAAATCAAGATTACTTAGTATACAAAATTAAGATGACTTAGCATATATAAATCAAAATTTCTTAGTATATATATTTACATTTCTTAGTATATAAATCAAAATATTAAACATAAGTTACCTGATTATCTGAGACTAAAAATACCAACTCTTTCGGCCATTCTATGAATAAACCCTCGGCTTGACTGAGTTTCATGATGTATGGAGTAGGTAGTGGAACTAGAGCTTCTGCGTAGTCTGAAAAAAAGTCATCAACACTCACTTTCACGACCGTAGGATGTGATGATGACTTCGTTTGCGGATGTACGGTACCCTCAGCTACAATGATCGGTCCCGAGTTATCCGCTATTGCCAAACGACATGGAACCGAACTCTTAACATCCAATGAGAACACAATGTCATTGATTAAGTGTTTTACAAACATAATATCATAATCGTAGAAGATATTAAATAACTATATACCTGCAAGTTCACAAATGGATCATTGCCCCCCGAGTGACAGCTACTAGGATCAAGTGGAGTGTGAGGACTTGTTTGATTTGGTGCTTGAAGACCTAATTGCGCCGCAAAAGCCATCAACCTTTCTTGAACTATAGCATCAATCTTCGAGTTCATCTCTTGCATCGTCTGTTCTCTAACTCTTTGGCTCACTCTAGCCTCCAACTCCTGCATCTCCTCATCATCCATGCCCCTACCCTTTCGAGCAGTACTATTCCGATCAGGATCTCTCCAAACCGATGTAATCCCAATGCTACGCCCAGCTGTTAACACACGCCCAGGACGGTCTTTCCTCTGTAGAGCACGGGATAGAACATCATCCATCCGACCTGGAACAAACTCTCCTTCCTTTTCTTTCCTTTTCCAATCATCCTGCATCAAATTCAAAAAAATCATATGATTAGTAGAATTCTAGAATACGAGTAATTAGACAAGAAAATATCATAAAATTTGAAGAATTCTTACAATGGACTCATTTATCTTTTGTGTTTCTTCATTAGGGAAGAAAAGATGTCCTTCCTTATCTTTTTTCGATCTAGCAAGAAGCCATGGCAAAGTTCGATCCGGCAAGGAGGAAATAATTGATGATGTGGATGAGTCAACAGATGATGCTGTAGAGGATTTAGGGATATACCCTTTGTCTTTCCAAACGGGAATCATCTCCGCATATGACTTTTGACCCAAAAAATGAGGATGAATGTTGGCAGCCTGAGACTTTCTTGCTCTTTCACTTTTAGCCTAATATGAAAACAAGTAACTAGTTAATATTCACAAAAAAAAATTGATTATAACATATTATGTAATTGTAACGTACATATTATATACCTTAAACTCCTTAGAGCTACACTTTTTCACAAATTCGTCCCAAATCTCTTTCGTGATGAAAGGATAGAGCACGTACGGTTGCATATCATTGTTAGGCCCCAGCCTCGTTTTTGTGATCCATCGACTCACTAATCTTGACTTGAAATCTCTCCACCGCTTATCACAAGTAGTCAACACATCTCGTTTCTTCCTCTCATCCTCTTGTATTCCAAACTCCTTCTTCAATATATAAAATGAACCAATAATACACGATTAGTATAATAAACATGATTCAAAATAAAACTAAAAGAATGGATTTTAAAAATACATAGGTTTACTTACTTTAGCATCTGCCCATAAACTATTTTTTAGGCCTTCATCCCAACTATCGTACAAGATAGACACTTTGCTTCTACTGATTTTGCCGCAATGTGTCTTGTACGCACCAACATGATCCCCAATCGGACGCATCCAATCATCCCACTGAAGTACTCTTGGGACCTCGGATTTGGAACGTATCCCTTTTGTAGGACCTCTAGGCTTGCTCACTCTTTTCTTCCTACTACCTCCATCAGTTATCTCGGTCTTAGAACGTGGCTGCCGATCATCATCGGATGCATCATACATTATGTGATTTTCCATCACTACACCTGAAACCATAAAGCATAAAGACATGTTAGATTCATCAATGAAATAATACAAAATTATTTTAACGAAGCATAAAATATATAATTGAAGAATATAAACAATAGTAGTTGCAATAATATTACATTAGTTACCTATTAATCACTTTTTTCTTTGACAACGTAAAATCCCTCATTATGGTCTCGACGAATGTAATTCGTGTCCAGATCTTCCCCTAATGTACTTGGAATGACTACTGACGAAGCAATGACTTCATTGAATTGCTTATCGTATTCCTCTTCATCATGTACATCATCAATTCCAAGTATTCTCCTTTTTCCTTCAATGACAACAGACCATTTTGAATCGACGGGGTCAACCATGTAGAATACTTGTTTTGCTTGTGATGCCAATATCAAAGAATCTTCATGATGCCCTAACCGGCTGAAATTGACAAAGTCATGTTCATCCTTCTTTACACCACGACGAATATCAAACCACTTGCATTAAAAGAGCGGAATCTTGAAGTCAACATAGTCAAGTTCTAATATATCTTCAATGAACCCGTAGTAAGACTTCATTCTCTCAATAATGGTTCTATCGCTTCTACTTTTAAACTCTGATGACAAAGCCCCCAACGTAACACCACTTTTTTGCATTGTGGATTTGTCATCTTGTCGTTTAGTGTAAAATGAATAACCATTGATGTCATACCCTTCATAGGAAAGAACTTGCATCTTTGACCCATATGCCAACCATCTCAACGTATCTGATACATCATTTTTTGGGTCAGATAGTTGGTTCATAACTCGTTCTTTAAACCAATCAACGAACGACCGATTCTGCTCAATCATCAACTCACGTTTATTCTTCAATGGATACTGAACACTAAGCATCTTCTTGTGCTCATCTAAGTAAGGATGAACTTGTTTTAGATTTTCTAACACCAAAAATTCTGCTTTTCTTTTCAACTCTCCATCAAGACACATTCTTTTTCTCCCAATGGTACCACAACCAGCAAACCTTCCTTCATGTCTAGATTTTGGCAATCCAATTGTTTGTGCACGTGCTAAATACTGACTTACATATTCAGATACTTCCTCCGCAACTGTTCTTTGGACAATACTTGCTTCGGTCCGGGCCGGATTCATCACTTTTCCCTTGAGAGTACCCATATGCCTTTCGAAAGGCCACATATACCTCATACAAACAGGCCCACAAAGTTTAATTTCTCGGACAAGATGAATTATCAAATGAGGCATGATGTCAAAGAACGATGGTGGGAAGTACATTTCAAATCGACACATCGTCTCTATTACATCAGCTTGCAACTTATCTAGAGTGTTAGGATCAATCACCTTACTAGATATAGTTCTGAAGAAGAAACACAACTTTGTAATCGTGTATCTCACTTGGGAAGGCAAAATTCCTCGTATTGCAACAGGTAATAAATGCTGCATCAAGATATGACAATCATCAGATTTCACACCAACGAGCTTCAAGTCCTTCAGTGAGACAAGGTTTCGAAAATTTGACGAGTATCCAGTAGGGACCTTTAACCTATGCAGAGACTCACAAAAACTCGTTTTCTCCTTCTTAGACAAAGTGTAGCAAGCTGGTGGCAGATAATAGCGTTGTCCCCGCTCCTGAGGTGCTAGTTCTGGTCTTCCCATTTCAGCCATGTCTTTCCGAGCTTTAACTCCATCCTTTGTCTTCCCGGGCATATTCAACAATGTTCCGACAATGGCATCACAAACATTTTTCTCAATGTGAATTAGATCAAGACAATGTCTGACTTCTAAGAATTTCCAATATGGGAGGTCCCAGAAATTAGATCTTTTCTTGTATAAGTTCTTTGAGACACTTTTGAAGGGCTTGCCAAACACTGTTTCAATATCTTTTACCCGATTAGAAACCTGTTTACCACGCAAGGGTACAGGGGCTTCTCTCATCTCCACTTTTCCATTGAACAACTTTTTCTTCTTGCGAAATGGATGATCTAAAGGAAGCCATGTACGATAATGGAGGTATACATTCTTCCCACAATGATGTAACCGCTCATCAATCATATACTCATCACAAATAGGGCATGCCTTTGCTCCTTTAACCGTATACCCAGACAAATTCCCGTAAGCCGGGAAATCATTAATCGTGCAAAATATCATGGCACGTAATGTGAAGTTAGTTTTCGTATACGCATCGAACATCGAAACACCTTCATCCCAGAACAATTTCAGATCTTGAAGGAGTGGGTCAAGATACACATCTATGTCGTTTCCGGGTTGCTTAGGACCCGAAATAAGAAGCGATAGCAGAATAAATTTACGCTTCATACATAACCAGGGGGGCAGATTATAAATGGTCAGTAGAACCGGCCAACTGCTATGTTGGGTACCTAGTGCGCCAAAAGGGTTCATCCCATCTGTACAAAGTCCAAGCCTAAGATTTCGAGGTTCTTTACCAAAACCTGCGAACTTTCGGTCGATATTTCTCCATTGCGGAGAATCGGCCGGATGTCTAAGCATCCCATCTTTCTTCCTCTTGTCCGCATGCCACCTTAATAATTTAGCATTATTTTCATCCGAAAATAAACGCCTAAATCTCGGAATGATTGGAAGATACCAAAGAACCTTCGCCGGGGTTTCTTTCTTTCTCACTCCCTGATCATCCTCTTTTATCTTGTACCGAGACTTTCCACACCTTGGACACTCACCCAAATCCTTGTACTCATTTCGATACAGCACACAATCATTTGGACATGCATGTATCTTCTCATACTCCATACCTAATGGACACAACAATTTCTTTGCCTCATAGGTAGAGTTGGGAATTTCATTTCCTTCAGGTAGCAATTCTTGTAAAAAAGTGAACAACTCACTTAGACTTTTATCTGTCCAACTATACTTCGATTTCATATTGAACAATGTGAGGATGCCAGAAAGTTTACTGAAATTCTTACACCCCGGATACATAGGTTTGTCCGCTGCACTTAGAATACTATCATACATATGGGGACGATCGGTTCCTTCATCCTCCAAATTGTGCAACATCTCATCTACCCTATCATTCTCATAAATTACCCTATCATTCTCAGTATCATTCTCTCCTTTTTCGATATCAACCTCAACCTCAACCTCAACCTCAACCTCAACCTCATCATCAATGTGATCAACATGCAAATCATCACACAAGCTAGTGGAGCTCATACCTGGATCATAAAACTCTCCATGCCATGTCCACCTCGTATAGTTGCTCTTAAACCCACGACGAATCAAATGATCCTTAATTTGATCCACATCACGATACCCCCTAGAGTTATTGCAATCACACCATGGACACAAGACTAACTTTGACCCGATCTGCAATTGATGTTCTAACGCAACTCTGATAAATTCATCAACCCCTTGTAGAAATGTCGCCGAAATTGGATTACCATACATCCAATTTCGATCCATATTTATACACTATAGAGACACCAAACAAGAACACAATCAATCACATCATTCAAAGTGTCTTATCAAATGCAGTCATGAACATTTGGGTCCTTATCACTCCAACCTAACACATCCTTGAGTTTCTCATCTCACTAGTGAATGAACATTTGGTTTTCAATTCTAAGAAAAATCCGGCAGCACTTCCCTACAGTTCTCCAAGTACACGATGAAGATAGTAGGTAAACTATCAACATACGTACCCAGAGAACGCTTAGGGAAATGAGCTAGATCTTTCTTAGAATCGAAAACCAAACATTCATTCACATCCTAAGTGAGATAAGAAACCCAAAGTCAGTCCCAAACCGGGGACTATTCAAGACTTACTCCTAATGAGTAAGCCTCGAACGGGTATCTAGGCCAATGATGCACACATTGCAATTAAACAGCAAAAACCAATCCATTCCTTAGATTTCCCTCCCCACCGCGTTAAGGTATGTCCATATAAGTTTGGTCATAATTCAACATATGCTTTCCCAATCACATAACCAAACAATTCACATATACTTTCCCAGTCACATAATTCAACATTATAGGGACAAATAAAACAAATAAACATAAAGCAAAAGCTATAATATATATACATCTGCTCTCAAGGAGCAGCGAAGACAAGCACAACGAGGTGAGCTTGGAGCACCAGCCGACAAGTAGAAGATGGAATGTGGCAACTACATTAGGGCATTAACCAACCCACAAATTAAATAGTGATTAAGTCATAACTCATAAACATCAACTATCTAATATTAAGACATTAACAAATTAGAAATTAAGAAACAACATTAAGAATAAAGTACAATTATTAAGATCAATGGTAAAAAACAAGACTCACTTGTGAATATAATTATATAGTAGAAAGGAAGTATTTTAGAGCACTACAAACTACAAACATCCTAAATATAATCTTAAAATCTTAAACTACAAACTACAAATTAAACTACAAACATACTAAATTCAATCTTAAAATTCAATCTTAAACTACGAACTACAATCACTCTACTAATACAATCACAAACTCCTTGATTAAGATCTAGCAAAAATAAGGAAAAAATTCCAAAAAAAAAAAAAAAGACAGAAATTGGTAAAAAAAAAAAGACATAAGTTGAGACAGAAATTTGAAAAAAATAAAAAAAAGACTTACATTGCCGGAGACGGGGAGACGGAAAGCAGCGGCGGCAAGCAGCAGGGGAGCGCGGCGTGACGGGGGAGCGCAGCGACGGGTGAGTGAGAGTGAGTGAGAAAGAGGAGGAGTGCAAGAGAGAGAGCGTGAGTGAGAGAAATAGGAGGAGGAGCGCCGACGAGAGGAGTTGACGGAGCAGCGGCGACGGGTGAGTGAGAGTGAGTGAGTGAGTGAGTGAGAAAGAGGAGGAGTGCAAGAGAGAGAGAGTGAGTGAGAGAAAGAGGAGGAGGAGCGCAGGCAAGAGGGGTTGACGGAGCAGCGGCGGCGCGACGGGGGAATGTCGTTCAACAGCGCCGGCGAGTGTTTGTGGGAATTCGCATGAAAGAGAGAGAAGTGCGAGTGTTTGTGAATATTGGCCCAACTGATGGGCGGATACGAAAATTAAAACTATTAAATATGAGTCATCTGCGTCGGATAGGTCTATGGTCCGACGCAGATGACTAAGTACTCTTAATGGGCAGGCCGCAAAATATAAACAAACGTCATCTGCGTCGGATGGGGCTATGGTCCGACGCAGATGACTAATCAATACTTTTGGCTGGGCAGGCAAAAAAATACCAAACGTCATCTGCATCGGATGGGGTTATGGTCCGACGCAGATGACTAATCAATCAAATTACTTGGCTGCTGCAAAAAACTTACAAAGCGTCATCTGCGTTGTTTGCCGGTATACGTGTGACGCAAAACAGGCCTGTATAATTTTGCTAGGCTATTTGCGTCGGATTTTTTGTAGGATCCGACGCACATATATCATTTGCGTCAGTTGCTCTCTCGTGCAACGCAAATAATCAGACGTAAATCGTGAATTCTGTAGTAGTGAATGTTATGTTGGTACAAAGTAAAGTGAAAAAAGGAAAGAAAAGCAAATAAAAAGAAAGAAAAGAAATAATACATGAAAAGTCTCCATGATCTTCACTCATTAAGTTTCAAGAAATTCATGAGAATTATATTGAAGGAGACAATTATTGGTTGGTTCGTGAAATTTCAGAGTTGGTTATTATGTTCGTTATGTTGTTGAGCACCACATTCCTTGCTCCCCTTTTCTTGCTCCCCTTTTCTTGGCTTTTCCACCACATTCCTTAAATAATTTCCGTACCTTTACCCGAGCCCCATTACAACCCTGAGAAAGACCTTTTGAGCACGTGTTTGATTGTTTATTGGAATAATACTGAGTCAATATTCCAAAGTTGAAGACTAAGTTTGTTATTTGAGTCGACCTGATTAGGATGAGCGATATTATACCTTTCTAAACACATGAGAGTGAGTGGGAAGGGATATTATGGTTGGGTTGATGAGCGATCGGGTACAGTTTATGCTCGCCACAAAATTGAGAGGAGTGACGCCTCGGTGAGCACCTTTTCAAGATTTGCATGATATGTAGGCCAGCTGCATCTGATGGTTTGCTTAGGTGTGATGTGAAATAGACGTATTAGTTATGTAGAGTTCTAGTTCTGTTAGAATTCTATGTAATTTAGGGCTTTAATTTATAGTTTGTTTAGAGTTTCAATTGCATTAGGATTTTATTTTAATTAGAGTTTGAGTTGTGGTAGGAGTTCTAATCACATTAGGCGTGTGAAATCAGTCACAGCCGTGTGGATTAGATAGATTAGTTTGTTAAATTTTTGTTTATCTTTTATGCTTTACTAGTTCTACTAGGTTTAGGTTACTTTGCTTTAATAGTTCTAATCAGTTTAGGATTATGTGCACTATAAATAGACCATTCGGTCATATTAATAAAGGTAGAGTATGTTTAAGTTAATTCTTGTGAATTACAGATTTAGGAGAGAATCCAAAACGAATCCGGAGAGAATCCAAAACCCCCTAGTTGAACTTTGAGACGAAATACGCCTAAGTTCTCCATATCCTGGTTACCAATCGAGTTATTGAGACGAAATACGCCAATATACTTGATTTTTGCTAATGATTTCATTAAAGTTTCAATCTTTCATCTACAAAAGCCACTAAACTACATCAAAGAGCCTAAATTTCGTGAATCTTGTTGCAAGAATCACATCAAGGTGATTGGTGGTCAGGGTGATGTGAGCAACTGAACTTGAATTTTGCTTACTTGAACGATTTTGAGTTGAAAATATTTGAGTTTGAAATTTCTTATCTGAGAGGTGAAGCAATTTTATTCTTATTCATGTTGTGCTTTGCTTGGGGACAAGCAAATGTTTTGGTTGGGGGAGTTTGATGTTATGGTTTTATATAGAGTTTTTCCCCCTACTTATAAGCTAAAAAGGATGTCAATGGTGCTCTTAGAAGTCATTTTGTGCTAACTTTCTCCATCTATTTGTGGTTTTCTGTTCTGTGTCAAATTGCATATTTTAGGGAATTATTTCCCTATTTTCTATTATTATTTGACCGCTACACTGGACTTGAGAGGTTTTATGCTGAGTTCCAAAGTCCCGAGGATACTTTCCGGGACACTTGAGCAAAGGAAGAATTGAAGACTTGGTATTTGAAGCCAAGAACGGAGAAATATGCCCAGGCCCGATCTGATCGGGCAGCACACGCCCGATCGGGCATTCACAAGAGAGACAATCAGCTTTGTTGCGGGCCCGATCAGGTGCTTTCGCCCTTTCGTTATTTCATTGTGAAGCCCGATCAGGCATTTCGGCCCAATTGCGTGGGGCGTGTTTGAGCGAAGTTTTGTGCGCGCTGCTGAGAAGTGTGGGCCGCCCGATTGCAGCGGGCGTGTCGGCCGATTACATCGGGCGATGTTCGTTTTTTGAGCGCTGATGCTTTATTGAGCCCGATTTCATTGGGCATACTTGGCCCGATCGGGCAACTGACCCGACACGCGCATTTAATGATTTTCGGGCTATTTTTATAAGACTTTTCCTAGTTGTTTTAGGTTTAGTATAAATAGCAAAATCAAATTAATATTAATCATCTTTGTTTTTAGTCTTTAATTCTCATTGTTTCTCTCAAGAACCCTAGTTTTACTACTTTTCATTTTGGATTTAAGATCAAACATTTGGATTGCTTTCAAGTTCAATATAGTTCTTTAATTTGGTTATCTTCTTCATTGCTTTCTCTATTATTGATTACATTGATTTCTTAGTTATTTGCAATAGTTCAAAGTATGAATTTTTACATTGATTTTGTTATTGTTTTCGCAAGCATGAGTGAGTAGTTTTATTTATAGGATTGTGGGGACCTATGTATGCAATGAGGGATTGATAGATTAGTGTAATTACCTTTTATTTCAATTGTTTCCTGTGACTGAATCGTTCATGCTAGATTTATGAATTAGGCCTGATTTGTATTTCTATTATCGCAATATTGAATCTACTTCGAGAGGAGAGATTTCGTATAGGCTTTCAATCATTAGGCATAGTGATCCTTGACCATGCGAGAGCGGCTAGGTGATCTTTGAGGGAGGCAATGTTCTAGAGAAATTACATGTTCCCTAGATAAATTGATTTATTGGGTAGTTATTATTCGTCTCTGATTTCCCGAATTGTATGCATAGTGATCCATAGTCCTAGTTCTTTATTAATTGATTCTCACCTTCGTATTTAGTTATGTCATTTGCTTAGTTTAGTGACACACCCATTTTCATCTGATTTAGTTAGTATAATATTAGAATTCAGATACAATAGTATAACTTTCCCCCTGTGGATTCGATTATGACTTCCTTGACTACTTGTTAGTGGACCTTAGGTTATTTTTGATAAGGTGATACGACTTTAGCCTGTCAATAGCAAGAAACATAAAGCAAATGATTCAAACCCTACATACCTATGGCATTGTCGATTAGGCCACTTAAGCTCAAAGCGCATTGAGAAACTTCATAAAGATGGAATTCTCAAATCATTTGATTTCGAATCATTTGATACTTGTGAGTTTTGCTTGATGGGGAAATGACAAAGTCTCCTTTCACAGGTTCAAGTGAAAGGGGCAATGACCTTTTAGCCCTCATACATACGGATGTGTGTGGACCTATGTGTACGTTGGCTAGGGGAGGGTACAGTTACTTCATTACTTTTACCGATGATGTGAGCAGATTTGGATATGTTTACCTCATGCGGCATAAGTCGGAATGCTTTGAAAATTTTAAGGAATTCCATAATGAAGTACAAAACCAACTTGGGAAGAAAATTCAGGCATTACGATCCGATCGTGGTGGTGAATATTTATCTCAAGAATTTGGTGATCATTTGAAGGATTGTGGAATACTTTCACAATGGACTCCACCAGGAACACCACAATTAAATGGCGTTTCTGAAAGAATGAACCGAACTCTACTTGATATGGTTCGATCCATGATGTGTCATGCTGATCTTCCTATTTCATTCTGGGGATTTGCGCTTGAAACAGCGGCATTCATACTTAACAAAGCACCATCCAAAGTAGTGAAAAGACACCATATGAAATGTGGACAGGAAACGTTCCAAAATTGTCTTTTCTAAGGATATGGGGTTGTGAAACTTATGTAAAATGTTTACCTTCCGATAAGCTTTCACCCAAATCCGATAAATGTCTTTTTGTGGGTTATCCAAAAGAGACTAAGGGATACTACTTCTACAACCAAAGCAAAAACAAAGTGTTTGTTGCTCGTAATGGTGTCTTTCTGGAAAAGAAGTTTATTTCCAGAAAAACAAGTGGGAGAAATGTATATCTCGAAGAAGTTCGAGATGAGCAACAAATGGATGAGGTTAACACCTCATCAGAGGCGGCCCGGCATGAAAATGCTCAGGAGGTGGTGCATTCAATTCACGTACCTCCTACCGTCCCACTTGGAGATACTCCATGCTAAGTCACTCAACCTAGTGAGGTAGAAGCTTGTTCTGTTGTTCCCCAACGTAGGTCTAGTAGGACTATCATTCCGTCAAAGAGATATATTGATTTTCTTTTGACTGAAAGTTCTGAAATAAACATTTTAGAATCATAAGAACCTACTAGCTACAAAGATGCTTTGGATTGTCAAGACTCCGAAAGATGGCTTTAGGCCATGAAATCTGAAATGGATTCCATGTCTGAAAATCAAGTGTGGGACTTGGTTGATTTGCCTGATGGGGGTAAAACCCATTGGATGCAAATGGATTTTCAAGTTGAAAACAGACAAGCACTAGTGGAAAAAACCTTATATGTCACTTAATAATAGATGCGATTTTACAAAAATCGCATTCGAAAATTATCCTTGAAAATGAAGGGAAAGTTGGGTGTAAAATCTGATGCGATCCTCTTGTGGACCGCACCAGATTAAAAAAACCGCTGCGATTTTTTTGAAATCTGATGCGGTTTGGGGACCGCATCAGAAACCCGTTATTAATGTCCTCCAAAAAATCACGCGTCCCACCATTAATTCTTTCCCTCAATTCTTTACTCCAAAAAATCTGCTGGGACGTAATCCCTCCCCCACCTTCCTCCCTCTCTCACTTAGCCCCCATATCCTCTCTCCTCGCCTCACACCTTCATCTACAATCTCCATCTCCTCTCTTCTCGCCTCGCCCATCTCAATCTCATCTCCATCCGCAATCTCCTCTCAATTCGCTGCTCAAACAATCGCTCTCCTTTCGACAAACCCCAATTTCGCCAACAATCACCAAAATCGATCTTCGCTCGTAACGCGAAAAAATTGGGAACCGAAAATCAGGGTTTGCAAATTGGTGGTGAAATTAGGGTTTGCAAATTGAATCAGATGAGAACAGAAAGAAAAAGGAAGGTGAGTTTGTTCGATGTAGTTGACGAAAACCCCATAGCTCCAGGCAAATTAATGCAGATCTTCATTCTTCTTCTGATGAACCAGGTTTATTGCTTTTCTTTTTTCTTTTTTGCTCTGAAATTTTACTTCTTTGTTTTACTTCATATGTTTGAATGTTGTATTTGTGGTTTGTTCGATTTAGAATCGATATTTGGAGTTGAAGCTGAAAATATAGTAGCTTAGTCTCATTCCTTCACGTTTCAAAGTTCGATCAACGCCTTTCTTTATGTTCACTCTTTTTCTTAGACCCATAATGGTTATTTTATCAATCACCCATTTTTGGCTCTTAGCATATTCTCCTTCCGTAACATTTGATGAGATAGTCACACTATTTGGTTCCAATTTTGCACCAAATGTCACCCAACTCCACCCTACTTTCTTACTGTCCTTCTTCACATCAACCCCGTCGTCCAAGTAAATCTCACCGGTGCTGGCACCATGATCACTCATAACAACCAAGAGATGGAATGGTGTCTTCCTTGCGGCTCGTGTTGTCATGGCTTCACCTTGCATAGCCACAATATTACCTGATACATATTGGAGAGGAGCACTTTTATGAATGACAATAACCACACATCCAAGTTGATCTGTGTTTTCTTTATTAAAAGAAGATGAATGTCTCAATTAAAAGCCATGAAAGCATCCACGATAGATATCAAATTAACATGCTAATGTAATAATGAATGTTCATCTTCCACACTATGTTGTTATTGTTATTACTCTGTCACACTATTGACTATTTGGTCACATAGAATAATGAGAACATATCATACTTATAAATTGTTGTAATAAGAACGTCAAGATTTACTCTTTGCCAAAAAATTAAACACATCTAACAGTATGAAAATAGAGAATATAATGATACTACAGAAAAAGATAAGATTGCAATTCCTTTTTTTGGAGTGAAATTTTTTGAGCATTACCCAAATAAGTTGCTTGTTTTACCATTATATAGGTTGGCTATGCAATAATCTATTTGGATCTCCTCATCATACACTACCAGGCTACCAGCAATAACACAATCAATAGAATGTGGTCGTGTTGCTGTTATATGAAATATATTGTTCTTAGTGATTTTGAATTGAAGCTTAGTGTTTATGAATGCTTATCTTGTCAAAAATGGGTACAGTTGTGAGGGTGGATTATAACTGATGGACAATAGTTGGAGGATAGTTGTCTATGAAGCAGCCATAGTTGGAGGATTGATCTCGTCTCCGGTGATCGGGTGGTCCCTCTTCACCCTTAAGACCACTGTCTGTGGACTGCCTCCTGGGCCTGGTGGGTCCATTATTGGGGCTTTGGAGGGGGTGAGCTACTTAATTGTAATAGGCATAGTGGGCTAGTCCTTGTACAGAAAATGAAGACAGGTTCAGGCCTTCCTAATGGGCCTTTTGGTTTGCTGGGTGCTTTTGAAGGCTTATCCTACTTATGCTTGCTCGCCATTCTTCTACTGTTCAGATTACAGTTTGTGGAGAAAGGTTATTTCCTGTCCCCCTTCCAGACGACGAGTGTTTCGGCTAACTTTTTATATGAATGTATCAATGTATGTGGATCACTTTATAACTTTATATTAAGTAGAATCATCAGAAATTTTTCCTACTTTTGCTACAGTCATGGCTATTGCTTTGGCTAATGGAGGAGTAATGACTTCTCCCTCGTATTCATTGCTTAAGTCTAAATTTAATTTCGGTGGCTTCAGGTTGCTCGCAGCCTATTACTTGGAGATCGATGAACACCCTCTTTTTAAAGTTATTGAAGAGTTCTTTGACAAAGTTCAGGTTACACCTGCTGAAGTTGCTTGTGAACTTATGAAGAGCAATGATCCTACGACAGCACTTCAAGGCCTTTCTAGTGTAACACCGCCCTTATTTTTTGCACAAAGAGTGACCTTTTAAGCTATAGGGGTCACTTTTTAAGTAATTACTAGACAAACTTTAGCTAATGTATATTTGGTCCCATAAAATACAACTTCAGCAACTAAAGTAGCTGCAACCCAACTTAGCTACAATGAAGCTGATGACTTTTCGTTTCTGAATATAAACGTTTTGGGTATGCAACACATGAGTGCAGAGCCATACTACCTGTGCAAATCAAAATTAAGACTTCTCTTATTTGAAAGATAGGTGAATGAAGCCAATAAAACAAATTAGAACTTTTTTGGATAAGTGAATGTATCTGATCTCTAAGTTCATTATACAAATCCAAATTATAACAAGTAGTCAGCCAATAAAAGACTTCTAAGTTCTAAATACTTCTGTAGCAAGGCTGTAATGGAAACAATCCCTTTGGAATAGTAAGTGAGAGTGAGGCTGCATATTCTAGCCCCTCTTATACAGGAGGTTGCTTATTAAAAGGTACTTGGTTACTTGTGGAGTGTGTAGACAGTTTCTGATGCATATGAGCAAAAGGATTGCTGGAGGCTCTAAGCAGAAAATCATTCTCCACATGTAGAAAGCAATGCATATATGGCTGATTAACTTGTAAATAATATGGATGTCTACTGAACAATGATTTTCTTGTTGTAACTCATTTATCTCCTGGATAATTGATAAGTTAATACTAAACTTGCCAAAAATGCAGCTCTAGGAAGGATAATCTTGCACGTGCTATTGAGCATGAGTCAAGTGGAAATTCTAAGGCTGCATATGAATGCTACCAAAAGGCTGTTGATATTTCTCTAGCAATTGCTTATGAATTAATACAGGTACTGCGGAGTTTTTAACTCTAACAGCTTTGATTGCTATTTCTTTTAGCAAGCTAACATTTCCACAATGAGGCTCAATATCGCATTTGCTTCTACTGTTTTTTTTTTTGTTCCCTTTCTCACATCTATCTTTCTTACAAGGTTTTGAAGCGAGAAAATGTTAGCTATGTAGTGGCCTCTTCTGAAGCAGATGCACAAATGAGATTCTTGGCGATTACTAAGCAGGTTGATGCAGTAATTACTGAGGACTCAGACCTCATTGCATTTGGTTGTCCAAGAGTAACACTAGTGCATAATTGGCCTAAAGTATCATCCCTAAAGTGTTACTTAAAGGCCTTAAAGTGTTGCTTTAGGCAATAAGTAACACTTTTGTAAGTGAAACATCTGCCCGTGCTACCTATTCTCTAAGGTAACACTTTTCAATGCTAATGTTTCACTTTTCCAAGTGTTACTCAAAATTCTCTAATGTAACACTTTTTCTAAACTAATGTAACATTTTTATAATGTTACTCATAATCTTTTATGTAACACTTTTTCATCTATAGTAGCATTTTCTATATCATGTCTTGAATTATAGTAACACTTTAATAGATATTATGTATCATTTAATTCAGTATACGTAACACTTTATTAGATATTAGGTAACACTTTTTATTAGGTAGCTTTACAGTAACACTTCTATTTCACATGCCTTATAGTAAAATTTTATAATTTGTTGGCACATATAAAAGAATAATAATACTAAAACTTACAAAAGTAATAAATGAAGAGGAAATAGAATAATATTATAGATACAAAAGAGAACAAATACTCGACGGTCATTGTAAAGAATGAGCTAAAGAGTAGTATTCATCAATTGAAAACATACTATTGCGTTCACAATATATAATTGATCAAAAAATCTAGTCATAATATATATAACTCTCCTAAAATAAACCTAAATCAGTTATAAGGTCATTTCTTTCTTTCGTCTTCAATTCCATCGCCCTATCCATGCATGCATGTTTCCCGAGGCATCATGCTTACTTGCTACTCTAATCCATTATCTTCATCATCCTGCAATAAGAAAATAAAATAAGAATCTTCAAAGTCTTATATGATAACAGAGAAGAGTAACAAAGATGAATTCTTGCTAAAGCGAAAACAACAACACTATCCATTTCAATATTACGTTACAAAAGCCAAAACAACAACACTCTGTTTGAATAATGCGCTCCAAAAGCCAAAACAACAACACTATCCCCCTTTAGTTTTCAAACAATAAATGGCTTGGATCAATTCTTCTCCATGACTTTTTCGCTAATGGATCAATAAGAGCTAAAGTCTCTCTAAGATCACCAAGATACTTGACAAAAGCAGGATTCATGTGAAAGACGAAGCAGAACAGTATGCATCCAACAATACGAAAGATATAAGCATAAAAATACCAGCAACTAAGACGATGCTTGAGTCCTTTCAACACTGTTAGAATATAATATATACCTAAGAGCATACATTAAACAAGACTTGATTAGGCCAGCTATCACAAATCTACGATTCCAGGAGTATGTTAATAACATATCTACCATGAGTATTAAGTATGAAAATGGATGAAAAGTTAAATACAGGCAATAGTATCCGCTCCTTTGGAATACGTAGAAAAATAAGATCTACCACGAGTATTACGTATCAAGTGACTTCTTGAGCTCTCAATAGTATCACAATACGTAGAAAAATCACATTTTAACCATCCATTATATGACTAATAAGATTAGAAATCAGCTAAAGACAAGTAATTTCCATGTGATTTTATAACAAGGCCCATGGATTCTTGGGGACTCATAATCGAAAACCAGATGATAACTACGCAAAACAAATATATACTTGTAGAGAAGAGATGTAATACACCATACTTTTTGCGTTTCCATGCTTCCACAGGTCAGAAGACCCCTCTTCAATTTCTTCTTTCATCTTCCCCAAGTTATTAAAAATAATGCATTGAAGTCTTTTATGGTTTCGACACATATAATACATCTTCATTCTTCGGTCAATAGTTAAGAAAGTAAGAAAGTTTCCATCTTCATAATTGTTATATATATCTGCTTATCTAGTATATTTTTTACAACTTTAAAAAAAAACACTTAGTACTTTATCTTCCTCCTTAAACAAACCATCTAAATCTATGGTGTTTACTAAATATATTTTCATACTTAGACTAGGTGGTTGAAGCCTTTAAATATATATTAGAGGCCTAATTTTGATAATATTTGTACAGGGCCTCCGCCACATATGAGACGACCCTAGTGATTGAGAGCACCAAAAATTAAATGTTATAAGTCATCACCATTCCTCCGCCAATTAAATAAAAAAACTTATAGTAGTAATAGAATCGGGATTATTCAAAGCATAGGGAAAAAAATAATACAAAATCTGCCCATTTTAAGAAAGTTTATTCGAGTGCTATTTTCTATGGTCCAGTTTAAGTTATAATTTCTTTGAGTGGCTTTCCTTTTCCACAATTTTAAGCTTAATGTCCTATATGAGCCATGTCTCCTAAAGAAAATCAGAAATGATAAATAAAACAACTCACTTTGTAAGGAGGCCACAAATGCAGAATAGGTAATGTTGGAAAAAGAGGTTCCTCATCATTAACATCTTTAACAGAATGAACCTGACCACTCAGCAGATATGGACTAAACACTAAGCCTGTAAAAACATGTTTCAGCAAAAAAATCATATATATATAAATGAAAACATCTCCAAGTATAACAAGAATAGGCCCCTAGTTCTAAGCCATGAGCGGCCTTAACCTTAATGCTTAATCCTTGCTGAAAATGACTGAATCATGAGCTTATGCCTGATCCGTCTATCCACCAACCTGCATAAAAACTTCATTGTTAGATGATTGATCAATTATAATTTTACCCACATTAGATGATTGATCATTTTTTAGGAGAAATTAACTTTCCGTACGGCAAAAATAAAAAGCATTTCGATTGATAAATTTGTTATCTAGTAGCTTTACATTGACTACTAACCAAATCTAGCACATTTCAAGAATCAACTTCAACCTCATGTTTTGAACACTTGTGTTTAACAAAGACCCCATGAAAAAATCTCTACCAAAAAAAATTAATTTTTCATGTGGATCGACCACCTCAGGTCAAAGTCATATGACAATAAATGAATGGGCAACTGTGAATTCTATTAGATGCCAACTTTATAATGGAAAACGTTGTTCTAATCATTGAGCTGAATAATTCAGAAAAAGTTATATGGTCTAATGTGTGCTGTCACACGAAAAGAGTAAGAGAGAGCATAGCAAAAGCATGTATAGGTGCAGTTTGTGTTTTAGATTCAATCCAACCTTTATGTTTTTGTCTATCTGAAACCAAATTCATCTTAGTTTTCTTGTCTAAGGCCAATATCTGATGTCACTAGTGATCTCACCATCGAAATGGGCGTGTTCAGCTTGGCACTTCACAAAGTAAGCACTCTACCTCATAATGCTACTGAAGTTTTTACACAAAGGCAGCTTTGCTTTTGTTATCCTCTTTTGTTTCGAGATTTTATTCTTTTCTTTAAACAAAAAACAGAATTATGGAAGCTAGAAAAAGTAGGTTCTCGTTATCTGTTGTCAGATTCCAAGATTAACATGATATATTAAAGTATAATAATATACAACGTATATCATATCACTTTAAAAATGTTAATTGGCAGTAATATCGAACAAAACTGCACCTTCTAGCTTCATCTTTTTCATATACTGATTAGTATTGCCTCATATTGAAAGATCAGGAATTCAGCTAAATAGGAAAATTAATATGCACGATCTAGAAGAACATTACACAATTATATCTACTATGAGTTAGCTATATATAAGAGGAGGGTAGCATAGTAGACTTGTTAAAAAACAACAGAATGTATGATACGATTTTAGGGCTATAACACATTTCACGGTAGTTCATAATCCAATTACTGAACTACTTTCAAAATCAAAGAAACAACATTAAGAGCGGGATCAAAGAAACGAGAGAAGCGGTGTAGTACCTTTAGGGGAGGTAAAACGCCACGCAAGAAGAAGGCGGGGAACAAAAACAGCAACAGGATGCTGGCAGCCATACCATCAACCCACAAACAGCAAAATTAGGAGGGAGGAGAAGACATAGAACCAGCAAGCCACAGTGCTGCGGCGGCGGCATTAGACACAGACCAGAAAAGAGAGAGAAGAACAAGACTTGAGCAGTAGCAGGCCGACGCACGGCGGCGTAATAGGACAACAACAACAGCACCACGAACAGACGTAAGAGAAACCACGGGTGGTAGGCGCAGCCGACGAGAAGAAACAAGGAGAGAGAATTTAACGGGTGAGGGAGAATCAGGTTGAGAGAAAATTGGGTTGGGGTTTTGGGCGAGAGACAAAGAAGATAATGGGGCGCTTTTTAATCTCCCAAACCGAAAGGAGGGGTGGGGTTTTGAGGTTTTGGGGTAATTGGGTCTCTATTTTTTGTAAAATACTACTCAATTCATTTTAAAAAATATTAAAACCCAAAATACATATAATTATAACATAATAAATAAATTGCAAACATAATAATTTCAATCATCATAACTATATTTAAATAAAAATAAAACACCATATTACTGGATATAACTCATAAAATAAATATTACAACTCAAATACTTAAAATATACATTACATAATTAAATTAATAAATATAATTAGCATTTGATATTTGCTCTTAAAAATAGGGTTATTACAACACAACTCCTAAAAGAAATTAATAATTAAGAAAATCATAATATTATATTAAACTTTTTACTTATTTTATTTAAAAAATACTTATACTTATCTACCTAGAAAAAAATGCTTATACTCTAAAAAATTTAGCTATTATAAAGTGTTACTTTAAAATTTGTTACAAATATCAAAGTGTTACTTAAAAGTGTTACCTATCTTAAAGTATCACATCAAAATGTTACTCAATTGAAAAAGTGCTACATCAAATTGTTACTTATAAAAAAGTGTTACATTAAGTGTTACATATTAATAAAGTGCTACCAAAGTGTTACGTACATATTCAAGAAACTTGAATTTGAAAAGTGTTAACCTATACATGTTACCTTAGACCAACTTTGTACTAGTGTAAGTAACAAGATTTGCATCTTAGATTTGTTTACTGCACTATCATATATACTAGATTTATTTTTGATTTTATTAAAATAATTTTAAGCTAGTGTGAGAGCTTATGTTAGGCAAACATGTGTATCGAGTGAAAAGTAAGCCTGGTAATATCTTTTAATGAAAGTAAATCTTAGATACCCAAACAAATTGCCATTTGAGCATCATCTTTCTTACCATTTGGATTTGATTTTGCTGCATCATGTTTCATCCAGTTCTCCTCAACTTGTATAGGTTTTGCATCACTAGAAGCAAAGAGGAATTTCAGGCCCCCACGAGTGTCACCAAAAGATCTGAATTCAGGAAATGACTCCTCCCCCACTTTGATGAAACCAGATGATGGATACTCTAATGCTAGTAAAGCAAGTGAATTATCACTAGAATCTGTGCTTGATCAGGTGGTACAAGAATTTATAAATTTGATGCTTTGATACTTACTTTCTGCTGAACTGTTGTTCTGACCCTGAATTCTTGTCCATTACACTGCAGATTGTTATGAAACCCAAGTAGAACTCCTTGATATATTTCAATTCCAGTGGAAGCTTAAGGATATTTATTTCCCTTATATTCAGGCATGTGGTACAAAATTACAAAGTGCACTGCGTGACATAAGTAACCCGGTGTCTGTGTTGCTTTGGCGAATGGTATGAATTGGGAGGATCTTGCACGCACGGTGAATGCTTGGATAATGTTTTTGATTCTTAAGATACCTAGAATATGATATAGTTATAGTTGCGTATGATATTAAAATTATAATAAATATTCTTATGTATCTAATTATTTTTGTTTATGCTTCAATTGAGCATAATATGCTTAATAAAATGATTATTGATATATATTATTGTTTTTGTATTGATTTATAATGAAAAACTGCAAAAAAAAAAAAAAAATTAGTTTTTGGGGTGGTCAACCGCAGCAGTTAATCATTTATAGCTGTGGTTTTGGGTCAAAACCGCATCAGTTAATGATTAACTGCTGTGGTTTTGGACCGCATCAGTTAATGTTTGGGAACTGCTGCGAGTCCAACCGTTGCGGCCCAAAACCGCAGCGGTTGAACTTTTTTTCACTAGTGAAGGAAGAAAACATTAGTGTTTTCAAAGCAAGGTTGGTGGCTAAAGGTTTCAAACAAATTCATGGTATTGACTATGATGAAACCTTCTCAACAGTAGCCATGCTGAAGTCCATTAGGATAATCCTTGCGGTAGCTGCCTTTCATGACTATGAAATATGGCAGATGGATGTCAAAACCGCTTTCTTGAATGGGTTCTTGAAAGAGGATGTGTATCCAGACACAACCTCAAGGTTTTGAAGATCTAGAAAATCCAGGGAGGGTATGCAAGCTTAAGAAGTCCATTTATGGACTAAAGCAAGCATCAAGGAGTTGGAACCTCAGATTTGATGAGGCAGTCAAGAAATTTGGCTTTCTCAGAAATGAAGAGGAATCTTGTGTATACAAGAAGTTAAGTGGGAGTAGTATTACTTTTCTGGTCTTGTATGTGGATGACATACTTCTCATAGGAAATGATAAGACCATGCTTGAGTCAGTCAATGAATGGCTTAAAAATTGTTTCTCTATGAAAGACCTAGGAGAGGCTGAGTACACATTGGGAATAAAGATCTATAGAGATAGGTCGAAAAGGCTGATTAGATTTAGTCAAGAGACTTATATTAATAAGGTTCATGCAAGGTTCAAGCTGGAAAACTCCAAGAGAGGTTTCTTTCCCATGCAACATGGCATAACACTTGGCAAGACTTAGTGTCCTTCGAGTCCTGATGAGGTCAAGCGTATGAGTAATGTTCCCTATGCTTCTATAGTAGGATCCATTATGTATGCCATTATATGCACTCGATCGGATGTTGCATATGATTTGAGTATATGCAGCAGATACCAGTCAAATCCAGGAGATGCGCACTGGATTGCAGCGAAAAACATCCTTAAGTACTTGCGAAGGACTAAGGATAATTTTTTGGTGTATGGTGGAGATACACTAGTGGAAAAAAACGGAAGGGCTGCGCTGTAAGGGCTGCGTTTTTTGAAAAACGCAGCCCTTCTTAGTGAAGGGCTGCGGTCAATGCAAAAACCGCAGCCCTATAAGTAATAAAGGGCTGCGTTTTTTAAAAAACGCAGCCCTTTATGGGCTTTTTTTTTAAAAATTTTTGAAAGGAATTCGCGGGCTTAAAATATTAAGCGGGCTAGGGTTCTCACTCATTCTCCTTCCTTCTCCTCTCCCTCATTCTCCTTCCTTCTCCTCTCCCTCATTCTCTCTCCTCTCTCACGTCCTTCCTTCTCCCTTCTCTCTCACCCTCCTTCCTTCTCCCTTCTCCCTCACCCTCCTCCCTTCTCCCTCCTTCCACAACAACACGAGAACAACGCAACAACACCACGCAGTAACGAATATTCGTTCTCTCTCATCCTCCGGCGGCAGCAACACCACGCAGCAACGAATATTCGTTTGTTCGTCCTTCTCCTCGTTCGTCGTTCGTCGTTCGTCTCCTCTCAACGAGGGTTCATCTTCTCGTTCGTCGTTCGTTCACCTGCGCTGCGCTGTTCCCCGTCGTTCGTCTTTTTCTTTGTCGGTCGAACTCTGGTCATCTCTTCCTCGTCGTCAAACTCCGCTTAAGCAACGACAGCAACAAGTGATGATTTTTCGTTTTTCAGATCTATAATTTCTTGATCTTTGATTTGATTAATGTTCATGTAATTTCAGATCTATAATTTTTTCTCTTTTGTATTTTCGTTCACTTTTTTTCATTTTTGTTCATCTTCGTTCATTTTTTTTCATTTTCGTTCCGTTTTTTTTTTCATTTTCGTTCCTTTTTTTTTCATTTTCATTCCTTTTTTTTCATTTTCGTTCCTTTTTTTTACCGTATATTTCGATTGTTCTTGTTGATTTTCCCTGATATATTTAAGAGTAAAAAAATGCCAAAAAATAATTTTTTTTTTATTTTTTTTTTGGGTCAAAAGGGTTGCGGTTATGGTCAAAAAGACAAATCGACTCAATCCATATTTTGTCTCAATTGAGATTACAAAGAAGAGCTCTAAAGCGTTTTTGGAGGCCCAAAACCAACATGCAGCCCTTCCAATATGGAAGAGCTCGCGTTTGGAAGATGAGGTTCATCCCTCCATAAGCCTTGCCTCAACCTAAGCATGAGTTGTCATAATTTGATATGTCTATTAATAACCACATATATAATTAGTTTGGTTTAGTATTAAATAAAATCTAAATAATTTTTTTAAATGGGTTATAAAAACATTTGATAAGAACCTATAAAACTGAAATCACAATTAATTTAAAGTCCTAGTCTAAATCACTAAATTGGAAAGTGATTTATTAAAAGGCTAGTACATAATTAATTGATAGCTTCATGGGCTAAGAGATCTAATTGATTATATGGAGTTATTAAAAATTTTTTTTTTTTTATAAATATTTTTTTTTTTTTTTTTTTTATTAATTAAGAATTGGGGGAGTTATGGTCATACAAGAGTGGATAAGTCCTCCTATTAAATAGGAATGGTGTCCCGGGCCTCTTGATGAGGGGGGCCGGAAAATTGCATGGCCATGCGGAATAGGATTAAAGAGTTAATCCTTACTTGAGCAGTTCGAACTCGGTGATCAAGGAACATAAATTTGAGAATAACATGGTGTTATCAAATTTGGTATTAAGAGACTTAAGGAATTTAACATTGCGCTCTTGTCTTCGGACAAGTGGGAGATTGAAGGAATATGTCCTTAGACATCTCGGCAATTACTAAATATAAATAGGATTTATATTATGAAGATAATAAAGTTAATTATTTTAGTAATCGTATTTTCTTGCTAGAGAATAAATATGATTAATAGAACAATATTGATTGGGCCTATAACTTAAATATATTAATCTTATGAGGTCACACATTGTAGCACAAGTTGGACAAAGCAATCCAAATCCATTTAGGATTAGGGTTGGGCCGGTCCAAAGGGGAAAAGGAGGAGAATTAGTTCTCCTAAATAGCCTATGACTCTTCTATTATATATAAGATATAATATTAGGGTTTAAGTGATCAATTCATTAATCAGTTTCTTTTCACAAGAAAGAGAAAGTGAAACCCTAAACTATTCTCCCTAACTGGTGCCTATACCACCTAAAAGCAAGAGATTTCTTCTCTTCCGTTCTAGCAAACGTTGGTGTTCAACTGGTGCTCGTGGACTGATTAGAGGAGCAACACTTGGGGCTCTCGGATCTTCAAAGCTTGCATACAACAGGGAAATCACGCTACAAAGGTTTGATATTTTATCCCTATTGAATGATTAATGTGTTTGATTATGTTTGCAATCCTATGATAGATGTTAGGAAATTGTTTCCTAAAATTCCGCTATAGGCATCTATATTTTCCTACATTTTCTTCCTAAAAATTCAATCTCAAATTCAATTGAGTATTTCAATTTTCAGTTTAGTTTAATCAATCTTTTTCTTTTAATTACCAGCTATTCAATCTTTTCGATCATCAATTTTTCGTGGAATTCATTGGCTCAAGTATTGCTGAATTATATTATGATATTTTTGTTTTCTCAATTTTGCTATAATTTTTCAATCTTTGTGAATATGGCTGATTTGCGTTGTATTTAGTTAATTATATTCCATGTTTCTTGTATTGAGTTAATTCTTGTTGTTGCTGCTTGTTTAGTATATGACTTTCTTCTAGCTAGGTTGATGTCCATGTTTTGTTTTTGGTGAATCCTGCTCTTTGTATTTTTTTTTTCGTTTTCTCATTCCTGCTTGTTGTTTAGAAAAAATTGCAGAGCTTCATTGCGGTAATTCTGCTCTTTGTTTTTTGGTTCTGCTTAGCATGGTCCATTAGTTCTAGGGGGTTTTCTTTTGCAATGCTATTTGTATTTTGTTTACCACTTCGCATGCAACTGCTATTGCTGACCACTTTTTTCTTTTTCTTTTTCTTTTTTTTCCTTCCGGAACAATAGTGCTGAAGAAAACTACCCACTGTCTTCCTTTTATAGGAGTATATGTATATGATACACCTAGTGAACTAGACCTAACCATTAGATGATAGATAAACTTCATGTGATAGCACCAGCAAGTTGGGCTTATATATTTGAATGCAACAGATAGTAGGCATATATATTTGAATGCAACATGATTAAACTATATTTTTATATATGCTCATATTAGACTGAATGACAGGACTCAGTTAACTAGAGTTACAGCCTTGCAGGTAACGAGGGACATATTATTAGAAGGAATTTTGGGAATATAAATTTCGTTCACTAATCTTCTTATTGATGATGACTAGCTATCAAGGATATAATATTATTAAGCATAAGAGCATGAGACTCATTTCTTTTAAATTGTGCTATAGCTTGATAGTGATGATGGATGTTTTAATTACAATTGAGGCTTAACCAAGAGATACAAAGTTCAGTTGGTGACTTGAGGATTATTTTGGAATTTGGATATATGGCTCATGAATGCAGCATGACTGAACTATAAGTCTGATCTATCTTATACAGCACGTATACCTGATCTATCTTATACAAGTGCTGGTGCATATTTTGTAATCTCTTCCGATTCAACTGGAGAGTGCGATAACCAGGGTGTTTGTTACTGCTTATTGTTTCAGCTTCAGATGATGTTATGAGTGTATTAAAAGACAAACCACTTTCTGACAGTTAGAGCAAAAAAATAGCGGAGGTCTGAAAAATGTATGTGATTAGGCTACTTAGTAGATGATATGCTGAACCTACATCTAATATTCCTTTTTATTTCTAACAACCCAGTATTAATACATTTCAACTATTTCATGGGTAGAAATTCTTATGGGTAGAATTAGGTATGGAGTTTTTATCATGTGTAGAGTTTTCTTTTACTAATTTATAAGGCTAATGATTCTAAGCTATTTATTTGGAGAGAGCTTTTAGATATGGGAAGTCCTGCATTAGCAGAGATAGTAATTATCAAGCACTTTAACAACCACCACGTAGTATGGATTCAGTCATTAGGTAGGCAAGGTGTATGGGTCTAAATGTATGTAGTATTGTGGTTTTAAAGAATGTGACAACTTTTCCAAATATGCAGAAGAAAGGCAAACGTGGTAAAGAATCAATTGTCAAGGCTACTGTGAAACCTATCCATACTACTAAGAGTCATGCTTGTGTTCGTGAAGAACTGGTAAGCTGATGCGAAATGAGACTCCTCTCACGTGTGTTTAGGAGATCCAATACCAGCGGAAACAATCGAATAATGGATATAGACTTTTAGTCGAAAGAATCACTCTTAAAACTAAAAGAATTGGGTTTACTTAAGCTTGATAAGCTTCACTCACTTATTTCTACTTAAGGATTCTAAATCGGTTTTGAAGTTTATCTCACTTAAAAACTGATTTAGGAGGGTTTTTGAGAGTGGAATTAATTAGTTTAAACTCACTAATTATATTAACTCTCTCTTAAATTAAGTTTAACTCACTTAACTCAAGGATTTCAAGATTAAGATCACTTCTTAATCACAAGAGGAAATTTCGGGTTTGCACTCCAAAAGTTCGAATAAGCACAATGCTCAAGTTTAACAACCAAATCTTTTTTTTTCCATTGATGAACCATATTACATATATATAGCAAAGAGCTAAAAAGGCTTAACAAATCAGCCATAAATATCTAATACACTAAGGTAATTAAACAAAGCAATTAAACAACAAATATCTCTTAATCCAACAAAGATGTAAGGGTGAATAGTGTTGCATAGTCTTCTTGTATGTATTGTTGACTTTGGGGACAAAGGTGGCTGGTTTTCTCAAGCAAGTAGGGGGGCTTCTCTTAGCTTGCAAGTAAAGCTCCAAAAGATCTCCAAGAGTTCCCTTAACACATCCCAAGTGTAATTCACGTCCCCGAGCATGGTTCGTCCCATATTATAGTTTACACTACACAAAATAATTTCCGGTTTACAAAACCGTAAATTACAAAAACTAATTAAGATTAGTACTTAGCTAAACTTCTAACAAGTGATCCTAATCCATGATAAGAGCCATATCCAACGGATCTTGTTAGGTAGAATAGGTGATACTAAATCAGGGTTAAGGATGATCATGTAAGCCATCCTTAATAATCTTGGTACCTTCCCATTTTGTACCATAAGCGCATACACAATACCACAAATATTTATAGTTAATCACATATATTTTCTTCCTCTATGCCATTTTATTATGTTTCTTCATGTTTTCTTTAGAAAAAAAAGGTTGAACAAGAGCCCTACACGAACTCAACTTTATCTAGAATGCCATCAGCACGAGAAAGAAGCAGATAAACGGTGCGATTCTTGGCTATTATAATTACATTCCCTTGAAATTTCAATTACTTTGAATTATGAATCATCATTATTATACATATACGCAGCAGAATTTATACATTATCTCTTAATAGAATCAAATTAGTAATATTGCATAGGAACAAGGGCTGAGAAGTAGAGTTAAATGGTGATCCCGTTTCAAAAGTGTTAGGAAAAGATCAATATGGTCGTGTCCGTTGTATAGGATTAGGTGTGAAGCCATCAGATATAAAAGGTGCTTCTTATCCATCATATTGTGACAATTTAAACATCTTTTCAAAGAATGAAGAAACGGTATTGTACCATATTCGCCAATTTAATTAAGGGGCAGTACAAGGATTGAGGAATCGTGTCAAAAAGCAAGGAATGTCCATTATGAAGTTAAGAAATAAAGAGGCTGCAAAGTTATTTTAGCTCTGAAACAGAGGACTCGGATTCAATTGTTTCTAGCTCACACAATCAGTCAACTGAATGAGAATCTTCAGATGGAGATGTCGATATTGAAAAGGTACTACTCTATGACATTATTTTTGCTTCACCTACTTTGTTAATATTATCTAGGTATTGTTTAATATATAAAAAGCATTAACGGTTTTTCTACGTAGTGCCCCTGTGTTTTATGAAATTCTATGTTGTACCCGACGTTTTTGAAATTTCCACGTTGTACCCCTAATATTTCTTAACGTTACACAAAATACCCTTATACACGATATCAAATAGTAGATTTTGGGACTTTCTTACCATGTGGGCTTAGAGTAGGATTTTTTAGCCTTGTTAATTGACTGAGGTTTGGGATATGATCTGATAAATTAAAGACTAAGTAAGGTTTGGAGTAGGACTTTCTATTAATAAAGGTATTTTGTGTGACAATTAGAAAGTTTAGGGGTACAATGTGGAGTGTCCAGAAAGTCCGGGTACAACGTAGAATTTCGAAAAACACAGGGGCACTACATAGAAAAAACCCAAGCATTAATATATGATTGTTTTTGGTGATATTTTTTTTGGGTTTCTTGTCTCTCATTTCCTACCTTTTTCTCTTACATATGTATTAGTGGCTTACTACTACGAGTAGTAGCTAGTGATTACCTTAGAAAGTTTTAATTGTTTGATATTTGATGTAGGGTGCTGCTCCTACAATTTCACCAAGCACTAACAATGACATTCCTAATCAATCATCCAATTAGTTATGGGTTCTTCTATTGAAGGTTAGGAAATTGACAATTACATGTGTTCAAGCTTTAAAATGGGAACTCATTTACAAATTAAAGACTTGCTGATTCTTTGTTCATTTTCAGATTATGTTTGAAAGCACTATACGGGAATGTGAAGGTGGAAACAAGATGATTAGGCATAAGAGATAGAAGTTATATTTTTTTCAATATTTTATTGAACTAGTTATTTTTTCTTATGAACGATATTGTTCTAACTTTATTTAATTTCGTTATACCTTTTTTTCATTGAAGGATTTAGATTTTAGTTAGATTTTACTGTATTCATTTTGGGTTTTATTGTAGAATTTGTGAGCATTGTTATTTGTTATTAATAATAGTATATTTTCTTAAATTTTGCATTGTATTTAATTGTTCTCTGATATCATAGTTGAGTAATAAAGAACAATAAGAAAAGTGGAACAATTAGTAGTATTAGGAGACACTTTGAAAGAATTGCGATATTGTTGCGGCGCTCTTAATGTGCCTTAATAGGTTTGAAAAAAGTGTTGTATTTAGCTTAAAAATATGATATTGGGTTGATCTTTGATAAGTCAATGGAGGCTCTTAAAAAGCGTTGCAACAATATAACAACGCTTATAATATGCCATAATAGGTTTATAAAGCGCTTCATAATTGCGACGCTGTTTGGCATTTATACGGACGCTATCAAATTGCGTTGCCACAAATCCTAGCGACACCGACGAAGCCGACATTTTCGTAGCGTTGGTACAAGCTCTTACAACACTTTTTAGCGCTGCAATAGCCCTTTTTAGTGCGCCGCAATAGCCCTATTTTGTACTAGTGATCTTGAATAACAATCCACGGCAGAAGCAATCTTGAAGTTTGAATGGAGATTTGACGAAAATTAAGTTTTTGAATATGTATTTGGAGTATATGTGGAGTGATTTTTGTACTTGGAAGTCATTGGAAAGTGTGTTAAAACGAGTGAAAATGTGGTACGTTTATAGGGAAAATCAGAAAAATGAAATAAAATTTGCGTTGAACAGCGCACATCAGTGTTGAGCGGCACACATCACGATAAACTGCGCGCATTTTCTTCCTACGCTTTTCAGTTTTGCTGACTGTCTCGACGTTGTGCTTTTGCATCATGGTGCGCTCGATGCATCCAGCTGCGTGTTGCGTAACCGCATATTTGATCGGATTTATTTGTTATCCAAAATTAAAAGATTATTTCTAATTTGCATTAAATAAAATCTTTTGTATTCGGAAATCAATTATCTAATAAAAAATCTGATTTTCATAATATTTTTCAATTTGAAATATTAATTGAAAATACAATTAATTACCAAGAATAATTAATTGGGCTTTTCAAAAATGGGCTTTACTAATAAATGATAAGGAATAAGTAATTGGGCTTTTATAATGGGCATGTAACCTATAGATAGACTTGTCATTCAAAAAACAATTTTGGGGCTTAACTTTTCAGATTGCTCTTCCTTTGGACAACAACAATTAGGACGACACTATATTTAATCATTGGTTACTAAAATGCTATGTGTCTACCATAAGATTTTCCATTTGCAAGTGTATTTTATGCAACGTTTAGAAAATTTAGGGGTTGTAGACAAAAAATCTTGTCTCCCCATTGAGCATCCAATGATGAAACATATCGTCGACCTAATTGGTTCGGTCTAAAGTAAGAGCAATTAAACAAACTATGCCCAAAAGCGTTTCAAAAATATAAAGTCCATTTATTGGTTTAAAACAATCTAAACCCCAATTTTAAAAGGCCCAGTTAATTAAGCCTGATAATTATTTATATTTCTAATATCTTACTATGAATTATTCCCGATAATTAATTTTTAAAGGATATTTAGAAAATCATATTTTGATTCCTAAAGATAGATGATTTTGGATAGGGGCAGGGCTCAATCAGCGCCGCGCGCGCGACCGCGTAGGGCCCGCTAAAAAATTAGGGCCTCAGATTTCTGTATATAACCCTTTTATTGTAATATAGAAGCATAAAGATTGAATTGGATCAGTGGTAAGTGAAGGGACCCAAGATATTGAGGTACAGGGTTCGAATCTGAGTAATGATTTTTTTGGGGAGAGTTACAAATCTCACAACTTTTGAAATTTACAGCTACGTCTTCATCACCCTCATCGTTTTATCTTCCTTCACAAATTCCCACAACAGCCATTAACACTCCACCTTTCAATTTCCGTACAAATCTTTTGCAAAATCCATATCTTCATTAATTAGTCTATTGATATTCATTTTTTCGACCAACTACACTCTTTCTTTTTTTGCTAAAAATAAGTTCTTTGAAGTTGAATAACACCCTTCTAAAAGAAATTGAAGAGAAGTTGAAGAGGTCTCTTCCCAAGCAAAGCCACCATAGTTGGCAATTAGTCTGCTGATGAATTCATTGAAATTGTTGATATAACAGTAGCAACAAATCGGCAATTTGTATTAAATATAATGGTAGTGCAACACCATATATCAATCTATTGCAGAGTAAAGGTAATTTTGTTTTTTACTTTTTAGTTTTCAGATTTTTAATTTTAGTTATTACTTTATTTTGGCAATATTTTTACAATTACTTTTGCTAACTACTGTTAATAGTTGTATTTGTAAATATAACTAAATTAAAAAAAATCGTCTCAAACTAGAGACCAAAAATACAATTCCATCTCAATTCTTGTTTTGAGACAATTTATCTAAATTCGTCTCAAATTTGAGACGTAATTAAAATTCGTCTCAAATTTCGTCTCTAATAACATATTATTTTGTAGTGATCAAGCATACTATCACCTCCCGACTTCCTTTAGAGTCATGAGATTACTTTTGACCGCTTTCATAATAGAGGCCTAATCACTTTTATGGGTCCTACTCCCAACCCTGCGTCTAAAAAAATCCAAAAGGTTCAATAACCTAAACTTCTACTGCAAATTCCATTTGACATGAAGTGTTAGATCCTAAAAATGCGCTACAAAACATGGTTGATGACGACAACTTCTAGTACCGACGACAATGAGAATCAACATCACCAAAAACCCTTGCGGCAGTGTATCCTCAATTCAAAAGGCTTAGTCTTTTATTTCTGGATTTCTAGGTTGAATCAGAGAGTCCTCACCCTATGTCATTTATGTCCTTTCCTATTGAGACTAGGTCACTTTAGGACTTCATTTATTATGGCCTTTCCATTTTCATTTCATTTTATTTTTATTTTCATTAGCCTTTTACCATCATTTATGCTTTAAATTATTTGATGAAATTTAAATCAATCAAACGACCTTGAATAATAAAATAAAAAATATGGAAATAGAAAATGGACATACTTTGAAATAAGAGTTCTTTCCTTCTCCCTCCATCACCTTCCATAAGCCATCATCCATAAACCATCTTTATGCAACCTAAAAATTAAAAAAAAACCTTAGACCATCATATTCATGACCCTTAGCCTAAAAAACCTTTCAAAATCAAAACCCCTCCACAAAATAGCCTTCAAACCATCCACTACCCCTCGTTCAAAAAATGAAGCAAAAGCAAAAGAGAACGCACAATGCAAAAGTAAAATAATAAAGCCAAAGGCAAAAAGTCAAGTCAAATTAGGGGGCTTGCATACAAGTTCTACACCTCGTTCAAAATCCTTCAAAACAACCTATATAATCCAACACTGCAACTCTTGCCTTAAACCGTCATCCAAATCCCAAAACTTCAAACCTCTAACCTTTCAACCTTTCATCAATCCTTACTCCTTCTTCAAGGTATACGTCTAACCTGTTAGGTTGAAAACCCGAAAGGGCGACCTAGGCAAAAGTTAGGGCACAAAGAAAAATCATATCCAGAACTATAAATGGTCTAATTCCACAAGGATGCGTAAGAATCATCATCTTGAGGTCTGACCGCTTAAATAAAATAAATTAATTAATCAAGGTTCAATGATTTGACTTTCTAGAATTCGGACGCATACCCTTCATAGATTCCGACATGAACTCCAGTTTGAACCTCCTCACGTCAAAGCCTTTTCCCACCTACATCTATATGAGTCACAAATTAAACCTTATAATTTTCAATCCAGACTCTCCTTGTCCCTGACGGACTCTCCGGTAATTTTCATGGTCTGTTGCAATATCTAACTTTGCCTGCATCAACTCCTTAGTAAAGAAACTTCAAAGGCTCCTTGAAATGCTCAATTCAAGTCAAGCACCTTCTAATCTAGGCTTATAGTGCCTATGTTAACTCGAAAGAAATACTACAAAAGGGGGGTGAATTGTCCAAATAATGCGGAATTTAAAACATAAGCAATAAGGAACTTAAAGTGCAAGAGAGATTTTTACGAGGAAACTTCTTGTTTCAATACATGAACAAAAAAATCATGACCTCCTCGGGATTTAAACTCTTCACTATAATAGGAAACCTCCTCTGTTTCAACCTCTTACATACGCAAGTTCCACTCGGAACTCCAACTCTCTCACAATCTCCACTCTATACTCTAGACTTAACTCTATTCAAGAGTTCCCACAACTCTTTAGAAAAGATTTACTCAAACCCTTCACCTCTATATAGACTTCACCCTAAGTCTACGCATGCACAATAAGAACTTACTCAAGTTCCTAACTCGAACTTGATACAAGAATTCACTCAAAATATTCACCAAGTTCCCATTACAAGAGTTCACTCAAACTCTTTAACTCCAAACTCAAATACAAACGCTTGATAATTTGGTATAACTCTAGTATATAGAAACTGAAGAATTGTAAAGGAACATGGCACTCGTAGGAACTTAGAACTCACAGGAACTGACTCAAAACAAGGAATAGAAAATATAATTATTTTGTAACGCTATTCCTTAAGTCATACCTCATGGAATGACACAAGTCAGACCATGTGGAATGACACCAGTCAAACAATTTGAAACTTAATTGAACTTGTATATTTATAGCAGTCATTTACAATGAACGTGGGATTGATCATGAGTTAGTGGTTTAAAGCATTAACCCATGTTGTTCCTTAGCTTGAGGAACAAGCTGCATGATCTACCACTAACTCCACGTTTACCTTGAACGTGTGTAACAAATTAATATTGCTTCCTAAAATTTAGCATTTACTTGTGCAACATTATTTTAAATAAAATTATCAATTAAACAAATTCCTAAATACATTCTAACTACCTTGTATTTTATTTATAAATATTTATTAACTAATTAACCACTAACTCTTTAAAACATGTCACATTATATTTAGTTATTACATTAGATTCACTTTTCATTGTTCCTATCTTTTGTTGTTCCCAACAGTAACCAATTCCTTTGCTTAGACACACTTAGACGTTGGAAACAACCAAAGAAAGATTTGTTAAACTAACCAAATGAACCTGCTGCATGGATTACGTGATCTTGACTCAATCTAATTAATTTGAGACTCCTAACAACTTTAGAATATTATTCCTAAACTACTTCTAAAAGATATATTATTCTTAATTTAAATAATATCTTTTAGATATATATTCCTTATTTATCTCAACTGCTTGCCCACTTATCTTTTGACTCTAAGTTCCACGAGTTCCTTTTGACCTTGTTCTATTACCTTTCACGTTTCCACATACTTACATGAATCCTAGAAAAAAACTCATATTTTCTGCCTTCATGCACCATGCTGCTCTAACTCAAGAACCGCATGTTGATAGCTCCACCTCTGGAACATCATATTCAATGTTCCTCTTAGGATGTACCTAGGAACCGCTTTGTTTGTGGTCCTTATAGGAACTCTTTTAGGAACTTCACTTGTTGGAAGTTCTTCGTGATGTGTTATAGTCAACCTTCCATAGCTTGTTTTATGTTAATGTAATATGCACATCTCAAACATACAAGTTAGTTAGATAATCATCGTTTGTTTACAATCATCAAAACCCTATATGATTCAACAATTTCCCCCTTTTTGATGATGACAAACAAATGATGCTTATCACAAATTCAGCAATAAACGATGTACATTAATCCCCCTTAATGAACAAGTCATGCATGTATATGAAGGAAATATCAACATAGATAAACACATCATACAAAGACTTTCATCATATAAAGATTTGGTCTTAACTATACTTGACCATAAGCATCATACATATTCTGCCCCCTTTTTCCATTATCGAAAAGGATCATCTTACACACATTTGTTATAGATAAATCATATACACATATTGTTATATGCTACACCATAATAGTTAAACACATGTTAGTCCCAAAAGCCTTAAGAATCTCAATTTTAAAACTTAGGATGCATGTGTTACACAAATTTCCAGCTTACAATCCAAAAACGCAACTTCAAAAACCATCGAAGGAACTTAAGAAAAAAATCATATTTGAAAGTCAAGAATGGATTAAGAGATAGGACATTGTAATATCTGGCTCAAAGAAATATGAAAGAAGTTTATGGAACAATTATTTGAGTAGAGGGAACTTGAGATATATTATGTGCTCTATGATTTAGACTTTTATTAAGAGGTTCACAACAATTATTAGAGTTGATCACTTCACCTTACACTTTTAAATCTCTGCCAAAACCGACACACATTCACCTTGATATATATATATATATATATATCAAGTTCACTTTTACTCAACCAATCAACCTTGAGGAACTCATTACACGAAGAACTTGAACAAATTCATCTCTATAATCAAGTTCTTCCAATCTTTTCCTTATGTTCCTCTTCTCAAATCATCAAATCCATGAGTAAACGTTTTCACAACCATATCAAATATTGACTTCTAGGAAATAATAAAGATTTGGTCACCCTTGTCTGTTTTTTTTTCTTTTAAAAAAAATAAAATAAGAGTGTCATTATAAGTTGTTGCATTGTTCCTAGAATGTCACATTTACCTACAACAAATAAGTAAATGTTTACTCACACATACTTGAAATTCACCACAAAGAAAAAAGTCTATATCGATTCCTTCCTTATTCCCCCTGAGTTCCTTACATTCCTTCATCATTAGGAACTTATATGAGTAGTTCCATCTAATGATATATCCTTTTGAGCATCAATTGATAAATCACAAAATACTTGCTTCTCACTTCTTTCACAACTTTCCCCTCAAAATGTATTTACCATTTATCACTCTTTATGCATTGTTGAACCATAGAAAGTCATAAATTTTAAATTAGAGCACATGGGAATTAGGAGATTTGAAGTGACAGGATATGAATGGAATGAGGAATTAATCAATCAAAGGGTATTTGAAGAAATGTGGTGTGAATTGATGATAGTTGGCTAAGAATAGGTTTGTTCCCTCTAAAAGATAAATGAAATATAGTATGAGAATTTACTTGTCTTGTTCGTCAAGGTTTCTTTCATTGTACCTTTGGGAACTTAGGACTTTCATGTTTGACAGCATCCACGGTTCTATTATGAGACCTCTGATACTCTTAGGCAAGTGAGTATGTCTAGACACAAAAATTAAGTGTAACATATTTACGCTAGTGTGCATATAATCACTTCAATTTTAATATGTATAAGAGCTCAATTTGACAAAACTTTTGGAAAAGAACATGTTTACACTCAAGTCATACTTCATCCAGTCTTATTCCTCTAAACAGTCCATGAATAGGTGAAATTATAAGAACATATATTCACATAATTTAAAGCAAGACTTATAAAAGTTATGCATTCATATTAATAATTTAACGATGTAATTTATTAATCGTGATACAATGTGAATAGGAACATCATAACTTAAGTCACATTTCACCATGAATATAAAATTACCTCAAGTACTGGACTGATTTTGATTACTTACTTTTGAGTTCCTAAACTGCTAGCTAGTTCCATCATTTTGAGGTCTTCAGTACATCTGATGGAAACTTTCATTCCAACTCGACTCATACTCATCATTCTTCAAAAATTCTTTGACATGTTTTTGTCCTTGCATCATTATCTTCCAATAGAGTAGTTGTGTTCCCTTATCATGCTCACGTTCACATTTGCTTATAAGGTTAGCAAAAACCCTTGCATAAAATAGTTAGTTGTACCAAAAATATTATCCATATAACTAAGTACACCTACTAAGTCAATTCCTCTTGAAGACAAAAATTATTGTGAATTTTGAAATCATTTTTCAAGATGACACTTGATGTTGTTCCTTATAGATTTCAAAAAGATATTTATTTTGAACACATTTAAAATCTATTTGGAACAACCTAAATCCCATGTAGGCAACAAGAGAAAATAACATTCAATTATCTTATGACCTTATGAATAAAAGTTTCCTCAAAGTCAATACCTTTGTTTAGTTGTTACTCTTAACAACTTATTTTTATTGAGTACTTGTCGATGTCACTGTGAATGAATCGCATGAGTACTTCTTATTTTCCAGTTAAATTCGAATAACTTGATCATATTTCTTTGGTCTTCATGACCAATCAACCTGAGTTCTATAATCGAAATTCAGATCCATCAAATGCGAATCTTCTGCTTGAGGTCACTTAAAATTCCTTGGCATTTCCTTCATATGAATCTTCTATTCATCTAGAAATATAATCTCTAGAACTCTCCTTTTAATTTCAGGAACTTGTTCCTAATGTGTTCGTTCCTTTGATGGAAGAACACATGTTCTTTCATTTTGGGTTGTCATAGACTAAGAAATATAATCTGTAAAGCAAACCCAAAAAAGAAATACTTTGTGCATTTAATGTTTGTAGGTTAGTCAAAAGAGATAATATAGTTAAAGCATAAAAATGAAATAAACGTAAACTTTCAAAGAAAAAATCTCATGTGAAAAGGACTTCTGATTTGTTCCTTTGAACTAAGATTAATTTTCAAAAGAATTAGGAACTTGTGCCAAATGTTGGAATGTTCCTACACCATTTAATAGTTCCACTAATCTTAGTTTACCATCGCTTCTTTCAAATCAATAGTCAATGTTTCTTGACTTGAGAAACTGATTTTATGCATTTAATTTAGTGGAAATAGAATAAGTAGGCAATAAGAACAATTGGCTATTATAAGACAATAAAGGCACTGATACTTTAATTACTTAACTCAATCACTTAGTCAGGCACACTTAGAACTTCATTAATTAAGTTCTTATATAATGGTCATTTGGATTAAACGTGAGATTAGATAATAGGATCATGGATTTGTGGCTTTAGAACATGTTGTTCCTTTGCTTAAGGAACAAGCACATGATGCGCCACTTTGTATACGTTCAATTGAACGTGTTATATCCAGTATCCCACTTTCCTAAATTATAGGAAGTTGTTAAGCATACTCTCTTATTATCTTCTCTTATTCTAAATAAATGTTTAATTTCAATTCTTTTTAATAATATGTAAGAAGATTTTTCTTTAAATATAAAAAAATTAATTTTTCAAACAAAATAAAATATTTCCATAACCAAAAAGATTTTCTTAAAATGTTTTAACTTAGTCAAAATATTTTCCCTAAAGAATACAGTCGCAATATTGCAACTACCTAGCAACCACCACATAATCCGTCGCAATATTGCGACTACTTAGCATCCACCGTATACGTAGTCGCAAATTAGCAACTACTATTCTCCATCAGTCGCTACTTTTTATTTTAGCTACTGCCTTCAATGTCAGTCGCTAAAATGGCTTTATCTTGTAGTGTAGGACGTGAATATCAGTTAATATATATGTTGATTCATGCTTAATTACTATCTTCCTATGACTATATTAGAGTTCCTTTGGTTCATTTTAGTTGTGCCAATACATCTGTTCCTTTTAGAGGAACTGAAAATCATTCTCTTATTACATCCGCAAGTTCCTTTACCAATATTAATTATCTCCATAGTCAAACCTACAAAATAAAACTATACTTGCACAAAACTTGAAGAGAAGTTAGATTGAAATAATTCATATATATGTAAAAACCATAAAACAACTTCTCTTTCATAACCTTCTACAATCATGTATTAATAAGGGATATTAAAAGCATATTTGAGAATAATAATCACCAAGATATATAGTAGTATGTAAAGAACATTACCCAATTTCTTGAGAAATGTATTTCACCTTTTACATACTTTTTCCAGCTTTTGTAGTGAGAGGAACTCATGTCTAGAACTACTTTCTAGAAACAACCTCTACATCAAGAGATGTAGGTTCCTTTCACATAACCTGCAAAATAAGCAAGTTATTGGTTTTTGGTACCCAAATATATGTTGGGTCCTTTTTGTTAGCAAGAGCAACATAAAGTATCCATATTTCAACCAAATAAGATTCACATATCTTCTACTACTAACAAGAACAAACATGCATCCATATAATAAGTGTTCAATATACTCAAAATGCATGGAAAAACTATTCTTTAGCAAATAAATCAAAAAGTCATATATTGCATTGCCTAAAGAATAAAGATTTCTTTTGTATAAAAACCAAGTTACAAGAGTGACAATATGCGTTGTTCCATATGACTTGTTCCTTGAACCATTCTCTAGTATACTGATTCTTTGAAATTTCAAAAACAATTTGAAAATTTGAATTTTGTCTTTAAAAAATAATTTTAAAGTTATCCAGAATTGCAAAACAAACATCAAAGCCGAATAGAACAATTTTACTAGAAATACTATAAGGAACAAGTTCCAAATTAATGTATACATATAAAGAATATCTCAAGTAATAGATACTTACATCAAAGGGGTCGTTGATAATCCTTGAGTGACTTTAAATTGATAATAAAAAGTCAGCTTGCAATTGTTCCTTTGAATGACGTAGGGTAGAGTTCCTTTCTCGTACGGGTTCCTTCTTCTTGTAGGAACTTAACTCAGCAAGGCTTCCTGCTTATCACTAAATTCCGGCTCTGATACCAATTGTTACCTCGGAAGAAACACTACAAGAGGGGGGTGAATTGTAGTGTGGAACTTATTGTCCAAATAATACAGAATTTAAAACATAAGCAATAAGGAACTGAAAGTACGAGAGAGATTTTTACGTGGAAACTTCTTGTTTCAATACAAGAAGAAAAACCACGACCTCCTCGGGATTTAAACTCTTCGCAATAATAGGAAACCACCTCTGTTTCAGCCTATTACATACGCAAGTTCCACTCGTAACTCCAACTCTCTCACAATCTCCACTCTTTACTCTAGACTTAACTCAAAGTCTTTCAAGAGTTCCCACAACTCTTTACATAAGGTTTACTAACCCTTCACCTCTAGATAGACTTCACCCTAAGTCTACGCATGCACAACAAGAACTTACTCAAGTTAATAACTCGAACTTGATACAAGAATTCACTCAAACTATTCACCAAGTTCCCATTACAAGAGTTCACTCAAACCCTTTAACCCCAAACTCAAATACAGACGCTTGATAATTTGGTTTAACTCTAGTATATAGAAACTGAAGAACTGTAAAGGAACATGGAACTCGTAGGAACTTGGAACTCACAAGAACTGACTCAAAACATGGAATAGAAAATATAATTATTTTGTAACGCTATTCCTTAAGCCATACCTCATGGAACGACACTTGTCAGACCCCTATGGAATGACACCAGTCAGACAATTTGAAACTTAATTGAATTTGTATATTTATAGCAGTCATTTACAATGAACGTGGGATTGATCATGAGTTAGTGGCTTAAAGCATTAACCCATGTTCTTCCTTAGCTTGAGGAACAAGCTGCATGATCTACCACTAACTCCACATTTATCTTGAATGTGTGTAACAAATTAATACTGCTCCCTAAAATCTAGCATTTACTTGTGCAACATTATTTTAAATAAAATTATCAATTAAACTAATTCCTAAAAACACTCTAACTACCTTGTATTTTATTTAAAAATATTTATTAACTAATTAACCACTAACTCTTTAAAACATGTCACGTTATATATAGTTATTACATTAGATTCACTTCTCATTGTTCCTATCTTTCACTGTTCCCAACAATGACCTGTTCCTTTGCTTAGGAACACACTCAGACGTTGAAAACAACCAAAGAAAGATTTGTTAAACTAACCAAATGAACCTGCTGCATGGATTACGTGATCTTTGACTCAATCTAATTAATTTGAGACTTCTAATAACTTTAGAATATTATTCCTAAACTAGTTCTAGAAGATATATTATTCTTAATTTTAATAATATCTTTTAGATATATATTCCTTATTTATCCCAACTGCTTTCCCACTTGTCTTTTGACTCTAAGTTCCACGAGTTCCTTTTGACCTTGTCCCATTACCTTTCACGTTTCCACATACTTACATGAATCCTAGAAAATAAACTCATATTTTCTGCCTTCATGCACCATGCTACTCCAACTCAAGAACCGCTCTGTTTGTGTTCCTTATAGGAACTCTTTTAGGAACTTCACTTGTTGAAAGTCCTTCATGATGTGATATATTCAACCTTCCATAACTTGTTTTATGTTAATGTAATATTCAAACACACATGTTAGTTAGATAATAATCATTTGCTTACAATCATCAAAACACTACATGATTCAACAACCTACTTAAAAACAAGCTTATACAAAGTGGGGGCTTCCTATATATGTGGTGGTTCCTCCAAATCAGACAGCTGAAGAATTGTAATCTATAGATCTCACTTGTGGACCCATATTCATTATTTAAACAATTTTCGAAAACTATTTTATCTATCTCTACCAATTCAGTTCAATCTATTTATATCTACCCACATCCTTCCTAGCCTTGCATAATCCTTGACCTTGCAAGACATTTCATCTATATCTTAGCTTTACATAAACCTGACCTTGCATCGTGTCTCATGCATCCTTATAGAGTCTAAGTTTGCATTACTCCATCATTATGTGCATTATTATTTGAGTTGTTTGCACCTATCTTTTAACATCTTCTCCTACAGGTAATCAGATTACTTGTAGTTATCTTCTTGCATACTAAGTTTGTTTTATAGAAATTGGCGATATATTGCTCAGTTCTAAATTGCAGAGCGTTTAGAATCCCTCTCCATCCCAACAAAGTTTACTTTGATTTCGGTTTCCTGAACCTCAGTCACAGTGGGGGCTTCTGTAGACACAAAATCATGTCACCCCATTGAGTTTCCAATGATGAAACATACCCCGTCCTAATTGGTCCCGTCCAAAGGAAGAGAAATTAAACAAACTAAGCACAAAAGCGTTTCAAAAATATAAAAGTCTATATATTGGTTTGAAATAATCCAAGCCCAATTTTAGAGGCCCAATTAATTATTCCTGATAATTAATTATATTTCTAATTTTTTAAATGAATTATTCCCGAAGATTAATTTTTAAAGGATATTTCAATAATTAGAATTTTCTTTCTAAAGATAGCTGAATTCGGATTTCAAAGGATATATTTCATCAAAAGATAAAAAAGGAATCTTAAAACGATAAAAAACCGGCCAAATTAACATTGCATCAGACGCAATTGCACCCACGCAACGTCGATGCCGTACACAACAAAAAAAAAGAAGCAAAACTCTCGCTTCGTTTTCGGTTACCTTTTCCTATAAAGAGCTGCGATTTCTTCGAACTTTTTCATACTTTTTCCATACGACTTTAATACTTATCATCCTACATTCATCATACTTCCAACTACAAAAAATTTCTACAAATACATTCAAACACATTAAAACTCATCCATCCCTTCTAATTTCATATTTCAAGCTTCAAGATTGCTCATCCTGTAGACCGTTAACAAGACCTAGGCGACAAAGGTATAATTGCTGGTGGCCAATTTCAATTAATCTTTTATTACATTAACAATCTATTTATCATGATGTAGATTTTCAAAGAACTAACGCTCTACTATACAATCTTCTCTAATCTCCCTTCTTTTCATATTTCTTTTATTTAATTATTATATTATATTATATGCATGCTTATATGATTTAATTCTTTTATCACTTCACATGATTATTATTGTTAATCAAAGACCTAAATAAATGCTCCAACACTAAATTCAGATAATTTGGACAACTAGATTAGGTTCCAGTAATTTGATTGCATAAGAACATGTCAACAAAAAATTATTTTTTGCGTGTTTAATGAACCGACATGATTAATTTATACATTGCATTAACATATTACTTGGTTACTTAATTGCATAAAACTTGAACATGAATCGATATTAAGTAGAGGCCATCAATGGGCGAATTTGATTCCTGGTCATATTCGTACTCACACACCCGAACTCAATTTCTAGTTCAATGATCATTCATGGAGTCATGATGTGGAAATCTATATTGGATAAGTCCTTAATTTGTCCCTATGATTTCCCATTATCCAATTAGGTTTGTGAGTCTTTCTTTAAAGACTTGTTGGCAACTTCAAAACATTTTTCAAAACAAAACCTTTACAATGATGTAGTCAATTATACGCTCATTCCGCGTAGGCAATAAAAACACGCATAATGTGGTGCAATGTGGAACGTTAAAAAAGATTTGGTAAAATGTAGTGTTTCTAAAACACAAGTGCATTACGTAGAAAAACTTAAACAAATGTATTAATAGTGAGACCATACTAAAAATTAGGGGTGTTCATTTCGGATATCCGATTCCATTTGATCCGGATGGGGAAAACGCGATCCGATTCGATCCGGATGGGGAAAACGCGATTCGAATCCGATCCAAAAAAATCGGATATCCAAAATTTTGGATCGGATCGGATCTGATATCCCAAAACTAAAAAAAAAAGAATTTTTCAAAGGAAAAGCTTATAAATGAAGTTTCGGATCGGATATTTCGAATATCCAGCCTTGAAAACGGATATTTTCATATATTTCGGATCGGATTTATGAAAAAATCCGAAAAAACCGAAAAATTCCCATGTTTTTGATATTTTCGGATATCTGAAATGAAAATTTGTGATCCGTAACCGATCCGAAATTTTTTAGATATCCGATCCGAAATATCCGAAAACTAAAAAATTGAATCGGATATGTATGAACACCCCTACCAAAAATAGAAGCATTCAAACTAATTTGGGACAAATAGAAAAGGAAAGTGTTCAAATTTTTTTTGGGACGGAGGGAGTAGTAGAATTTTTAGATCTATAGTGGTTTAGGGTTTATTTTCATTATTGTAGATGTTCAAATTCTTAAGTAATCCCAAGAGCACGAAGAACAATGTGTTCACAAGCACATCTTTTTGCACATTTGTAGTGTACTTTTGTTAAATGAGCAAAACGTAAAATGTACAAATATAAAATATGCAAAATATGTGAGTGGAAACACCTAGTTCTAGATGCTCCAAGGAGCGCCATAGAAGTTTTGTTTGTAAATGTATGACTTTTCATAAATGAAAATTTTCCTTCGAATTTTATTTTTAGTTAACCCTTTTTCAATACTAACATATCCTTTTTTAATATTTTTGAGATGGGATTTTGGGTGATTTTACATTGGCTACAGTAAAATTTAAACCATTTTTTTTAATCATCTTTCATTATTAAACTAACAATTATACATTAATAAATTCATAATTAACAGCTCATCTGGTTTCGATTATTTTTTTGAATGTTTTATAGGTCAATGAAATTAATGCACGTGATGAATCACTAAAAATGGAGGAAAGAGATTAAGTAATTGCAATTGTAGCTACTTAAAAAGCTAGTAACAATTGACCAATCCTTTTTCTTTTTCCTAATTTGCTTGATGCTCAAGTCTTTCTTTAGGAACAAAACTAGTTTTATATGCACGCGATGCGTGCAAAACCACATAAAAATTTTCATAGATAACAAAGATAGAGATACGGTGATCGTAATTTTTTTTTGTTTAATTAAAGTAGCTAGTTAATCTTTTTTTCATATGTTGCCATATACTTCCTCCGTTTTTAATAAGTCACACAGAGAGAAAGTGGCAGAATACCAAGGAGCTTAGAGAGGATAAAGTGAATAGGTGAAACAATTAAATGATGACAAAGATTTAATAAATGAGAATTATTTTTTACTACTTTGAATTATGTGTCAGTTATTATGATATGTACCTAAAAGGAAAATGTGCCACTTATTTAAAAACGGAGAAAGTATAATAGAGATGGGAAAAGGTTAGAAAATAGGGATGTTCAGAGTGCGGTCTGGACCGCACCAAACCGCAATTCAAACCGTTTTTTCACGGTTTGGGTTGGTTTGCGGTTTCAAAATTGCGGTTTGGGTTATGATTTCAAGCAAACCGCGGTTTGCGGTGTGGGTTGGATTTTACTTTTTGTAAATCGAAATCGCACCATAAACCGCAATTTTATATGATTTTTTTTTATCTATTCTGATTTTTTTATATTTAAATACACTTGATAAGGTGGCATACAAGTATACAACTGAAAAAAGAAGTTTGAGGTAAAGAACTTGGACACTTTTGATAAATTTTTATTTATGTTTAATTATGAAGTCAACTTTATATTTATTTGGACTCTTTATATTTATTAACAATTTTTTTTTTTTACTCTTAATCTACAAAATTAATGTCGCGGAGGAAAAAAGGGTTAAACACGCAAACCAAACCGCACCAAACCGTTTCATGCGGTTTGATTTGGGTTGGTTTGGGCAAAAGTTCAGTGCGGTTTCATGCGGTTACATCCCAAACCGCACCAACCCAAATCGCAAACACACTTATTAGACTAGATTAATTAATGTAATTGAACACGTGAGAGAAACGTACTTACAAGCACAAATTCCGACGGCTGGAAAGGGATATGCTTCGCTTAGAAATTACGAGGATAGAGAAACTAAAGCAACGGCGTGCAGTGCAGCGTATTTTGTTTGAACTCTCACGCACTCTTTCTATTTATAAAACCTCCAAATCTCGATCACCAAACCCTAACCCTCCCTTTCCTCTAAACTACCGCCATCTCAATTTTCCCCTCAACAACCGCTTCCAATTTTGTCTCTCTTCGATCTCACCTAAAATTTGTGTTTTTTTCTTCAATTGATTTGGGGAAAACACTACTAATTTCAAGACGACTTCCATAACCAAAATTCCTCAAAACTTCGAACCTCAATTTGTTGTGAATGGTGGAAATCTCAAGTAATTTCATGCGATCTTCCCCCTTCCTCTTCACAAGGGGGATCTTCGTTCTTTCTCTCTCCTCTGCTTCTGCATTTGCTTTTGGCTCTTGCATGGAAGGCTGGTACTACCGCTGCCTTGGCCTTGACCCTTAAACAATTATTCCATTCAAATTTCAAGTCAATCACTAAATTGAATTAATTTCTCGTAGATCCGAACAAAAGAATTTGAATTTATTGTTTGAATTTTTGAAAGCGAAAAACAGATTTTAAGAAAAGAAAACAAAAAAAAAAAAAAAGATGTTGCTAAGCAAGCAAAAAAAGGCGCAAAATGCAAAGGGTAATCGCTTGTTGATTACTGTCAACGTTCTTGGAAGCGCGGGGCCGTTGAGATTTGTTGTGAACGAAAAGGAAATTGTGGCTGCTGTTATTGATATGGCGTTAAAATCTTATGCTCGTGAGGGTCGTCTTCCTGTTCTTGGCTCCAATTTCAATGATTTCCAACTTTACTGTCCTACTACTGGATCTGATGGTATTCAATTCTTTCTTCTTCTAGTTCAATTAAAGGATTATGCTTATTGTCTTTGTTGATGTATTAATATTGACATTGTTGTCTGTTTTCTGTGTTAACTTAGGGTTTTTCACCGTAATGATATTACTAGTTTCAATTTCAGCGGGCCATTACTTAATTAGAAGGTTTAGCTGTTGTTGTTTGTCAAATTTTGATTTTGCTGATTGAACTTTGGAAATTATTTATACGAGAGAATGATACACTCTTCTTTTGGTTGTGATTGGTAGCCGTGTGAACATGAACTTAGCAATATCAGGACTTTGCCATTACTAGTTTCATTCCAAGAGCAAGTAATTGTTTCCTTTTGGCCATTTTTTCACTTTTGTAGGATGCTTTTAGCATGACATACACCAAATTAATAACTTGGTAGTAGTGTGAACTGTGACTAGTTTTGGTGATTTTTGTATTTATATATGGGAGAGTGACAACACTGCTCTTTCTTTTCTGGGACTGGTCACTGGATGGAAATATCAGCTGAGCAATTTAAAGATGCTGCCATTCCTTTCTATAATTTCGTTGGAAGATCCAAGTTTTGTTTCCTTCGATTATTTGTTAGGGTGTGAACAAGAGCTATTATAATTTATCGGAACTTTTTGAAACTTGTCGTATTGAAACTATTCGGAACTTCTTAGAACTCATTGAAGCTGTTCGGAACTTATTGGAAATATTCCAAACTTATTAGACCACAGACTTACTCTTTAATGTGAAGCATAGTTCGAAAATGCGGTTTCGGTCGCGATCGCGGTAACGGTCACGGTGATGGAGGAATGGGGATGATGCGGTTGTCGTACCGCCAAATATCGGCCCAAACCATGAGATATTCCTTGAACCCGCCTAAAATACTTTTTTTTACACATTTACAATGCGGGTAATATCGGTTCGATAGATTTGAAAACCTTTATGACACGGGCGATATGATACGATGCGTCCTTGTTTTGACACCATGATGTGAAGTAAACACACCTTAGTTGTTTGGTTAGGGTAGTACATTTAGTATATTTCTAGTTATTTCTTTTTTTGGCGTTGTCAATTTTGAGTTTTAATTTCTTTATGATGATGATTCCTGTCCAACAATGAGGTGGATGTCCGGGAGAAACTCTCAGAGCTTCTTCTACTTTGGTCTGATATCTCAAGATTGCCTTACCACTGGCATTTTATAATCATATTCAGAGTTCCAATATTTGCATATTCAGTAGTTATTAAATGAACTATGTGGTACTTTTGGTGCCTAATATGTAATGCTATGGTAAGGATCAGCTACCTCATGGGAGTCTATTCATGGAATACTATTTTCCTGCTTTCCCTATTGTGCTCGCCAAATGTGGGGCTATATCGATTTTGCTCATTCTATGTTTCTACTCTGCTGTAACTTGAGACTGTCTGACATTTTGATGTTCTATAAATCTTCAGTTGTCCGCTGTTCTGTTCCACGGCATTGTTATCCTCGTTAATCTTAGCATTTTTCTAATTTAAGGGAGATTTTTTAAGATCATTTTTTTGCTGTGTTTTGTCTGCTTGATTTATTTGTATTGACATTTATCTTGGATTTGTATTGTATATATATGCTATTGAACTTGATAATTACTCCCTCTTTCTCCATTTATTTTGCTACATGTGCTTTTGCACAAGAATTTAGGATGGTAGAAGCCATAATTTAATGAGAAAATGACAAATATATGGGATTTAAAGATAAGAAGAGGACAAAAATAAAGGGATTGTTGGTACCAAATAAGGAAATGTAGCAACTAACAAGGGACATCCTTTAATGGTAAATGTAGCAAGTAATAATTAGAGGCGGTGACGGAGGGAGTACACTCGTAGCATCAGTGCTTGACTTCCAGTACTTATAGAATTCATAATTTGTGCAGCTCTGAGTGTTGGACAGTATGAAACTGATTGTATTTGTGGTCTGATTGCTCTCCTGTTTTCTGCAGCTTTAAGTCCACTCCAGACAATTGGTGTTCATGGTGCCCGGAACTTTCTTCTGTGCAGGAAGCCACAACCTCAAGAAGCTGCAAATGTTGAGGGTAAGGCTGAGGCTGCTATTACACGCAGAGGGAACGGAAGATGGAAGTCATGGATCAATAAGACCCTCATTCTAAAAATCGCCTCACATTAAAAGATTGAATTTCATTTTCTCTGGGTTGCAATGGCCGATGATTATGTGGTTGCCATTGCTGTTAGATATTTAATTATCGCACTGCTTATGATTTATACAGACCTTACATTAGTTGGAATTAAGGATTATTTGTTCCTTGATACATTATCTGTCTTTTATTTTATCAAGTGAAGCGGTTGATTGGAACTATTATTTTTTCCGGCTGTAATTTGATGCAATTGAGTTTTATATGTCTGAGTTGTGGATCTTTAAGAATTCAATGAAATTTATCTATTCACCTTGCAGTACAATGTTGTTTCGATTTGTATTATGGTTTTCACTTGATACCAGCTGGTTAATCAATTCACTTAAGTTGATCTATAAAATGATCTATCTATATCCATCATCTGTCGCGATTCGCGAAAGAAGCCTCTTTCTCCATCTCTCACTACCAGCAACACAAAAAGCAGTCTTCAACAACAGCAAATGTACATTGGCAACAGTTGTTGCAGATACTAAAAGGCAGATGCGCATTATCATTCAAGGTGGACTATTCAAAGTTATAGCTTTTAGAAGTCCACGTGTTATCTGCGCAGCTGCACTAAACATTTTGTAACAATATCACTTATTTCCCCTTCTCAACCATATGCAGATGAGAACAAGCAGAAAGTAGGCCAAGCAAAGAATCAACGGTTGATTAGGATATTTGCAATATAAAAATAAAATAAAATAAGGCCTCTATGGAATAACTATTTTTTTACATAACCAGTGATCATTGTATTCCAAGAGGTTAAATCTCACTGAGACATTCTATCAAACATAATCGTGCAGTTTCCATTACCCCGAAATTCAAGTACATCGCCAAGAGACAATTAGCCACGTAAACAGGAGACTCAAACTCATTAATTAAGACCTCAACATGTATTATCCGGCCAAACCTTACAAACAAATTATTTGGGCCCAATATATCTCTGGGCCCTTCAATCCAGAGTGAAATTACAATATTACCCCGCTGCACTCAGCAGGCTGACCTATCAAGAGGTCTGTCCCAGCCGAGGTTCATATCCAGCCTGGCACTTAGGTTTCACGATTTTCAACACATATAAATAGTGAACATATCCCAATTTATTGAGGTAATGAATTTTACACCCACCACTCTGTACTAACCATCAAGTTCAACTACTGACATGAGCATCGGAGGGGTGATCCCGGAATCACCCCTTGGGTAGTCTAGCCCTTATTTTGGAAATCTGGCTTCCTCTTACAACCCATACCACACACCTGCGACTAATCCCCCTATTGTATAAGTTTTCACCTGAAACAGGTTGGCGCCGTTTGTAGGGACATCCAAACAAAAAGCCATGGCAAATGCTCGGAGAACACGTCGAGGTCGACAAGCTCTGACCTCACTGCACCAAGAAAGGACACCTCCCCTCGAGGTGGTTGACGAAACGGCAGGGGACCCTTGAAGGGCCCCGGTACTCTTAGAGAGAAACCCACACATCCTCGAGGAAATCAAACTTCGAGAAGCGGCTAGTGCCGTCAACGCGAGACTACCTCGAGAGAGGGTAGTGCTCCCTCGAATCGAGGCCCCTCTATACGAGCAACCAAGCTCCAACCTAGTCACGCAGTAGGATCTCCAACAACTGGCAGAGCAGCTTAATGATACCCTCGAGCGTAGCCTAAGGGCCCTCTTATACAACCTCCAAAACGGAGGCGAAGGCACCTCGAACAGACCACCCATTCCTCGAGCGGGTCTAGGACTGAATGGTAGGACCCCAGCCAGAAACTCGAGCTCCCCAACCTAAACATCAGGCACCTAAGCCAGACGCTCGAGTACCTCAAACTCAGGCACCCCAAACTTCGACTCGAGCTCCCGCGGGAAGGGGGGATGCTCGACACCTGATAAATGAGCGAGCCCTGAGGAATGGCACTCGAGATGCTAGGGATTTATTGAACGAATGTCGAGCGCGTTCATGACAAGCAGGGGAGCCAATCCATGACCTTAGCCGGGGATGGGATGGTACTCGACAACGTGAACAGGGTTGCAGGAGGCATGAAGAAGAAGAAGAGTCCAATACTTTCGGCCCCAGCGAGTATTTTAATGCCCACTTTGGCAACTTGGGCTTTATCACACCTTTCAATGAGGAGATCATGCTGTAGACGTGTTTTTATTTTGCCTACGCGGTGTGAGCACGTATTAGATTTGAATACCCCACTGTTAAGGTTTTATTGAAAATTGTTTTGTATTGAAAGAAGCCGCCAACAATTCTTTTTAGGAAGAATCATAAACCTAATGGGATATGGGAAATCCGTAGGGACAAATTATCCAATGTAGATTTTCCCGTCCTGACTCCATAGATGGTCAAAATGAACCAAAGATTGAGTGTTCGGGGGTGAGGGTACGAATATAGTCATAATGAACCACATTCGCCCAAAATTGGCCTCTACTAAATATTGATTCATTACAGATTTTATGCCAAAGAATAATCAAATAATGTTTTAAACACCCTAAAAATATTTAGTCTAAGTATGTTCAGAAAATACATAAAAGACTAATTTTTAGTGACAAGTTATTATGCAATCAATATTACAGGGAACCTAGTAGGTTGTCCAAATTAATCTAATTAATATTATAACAGTTCTTTAGGTCTTGTTTAGCAAAAATAGCATGTGGGTGATAAAAATCATGCAGGACAATCATAATAATAATGTATGAAAATAAATAAAAATAAGAAAAGAAAATATTGCAGGGAGTTAGTATAATATACAATACTTACAGTCGCATGAATTTGTTAACAATCTACATCATGAATAGAATGTTAGTAACTTCAAGAAAATAATAAAAATAAATAAATAAAGAAATAAAGTTAGTTAATATAGTTGACCCTCATAAATTATACCACCGTCCGGGGTCGTTGATTTTTACGGATCTTGAAAAATTGAATTGTTGAACGAGTCTGAAAAAAACGTTTGTGTTACGTTATATGAATGTATTAGCTTTCGAAATATGTGGGAATCGCCTTTTGTTTTCTTTGTACAAGGAAGGGCTGCGGTTTAAAACCGCGGCCCTTCACTTTTAGTGAAGGGCTGCAACGGAAAGGGCTGCTGGCAAAAAACGCAGCCCTTAGGGCTGTTTTGACCGCAGCGCTTCCGTTTTTTTCCACTAGTCAAGCTTAGTGAAGGCTTCTTCCAAAGTCATGCCCAATGGAGTGAATGTTCGTTGAGGCTTTTGATATCCTCCCTTTTCAGTAGTTAGGGCATTGGCATTAGAGCTAGAAGGGTTGTTGCTACTCTTCTTGAAAGAGTTGTTGTTGTTGGAACCCTTGTTCTTGTTGGTTTGTACCTCTTCCTCAATCAACAAGCCTACCTTATAGAGCTTCGTGAAAGACTTTATAGGTTGGAATTTAATATGTTCTCCGTACTTAGGCTGTAGATTACGGATCACCATTCGGACTTGATCCTCTTGAGATGGCCTGTTAGTCATTTGTGCAGCTTTTTCCCTCCATCTATTAAGGAAGGTGACGAAGTCTTCGTTGGAGTTTTGTTTAGTTAACTCCAGCTCACGCAGGCCAATAGGAAGCTGAGTATTGTATATGTATTGTTTGTGGAACTCTTCTCTGATATAGTCCCAGTCATTCAGCTTGGCTTTGTTCAGTGATCTGAACCACTTGGATGGATGTGCATCCAAGGTTAAAGGAAAGACATAATAAGCAAACAGGTCCTTGCTTATGCCCTTGAGAGCCATAGAGATGGAGAAGGCTCTTAAGTGATCATCTGGGTCTTCGACCCCCTTGAATTTTGGGAGGTCACCCAGTGTTACCTTTTTAGGGAGTTTTTCCCTTAGTTCAGGATCAATGACGTCATGGCCATGAGCCTGACTTTCGAGCGCAGGAATTGACTAGATCAATTGCTCGAGTTTTTCAAATCTCAACTCTGTCTCAGTTTTGATTGGTGGTGGAGTGTCGCCTTGCTCGTCTTCCTCAGTTAGCTTCTCCCTCAGTGTCTTAATCTCTTTGTCTTGTTCCTCAAGACGAGAGTTCATCAGTGTGAGTTGAGCCATAATGGCACTGAGCTGTTCATTAGTGTCCCCCATTTCAGATGTTGATTCAGAAGAGTCGGAAGATTTGTCTGAAAATGTGAGGATGCGCTTGACGAGTCTGGGAGTGGGTCGACCTTGTTGCCTCTCTGTCGAACGTTCCCAAGTTATAATCTCACGGCCTGTCCTGAATAGAAATCGAATAGTCCTCGTAAATTTTTAGAAATGATGCTTTCGAAACGAGAAATGGAGATGAGAAATGAGAAACGAAAGTGGAAATGAAAATGGGAAATGATTTTGAAATGGAAATGGAAATGGTTATGGTGTGGACTAGTGTAGACTTGACCGTGATGGAGACATGGGCCTAACTATATGCAAATGCAGACATGGACTAGACTGGACTATGCAAACAGACTAAAAGATTACCTATGCTAGCTTCGCTAGACTTAGGAGATGAACATTTATAGTCCGAAGACTGACTTTTATTGTCCGTAGACTGACTAGGGTTTACATGTAATGTGAACTAGACCCAGGGAGATTTTATAGTCCTAAGACTGAGCTTTTATAGTCCGTAGACTGACTTTATAGTCCTAAGACTGAGCTTTTATTGTCCGTAGACTGACTAGGGAATGAAGTGGGCCTAAATGGTCCTAAGATCTGGGACTAGACTTAGACTTAGATTGGAATTGATTAAGGATAGATATGGACTAGACTTCACATAAAGATGCAGATGGGCCTAGATTTTGAAATGAACTAGACTTATATAGGCCTAAGATCGACTCTAATGCTAGTGAATGTATGGACTGAAATGCACATGGGCCTAAAATGAATGCAAAATGGACTTCTAATGCATATGGGCCTAAAATGAATGCAAGTGTATTGGATTGAATTTGGTTGATTGGATTGAAGGTGTTTAGACCGGGCTTAGAATTTTCGAAATTCATTTTTAAAAGGAACCCCTTGTATTAATTTTGTTAGGAAAAGATGATGGATTAATTTTGAAAAATATTTTTTGAAATGTCTTGGTATGATGATGATTAGTAAATATTTTTGAAAAAGAGTAGAATAGAAGAATGTGTAGGATTGATTTTGAAATATAGAAGTTTTTGAAATTGTTGTATATGATAAGGATAGAATTGATAGGGAAGATTAGTTGAACAGCAGGGAGAAAATGGGAAGAGGTAGACATGCATGACAACTCTAACTCTATAATGACTCTTTAGATACATTTTTTTAGGACAGACTTAACCTTGCATGAAAAGACTGATCTTTATATGTTGAATTAGGTGATAAGCCTAAATGACCAAATTACGCGATTGCAGACAGACAGACGCACATAGGACTGAACATAGGATCGACAATTACGACGGCTAAATTGATGAAAAGCGTGCGATGCACAAATTGCGTGCCACGCAGCATTGCTGCGCGCGGCACACAGCCATGCGTCTGGCACGGGAGTGGTGCGCCAGGCGCAACTCAATGTGCTTGGCGCACTAATCCCCAACACGTTTTTCGGGGATTTAGGCGACAAATTGGCCGATTGATGAATTTTTTCTTGTTTGTTAGACGCGATTTTAGGAACGACGTTTAATAATGACGATTTAACAAGATAATAACAGGCAAAAATTGCAATCACAGGCAAATGTCATATAACATGGATGCAAAAGTTCCAACCTAAAGTCCAGTTCTTTGTTTGAAACTATTGGTCAGGTTTAGGTTTAGTCTGAAAAGGGTCCATGACTAAGAGATTGATGCCACGCTTCGTACCCCTGCTTAAAGAGGTGGCCACGTGTAAGACGCACTCCAGTCTCAAGTCAGGAACAAGAGAACAATGCCATGGTTGGGTAGGTTTGCTTATAACAAAGATCCAACACTATCGCTCAGGAAGCTTTTTGGAAGGACAAAGCGCAAACCCCCCGGGGGTGACCTCACACATAGAACATGTGCTAATGAGGCAAGGTAGATTGTCCTTATGGTGGCTGAACAATAGCCATGCATATGCAAAACTGTATATTATTCAAAGGCATAAAAATAAGAATGAATCGTTTTTTTCAAGTTTCACATACTCAATAAAAAAAATTAATTTTTTTTAAAATCCTCCCCAGCGGAGTCGCCAAATTGTAGGCGTGTTTTTATTTCACCTACGCGGTGTGAGCGCGTATTAGATTTGACTACCCCACTATTAAGGTTTTATTGAAAATTGTTTTGTATTGAAATAAGTCGCCAACAATTATTTTTAGGAAGAATCATAAACCTAATTAGATATGGGAAAACCGTAGGGACAAATTATCCAATGTAGATTTCCCCATCCTGACTCCTTAGATGGTCAAAATGAACCAAAGATTGTGTTCGGGGGTGAGGGTACGAATATAGTCATAATGAACCACATTCTCCCAAAGTTGGCCTCTACTAAATATCGATTTATTACAGATTTTATGCCAAAGAATAATCAAATAATGTTTTAAACACCCTAAAAATATGTAGTATAAGTAGGTTCAAAAAACACATAAAAGACTAATTTTTAGTGACAAGTCATTATGCAATCAATATTACAGGGAACCTAGCAGGTTGTCCAAATTAATCTGATTAATATTATAACAGTTCTTTAGGTCTTGTTTAGCAAAAATAACATGTGGGTGATAAAAATCATGCAGGACAATCATAATAATATGTATAGAACAATCAGCTAGGCATATAATAATGTATGAAAATAAATAAAAATAAGAAAAGAAAAAATGGCAGGGAGTTAGTATAATATACAATACATACAGTCGCATGAATTTGTTAACAATCTACATCATGAATAGAATGTTAGTAACTTCAAGAAAATAATAAAAATAAATAAATAAAGAAATAAAGTTAGTTAATATAGTTGACCCTCAGAAATTATACCACCGTCCGGGGTCGTTCATTTGTACGGATCTTGAAAAATTGAATTGTGGAACGAGTCTGAAAAAAAAAATTGTGTTACGTTATATGAATGTATTAGCTTTTTGGAATTATGTGGGAATTGCCTTTTGTTTTGTATTGATCATAAACTACGAGATGTAGCGTATAGGTACAAGTGATGATGATCAAGAAAAAGAAAAGGTGTATTGATGATGATCAAGAAAAAGAAAAGAGGAGTTGTATGTAGGAGAGTTGTTAGCTGTGGCCCGTGGGAGTATGCAGGTTACGTTGTAGGGTGATGATGTTGATGATAGCTGGCGGGATGATTAGGAGGAATAAGGGGTTGGCGATTAGCTTTGGTTTTTTGTCAGCTTATGTTAGCCGGCCGTGTATCAATTGTGAGGTGTTGAAATATTATATAGTGTAGGTAGATTTAGGTAGTTGAGATGAAATAGGTTTCTGAAAGTTAATAGGTGTTTAAAAGATTTTATCAAATAGTTAGATAAAGATTTTAAAAAAGAGTTAGTAAGAGATACTTAAAATGACTTTGGAAAAAGATTATTTTTATTGAAAAAGATTTTAGAAAATAGTTAGACAAAAGATATTTAAAAACAATTTGGTAAAAGATTATTTTTATAAAAGATATTTTTATTAATAAAACTAATCAATGTAATTAATTAATTCTATTAATTAAATTGGGCTAGAAAAGGGGTTTCATAAAAACTATTTTTAAAAGGTTTTCAAAGATGGGCTTTTATAAAACTATTTTAAAACGTTTTAGAAATTGAGCTTAGTAAAACTAGTTATAGAAAAGGTTTTCGGAAATGGGTTAATAAAATAATTTGGAAATTGATTTGGGCTTAAAACATTTATTTTAGACTCGTTCTTTATTCTTTCCTCAATCCGGACCAATCGGAGTAGGGTATTGGTCATCATAGGGTACTAAATGGGGAGACACGATTATGTGTCTACACATGCGAACTCCCAACCCGCGGAAAGTCAAGGTTCCCCCTATCGAGCATTATGGAGGGACCACAGACCCCATTGACCATCTCGCAGCCTTCAAGGCACATATTAGTGTACAAACAGGGAGTGAGGCCGCGTGGTGCAAATTCTTTCCGACGACATTGAAGGGCCTCGCGCTCACCTGGTTTACCGAGCTTCCTCTTGGAAGCATCTCAAATTTTGCTTCTCTCAAGGTTGCGTTTAAGCAGAACTTCATAGCAGGGAGGAAACATCGAATGACCAACATACACCTAATGTCTATTAGGCAGTAGAGAAATGAAGAGTTGGCAGAGTACATGAAGAGGTTCAACGAAGAATCGCTGAAGGTTTCAGACCTACAAGATAGTGTGGCTTTCACGACACTGATGTCAGGGCTTTACCGTTCAAGTAGGTTCAAGCTGAAGTTGGCTGAAAGTGAAGCCTCCACGTTCTCCGAGGCAATGAGCCTTGCACAAAAATTCATATAGGCCTCGGACATATGTAGAAAACTCATGAAGAACCAGGAAAGAGGAAAAACGACCATCCCACTTGAGCGAACACGTTAAGGGTCGTCTCTCGAAGGGATCGGGAAAAAAATTCTTGAATTGATGACAATGAGTACGACCCTAGGTACAACCTTAACAGGAGAGTGATATATCTCGACATCAAGGAGAAGTTCACTTTACCGAAATCCAATCCCATAAAAAGTCTGTCAGCTGAAGGGACAAAAAGCTTTGGTGTGAGTATCATCACGACTGCGATCATACCACTCGTGACTGTCGAGAGCTTAAACGAGCATTAGACAAGCTAGTTGATGAAGCAAAATTGAATCGATACTTAAAGAATCCGGCAGAGAAAAACAAAGAGCCTCGTCGAGAAAAGGAAACAAGAAGTGACGAAACAAAAGGGTTCGTTAATGTCATCGCTGGAGGGTACGCTTCGGGTGGCCTAACCTGTCGCTCTAGAAAGAAACACCTCTACACCCTGAAACACGGGTCAGCGGACGTGACAACCTCGGCGGTATGCCCCACCATGACATTCAAAGATAGTCATCGACCCATATAGATCCGTCATGACGACCGGTTAGTCGTCGAGCTCAAAATCGCAAATTAAGGGGTAGGTCGAGTCCTGATCGATAGTAGGAGCTCCGCAGACATCATGACCATGGATTGCCTTAGAAGACTGAAGTACCAAGCCAATGACCTCACACCTATCAGTCAGCCCCTCGTTGGGTTCGGCGGGCAGTCACTACACCTGCTGGGTTCGGTAAAGCTACCAGTTTGAATGGGCGAAAAAGGCAAAGGCAGGAGTGTGCTCATTGACTTCCTGATCGTCGACATGGTCCTCCCTTACAATGTCATTATTGGATGACCCACTCTCAACCAAGTAAAGGCTGCAATATCCACTTATTAATTACTACGACATCAGGGTGTCGAGAGGAGTAAAGCCGGTGCTGAAGAAGTGAAGAAATTATTGGCGGCAGGGTTCATAAAAGAATGTCAATGCACTGAATGGTAGCCAACGTGGTGTTGGTCTGGAAATCATCTGGAACATGAAAGATGTGCGTCGACTTCACAGACCTGAACAAGGTCTGTCCGAAGGACGACTTTCCCCTTCCTAAAATCGATAGATTAGTGGACTCAACTGTTGGGCATACACTCTTCAGCTTCATGGACGCCAATGCAGGGTATCATCGTATTTCCATGGCTGAAGAAGATCAAGTCCACACCGCCTTCAGCACGAGCTCAGGATTATACTGTTACAAAGTCATGCCATTCGGTCTAAAAAACGCCGGAGCCACTTATCAGCGTTTCCTCAATAAAATGTTTGAACACTAGATCGACAGGATTATAGAAGTTTATGTCGATGATATGATCGTCAAGAGTAAAAGAGAACTATATCATGTCTCAAATCTGCGAGAGACCTTATCCACCTTACGTGCCCATATCATGAAGCTCAATTCGAAGAAGTGTGTTTTCGGTGTACGAGGAGGGAAATGCCTCGGTTTTCTAGTGGATGAGAGAGGCATCGAAGCAAACCAAAACAAAGTTCAGGCCATCATCGAAATGAAGAGCCCTCGAACAGTCAAAGAAGTACAACGCCTAATCGGCTGTATGACAGCCCAGGGATGCTTTCTCTCGAGATCAGCTGATAAAAGCTTGTAATTCTTCAGGACACTAAAGCAATGAACTTTCGACTAAGACGATGAGGCGGAGGAAGCTTTCCAACGGCTAAAGGAGCATCTGGCCGATCTCCCTAAACTTGTCTCACCCTTACTAGGAGAGATCGCTGTTTGTCTACTTGGCCATGTCAGATAACACCCTCAGTGTTGTCCTCGTCGCGGAGCGAGAAAAGAATCAACACCCAGTTTACTTTATAAGCCATGCCTTCCGAGGTGCGGAGGTAAAATACCATCCTATTGAGAAAATGATCTTTGCATTGGTTATAGCAACACGGAAGCTCAAGCCCTATTTCCAAGCCCGCCCAATCAAAGTGCTGACAAGTTAGCCCCTTCGGAAGGTAATTGAGGGAAAGAATCAATCGAGCAGGGTAACGGATTGGGCTAATCAACTGTTTGAATATGGAATAGAGTTCGAGCCCCGTCGAGCCATTAAAGCTCAAGCCCTAGCAGACTTCATAGCTGAATGTACTTCAAGGCCCGAGCCAACTGAAGAAGGCTCTTGGTAATTGTTTGTTGATGGGTCATTGTCAAAAGCTGGGTGCGAAGCTGAACTGCTGGTCCTCGACCCCCAGAAGCACAGAACTGAGTACACTGTCAAGTTTGACTTCACTGTGTCGAACAACGAAGCCGAGTATGAAGCTCTGCTACTTGGTCTCTAATTATGTAAAACTGCTGGGGCTCGAAGGATCAAAGCTCACTCGGACTCTCTACTTGTCGTCGGGCAGGTGACCAGGGAGTTCGAAGCCAAAGAAGATAGCATGAAAATGTATCTCAGGAAAATAAAAGACGAAGTAACAGACTTGACAAGGTTCAGCATCATCCATATCCCTCAGTCAGAAAATCAGCATGCGGATGCGATGTCGAGATTGGCCAAGTTCGCCGAGTATTTATCACCTCGACCGATAATGTGGGAAGTACTCAAAGCACCTAGCATCAACAGGGGAGTAGCGACCCCAGCAGGAGTCCCACTTGGATGGACGGGATAATGGCCATCCTAAAAGAAACATACTACCCCCAGGCGAGCTGGAAGCGGAAAAGATAAGAAAACAAGCTCGATGGTTCATATTTCACGACAATCAGTTGTACAAGAAGTCTTTCATTCATCTCCTACTACGGTGCTTGACTCCCCAATAAGGAATTACGTGTTAAGAGAAATTCCCCAAGGGGAGTGCGGTAGTCATCAGGGTGCAAGAACCATCGCTGCAAAAGCTCTTCGAGCTGGTTACTACTGGCCAAACCTGAAGGAGGATGTGTCGAGCTTGGTTAAAAAATGCACAAAGTGCCAGATTCAAGCCGTGCTACCATTCGTTATGTGGGGGATGGATCTGTTGAGGCCCTACCCACCTGCCTCGGGATAACGCATATTCCTATTAGTGGCCATCGATTACTTCACCAAGTGGGTTGAAGCTCAGCCTTTGGACTCTATCAATGACAAACAAGTGAAACAGTTCATCTGGAAAAACTTGATCACGCCGTTTAGGGTCCTTCGACCTATCATATCAGAAAATGGTAGGCAGTTCAATAATGGCCTAACTAGGGAATATTGCTCTCGCTTTGGGAGTGAAACAAGGTTCTCGGCCGTCAGTCGACCTCAGACCAATGGGCAGCAGGCAGAAGCAGCCAACAAGGTCGTGCTGAAAGGATTGAAAACTATGCTTGAGAAGGCTAAAGGATCTTGGATCGATGACCTACCTGGTATCCTGCGGTCTACAAGGATACGGTCAAAGAGGCGACTGGTCAAACACCGTTCAACCTAGTGTATGGGAGTGAGGTTGTATTACCGGTCGAAGTTGGGATCCCCTCACCGAGGATCACCTTCTATGACCACAATCAGAATGAGGAAGAAAAGCGAGTTGACCTCGATCTGCTACCAGAGTCTTGAGGCAACTCTCTTCTCTAAGACATCTCCTACAAACTCAAGATGACCAGGCTATTCAATTGAAGAGTAAAGCATCGCCCCCTGCAAGTCAACGAATGGGTACTGCGGAAGTTCGAGGCCACGGGAAGGGAGCCTCGACTTGCCAAGCTGCAACCAACTGATAAGGTCCTTATAGGGTCACTAAGGTAGTTCGACCAGGCACCTACCGCCTCGTGGATCAAGAAGGTATAGAACTGCCACGCCCTTCGAACACTGCAACCTTCGAAAATTCTATGTTTAAGCAAGCTGTCATCAAAATTAGGGGCATCTAGCCTATGTATGTTTCGAACTATTTACAAGAATTGGCAGATTATAAGCCCAACTTCTGTACGCTGATAGCCAGTAATTTTCCAATCGTGAATTAAATACACATCTTACATCCATCAAGATTGAACAGTTAGTCGAGGAAAGGCAGTAATAAATTTCGAAGACATAAAGTTGCAAAAATGACATTAGTGTAGCAAAGGCAGATTTTATTTCATTAACAAAAGAAATTAGAACTTATCAGGGCCACAATCCCTCTAATAAGGTAGTTAAATACAAGAAGTAGACTTCAAGGGAACTTCATTAACCCTCGTAGGAGACTCGAGCACAGGAATAAATGGGGAGAGCATAGGAAAAACTGGGGGCTCCTCAGTCCTCGAGATCACCGGTAGTCGAAATCCGGTCTTCCTCCTTTGAGGCATCAGCCCCATCCTCGCCTCGAGGTGTGGCCACCTCCACTTTGGAGAGAGCTGCCACACCTTCCTCCACCACCGACCAAGCAAGGTCAGGAGACACCTTCTCAAGAATGGCTCGAACCTTCTTGAAAGCCTCTGCATGACCAACCTTCGAAGCCTCGTGGGAAGCATCCTCGAGGAAGATCCTACCCTCATTCGAGATCTTCCAGTTCTCAATAATGAGGTCCCTGCATGCAGTTGCCTCCGAGATGGCCTCCTCAATTATCTTGCCGGCCCTCTCAGCCTTAACTATCGCCTCCTTGCATTCCATCAAGGCTTAGCGATGCCTCTTACTGGCCGAGTCACATTGTTTAGTGAGAACCTTGATGGTGTCCTCGAACTAGGCCATCTTTTGCTCGAAGGATAACTGGTCCTTTTTGATACAACCCTTATCCTCATAGAGCTTCAGCTCCGCAATCCGGAGCAGGTCCTTAAGCCGGCGCTTCTTGGCCTCATGACGATAGCCCAACTTCCTCAATGCCTTGTTGTTCGAGGCTTCACCTTGAGGACGACGACCATCGCAGCAACCCTGATCGAAAGATACAAGAGACGAGTCAAGCTAAAAGAGCGTACCCAAATTCGAAATTAAAAGGAAAACAATCATTATTATACCTCGACAAAGGCTGCCTTAAGGGCCTTGAGCTCTTGACCCCCTAATGGCCGACATGCCTTCTCATCGACCAGTGTCATCAGCAAGCAGGAGGCCCTGTCAAATCTCTCCGATAGGTCCGCCCACGAAAAGGCGGTAAAAGGAACAGGAGTGGTCGACGGAGCAAGGTCATCGACCTTTGCCCTCTTTCTAGGGGCTTAATTCTCCCGTGTCGAGGGTGGATGAGGGCAAGCAGACTCCCGCTCGAGTTTCACATAGACCTTCACCTTCTCCTACGCAACCGTCACAATGAGTTTCGTCAAATAATACATGACTAATGATGAATGAGCTTTTGTGCTCATTCAAGGTCGTCTTTTAGGCATTGTTTAAGCTTTGGTCGAGTCATTTTCGTTAGTTTTTAGCTTATTTTCCGTAGCTTTGTGTCTTTGAGTCTTTTTAGTGTCCTAGGGTAGTTTGTCGTTGCGATTTGGTGTTATTTATGCTACTTCGCAGGTTTCCGAGGTGGCTCATGGCTTTAGTTAGTATCCTCTCAACTTGTGGAAGCTTATAGGACGCTGATTTTCTTGCTTCAAGCTTGGAGCTACCGCTCCCCACTAGAGCTTCAGCTCAACTTGGGCAGAAAGAGTGGACAGGCTGCACACCTGCAGGAGCAGGCGCTCCTGCTAGGAGCGAGCTCCCCCAAGACCTCAGAGCGAGCGCTCTGAAGAGGAGCTGGCGCTCCCCTTGTGTTTTCGCCAAACCTTGTTTTCTCCATCGCGATTTAATGTTTTATTTTCAGTGCTGTATAAAAGCAAAAAGGCGGAGAAGGGAAAGGGGGGGGGGGCTGATTCTACTTTAAGAGTTTTAGTTTTAGTTTTTAACTTTCAAGCACTTAGTTAGTGAGAGAAACTAGAGAGAGAAGGGGTGATAACTTTAAACTCTTGAAGATCTCAACCAAATTATGCACTCTTAGTGGATTTTAAGGTTTAATCTCGACATTTATTCCTTGTAATCAGTAAGTTTGTACTTTTTACACTTGATTTCAATCCAAGTAGTTGCATGCTTTACTTTATCCAATTTCTCTACTTGATTTCTACTTGCATGTTAGTAATTTGTGTTTCTATGTATGCTAGGTTGTTTATCATGAGTATTGAGTAATCCCATTTTAGGGCTTGGGGGTGAAAACCTCTCTTTGTGACTATGAATAATAGATTGGAGCATGTTAATGAGATTGTGAATGAGAAAATTGCATTCTAGTGTGAATTAATTGCGGGTCTCTTTGCTTGATCACCATTGAAACTCTTCGAAGATCTCCTAATAGTAAACGAGAGGTGAATTTAGGATGTGTAGCTCACTAGACTCGCTTGTCTTGAATTCACTAAGAGATTAGGTCTTTGAGTCAAGATTCTGTGAACTTGATGAACTCAAGCATGTTAAATTGAGTAAATACCCCGAGAGTAGGAGTTGCTTAGTATAACATAGTACTAATTTGCTTGAAAAGGTGGTTAGTTATTGCATATAGTTCACTTTCATCACATTCGTACCTCGATTAACTAATTCCCCATTGACTATCTCATATGAAGTCAGATTGGATCCTCATCCCCAAGACCTATTTTCATCATATTGTATCCCCATTGTAACTTAATTGCGTGTCCTAGCATAATACAACCCTCAATCCTTATTTTAACCGAAACTCATCCTCCAATAGTCCGAAACTTGTGTTCACTACCGGTCCTCCCTTGGGTTCGACCCCTTGCTTGCGCTTGCTATTTGTTAGTGGGTTGTGTCGAGGTGTTTTATAAATTGTAATTTGGAGGGGATCCTTGGGGCCTTAACGACATCCTGAGTTCCGACTCCCCCACCAAATTTTGGTGCCGTTGCCGAGGAAGCAACGGAGGTCAACTTTGGATTATTTGTTTTATGAGTTACGGTTGTTTATTATTTCTATATTCTTAATTCATTGCTTGGGTTGTTAAGTCCGTCGTTGTTATTACTAACCCTTTACTTAGCTTTGGTGTTGTACATGACCACAAACCCCGCAGGCGATACACCATTTCCAAAGAGGCAAAGGGGTAGACCTCCAAAAAGGCAAAGGGGTAGACCTTGAGTTATTTCACCATCTCCACGAGTAAGAGTTAGTGATACACCAGGCTCTTATGCTCAAGGCACTCCAATAATTTCTTTTTCTCCTCCTAGAATGGCCGGCAATCAATAAAGAACTCTTGAGGACTATGGGGTTCCAATGGCATTCGAGGAGAGAAGTGGTATTAATCGTCCGCCTCTTCCGGATGTTAATTACTAATTTCCAAGCCAATTGATAAGAATGATCACGGAAAGACAATTTGAAGGGAGAGGCAGTGAATGCCCTTACAAGCATCTTGCCCACTTTGTAAAATTGTGCAACATTGTCAATGAACATAATGCTACTCAAGAGCAAACTCGACTTCATCTCTTTCACTTTTCACTTGATGATAGAGCTTTGGCATGGCTTGAATCACTTCCCGCTAATTCTCTAACAACATGGGCGGGAGTGACTAAGGCCTTTTTGAGGAGATTTGTTTCGGAAGAGAAGATGACGGAGCTAAAACGTCAAATAGCTACATTCTCTCAACTAGATGGTGAGACATTGAGTGAAGCATGGGAAAGGTTCAAGGACATAAGACGAGCTTGTCCTCATCATGGTTTTGATTTGGCTACACTTTTGTGATCTTTTTATGATGGCCTAAATCCCATAACTCGTGCCAATCTTTATGCTGGTGCGGGAGGCCGACTTTTAAAAATCAACTTGAATGATGTGAAAGCTACTATTGAAGAGGTAGCAAGACATAGTGGTTGGGGTGGCTCCGGTCAAAAACAAACTCCAAGGAGCGCCGGTAAAATAGATGTTGACAATTATGAAGCTTTGACATCCAAGTTGGAAGTTGTGATGAAACAGCTTGACAAAATCAACTTGGCACCGTCTTCGTCATCAAGCCCGCTAAATGTTGTGCAACCTTATGAGACATGTGGAGGTTGTGATCATGTGGCGGCTCAATGCATGGCCACATTAGAGCAAGTAGCCGCGGTAGGGGCCCGAAATGACCCTTACGTACCTACTTTTAATCCTGGTTGGAGAAATCACCCAAATTTTGGGTGGAAGACAGGAAACCAACAATCTCACTAACCACAACCCTACTACCAAACACAACAAGCACCCTTCCAAAACAAAAACCAATTCACTCAACCACCAAATAACCAATTTCAAGCCAGTTCGAGACCACCTCCCGGTTTCAATCAAGGAGGCGGTTTCCAAGCACAAAGGCCCCCGTATAACCCTCGTCCATCACAAAAGACTTCACTTGAGGCCGCACTTGAAGCCTTCATGACCCAACAAACTAAATCCAACGCGGAAGTGTCCTCCACCATCCAACAAATGCAAGCTCATTATAAGATGATGTAGACACAACTTGCTCAATTAGCCCAACAAATTAGCCAACAACAATCTCAACAATCACTTCCGAGCCAACCTAGTAGCAATCCCGCTAATCATGATAGAGTGAATGCCATTACCTTGAGATCGGGTAATAGCTATGAGGGCCCGGTTATGAAAGAAGTTGAGGTTGAGAAGGGAAAAGGTGAAGTAGTTGTGGAGAAAATGGGTGAAGAAGAGAAAACGAGTGAAAAAGAGAAAAAGAGTGAAAAAGAGAAAACTAGTGAAGAAGATAAAAAGAAAGAAGGAGAGAATGAAAAACAAGAGAGTGAAAAAAATAAAGAAGAAGAAGAAAAAGAAAATGGGAAAGGAACACCGACTCGGCAATATCTCTCGCCGATTCCTTTTCCACAAAAATTTGCTGCGAAAAAGTTGAATGATAAACTTGCTCAATTTCTTGAACTCATGAAGGGTCTAAATCAACATTCCGTTCTTGCAAGCCATAAAGGAGATGCCAGCCTATGCAAAATTTCTAAAAGATCTCTTGACTCATAGAGATAAACTTGAAGATGCAACAGTTTCTCACCTTCCACACAATGTTAGTGCGATCATTCAAGGAATTATGCCGGAAAAGAACTCCGATCCCGGTGCTTTTCTAATTCCGGTAAAAATGGAAGGTGTTGAACAAAAGAGTGCTTTGGCCGATCTTGGAGCCAGAGTGAGTTTAATGCCCTTAGCGATAGCTAGCAAGCTTAATCATACTTTGGAGTCATCAAGGAGAACTATTCAATTGGCCGACTGCACCATTAGAAGACCCATTGGAGAATTGATAGATGTGCCGGTTCAAGTGGGTAAGTTCATCATTCCTTGTGACTTTGTGGTGATGGACATGGATTAGGATCCTTGCACACCTTTGATACTAGGGAGGCTGTTCTTAGAGACGGCTAGAATGCTCTTTGATTGTGACAACAACACTCTCACCTTGAGATCGGAGATGAGAAAATGGTGTTCGGGATCCCAAGGTCCATGAAAAAGCCACTCATGGACGAAGTTATGAGAGTTGATGTGCTAGATGAAGAGATTAGGAAGATGGAGAGAGCTATGGAGCTTGAAGACCCTCTCCAAAAGACTTTGTGGGGTGAGATAGGTAGCGGTACACTAGAAGAAGAGGAGTATGAGAAGCTCCTAGATGAGTCCGAGGTCTATCACTCACCAAATTGAAGGTTTGAAGTACTTAATGTTGATTTGGGGGAGAGTTCTACGCCTCCTCCAAGGTAGAGTTAAAACCCCTCCCCGTCTCATTGAAATATGAATTTCTTGATAATGACAAAGCTTTTTCCGTTATTGTTAATGCGAAGTTAGAAGGCACCCAATTGAAAAATTCGATACATGTTTTGAAAGAAAATAGAAGTGCCTTCGGCTATTCGCTTAATGACCTTAAGGGGATAAGCCCATTGTTTTGTATGCACCGTATCTATCTTGAAGATGATCAAACTTGCTCCATTGAACCTCAAAGGAGATTAAATCCAAACATTAAAGAAGTTGTGAAAAATGAGGTTTTGAAAATACTTAAGGCCGGGATAATCTATCCTATTTCGGATAGTAAATGGGTAAGTCCAGTCCAAGTAGTTCCAAAGAAGGGAGGCTTGACCATCGTTGAGAATGGGCACGGTGAAGTTGTATCCACAAGGTCGGTTACGGGTTGGGAGATGTGTATAGATTATAGAAAGTTGAACAAGTCAACCCGTAAAGACCATTTCCCCATCCCTTTCATTGACCAAATGTTAGAGAGGTTGGCTAGTCATACACACTTTTGTTTTCTTGATTGGTACTCCGGATTTTTACAAATCCCGATTCACCCACAAGATCAAGAGAAAACTACTTTTACATGTCCCTATGGCACCTTTGCTTATAGAAGGATGCCGTTCGGATTATGTAATGCTCCTTCAACGTTCCAAAGATGTATGACCGCCATCTTCTCCGACATGCTTGAGTCGGAAATAGAGGTTTTTATGGATGATTTCTCGGTGTGTGGTTCGTCTTTCGACATATGTCTTAATAATTTGTCTAAAGTGCTTCAAAGATATCGAAAGATGAACTTGGTATTAAATTGGGAAAAATGCCATTTTATGGTAGAAGAGGGAATTATTCTTGGTCCTGTGATTTCTAGTCGGGGCATTGAGGTTGATCCAGCTAAAGTTGAAACAATCAAACGCCTTCCACCCCAACAAATGTTAGGGGTGTAAGGAGTTTTCTTGGCCATGCCGGTTTTTATCGGCGTTTCATTAAAGGTTTTTCACAAATGGCCAAGCCTTTAACTCAACTTTTAGCAAAGGATGCCCCCTTTGTGTTTACTAATGATTGTCTACAAGCTTTTGATAGGTTGAAAGATGCGCTCGTTTCGACCCCAATAATGCAACCACCTAATTGGGAGCTCCCTTTTGAGCTCATGTATGATGCTTCGGATGTTGCGGTGGGGGTTGTTCTAGGCCAAAAGAAGAAGAACAAGCTTCATGCAATCTATTATGTAAGCAAGACCTTAGATGATGCATAAAAGAACTATTCCACAACTGAGAAGGAGCTATTGGCGGTGGTCTATGCAATTGAAAAATTTCGTCCTTACTTGTTGGGGTCGAAAATCTCTATATTCACTGACCACTCAACATTGAAGTATTTAATGTCAAAGAAGGAAGCTAAGCCAAGGCTTATTCGATGGATCCTATTGTGGCAAGAGTTCGACGTTGAACTCAAGGATAAAAAGGGTGCGGAGAACTTGGTGGCCGATCACTTGTCAAGGCTTTTGTTAGAATGCATAGACGGAGTTGAGCCAAAGATTGATGACTCATTTTCGGATGAAAAGCTAGTTGCAATAGTGAAGGATTCGGTCCCTTGGTTTGCTGACTATGCTAACTACCTTGCTTGCAACTTAATGCCTCCGAACTTGGATTCGCAACAAAGGCGAAGGTTTTTGAGAGATGTTCAAAACTATGTTTGGGAAGACCATTTGCTCTTCAAAAGAGGCCCGGATAGTATTTACCGTAAATGCATTCCGGAAGATAAGGTTGAAAATGTGATTAACATGTGTCATTCATCCCCTTGTGGTGGGCATATGGGTATCGCCAAAACAGCGGCAAAGATCTTAGAGAGTGGTTTATGGTGGCCTACCTTATTTAGAGATGTGTGGATGATTGTCAAAAGATGCAATGCTTGTCAAAGATCGGGTAACATTGGAAGGCGGAATGAGATGCCTATGACCACAATTCTTGAGTTGGAAGTATTTGACGTTTGGGGAATGGACTTTATGGGACCCTTCCCTTGTTCATTTGGAAATAGATATATCCTAGTGGCATGCGACTATGTTTTGAAATGGGTGGAAGCTTTGGCATCCCCCACCAACGATGCCAAGGTTGCAATCAAGATGTTAAAGAAAGTGATATTTCCAAGGTTCGGGGTCCCAAGAGCAATCATTAGTGATGGAGGATCACATTTCGCAAAGAAGTCCTTCAAGGCACTTCTAGAGAAGTACGGGGTCCGACATAAATTTGCTCTTGCCTATCACCCGCAAATGAGTGGTCAAGCGGAAGTCTCAAACCGGGAGATGAAGATGATTCTTGAAAAAACTGTTGATCGAGTAAGAAAGGATTGGTCTAGTAAGCTTGATGATGCTTTATGGACCTATAGAAAGGCCTACAAGACTCCAATCGACACTACACCTCATAAGCTTGTCTATGGCAAGTCCTGTCATTTGCCGGTTGACCTTGAGCATAGAGCATATTGGGCCATCTAACTTTGAATTTCGACCTCAATTCGGCCGGTGAAAAACTGATGCTTGATCTACATGCATTGGAAGAGTTAAGAAGAGACACTTATGAGAGCTCTCGCATTTACAAGGAAAGAACAAAGGCATGGCACGATAAACATATTTTGAGAAGAGACTTCAATGTGGGTGACCGTGTTCTTTTGTTCAATTCAAGACTTAAACTCTTTCCGGGCAAACTCAAGTCAAGGTGGATTGGTCCGTTCGAAGTCAAAGAAGTGTATCCATATAGAGCGGTGCTTATATGGAGTGAAAGAACGGGGGCATTCAAGGTCAACGGTCAAAGGCTCAAGCTTTACTTTGGTGAGCCCATTCCAATAGTTGATAGTATTGATCTCAAGGAGTACGACTACTCCTCCTTCTCTCATCATTGAAGATTTTCAAAATCATCAAGCTAATGACGTAAAATAAGCGCTTCTTCGGAGGCATCCCAAGTGTTTGTTTATTTTTAGAACAATTGGGTTTCGTTGTGGATTGTTTGTATTTTATATGGTTGTGTTTGTGATATGTTGTAGGTTTGTGAGGCAAAACGAGCTAAGCTTGGGGGAATTTGAGCTCAAAGTATGATTAACTCGAGTTTGGAGGAATAGAGAAGAAGAAAGAAAGCAATAAAGAAAAAAAAGGAGGGGCAAGGCTTGGAGCCGCCCAAAATGAGTGAGCGCTCGAGATGAGACCGAGCGCTCCTTAGCAGCTTTCCAAAAGAAAATTTCAACTGCCAGTTCCGAGCGAGCGCTCTCGAGAAACTGCTTAAAAAAAATAATTCCCTGCCCAATCTGAGACGACGCTCACAACGAGCGAACGCTCCTTGGAGAGCGGAGCGAGCGCTCCTTGAGGGGTGCTCCCAACAACACTGACAACACTCATCCCGATTAAAACACGGTAAAAGCCCTAATCTCCCTCATTTATTTTGAGCTCTTCTCTTGCACTCTTCACTCTCTCTCTCTCTCTCTCTAACCCTCCCTAAAACACTCAAAGCTCCCTCACCCTCACTCAAATCCCTCACTCTTACCCTTTCACAACCACAAATCTCCATCCTCAGCCTCCAACCACCATTGAAGACCTTCATTCTCTCTCTCTTCAAGCTTCATTCAACCACCCAATCAAGGTTAGGGCAACAATTTTTCGAGCAAAAAGGACCAAATTCAAGCAAGCAAAGCGTTCAAATACAAAAGGAAGACTCAACTCTCGCTTTAAAAGGGAATTCACGCTTCAAGGGTAATGATTTCTTCGAAAACGCCCCCGCCCCTATTTTGTTCAAACACTAAGTTGAGACTTGTGCTTTTTCAATCATGCATTGCTTGTTTTTGTTTTTTATTGGGTGATTTTGTGATAAATTGGGTTAAACTACATTCCTATTGTGATTTGTTGGTTGTTGTTTAGGTAGGGGAAGTCATTTTGGTTGAGTAGATGTGGACTCTTGTCTTTGTTTGTTTGATTGTTTGTGCTTGCCTTTGTCTCCATTATTATGGCTGGAAATAAGAGAGCCTGAAACACGAGAAGGTCTTCCAGTTCTCGTGCTTCGCCCAAATCAGAATTAGAAGTCCCCAACCTTGTCATCCTCCGACAATTCTACCACATTTATGATGCCATCGAGTCAAGGAATGTAGTTTCAACCCGATTTTATGACCAACGAACATGTAGGAAGTTGGGAATTCATCGAGACATGGACACCTTAATACAAAGAATTGGTTGGGATAAGTTCAAAATCGAACAATCCAAAACAATTAAGAGGCTAACTTTGGAATTTTTTTGCACCTTACAAGTTGTTGTCACTTCCGAGGAAGGTGTCTTGCCTCCCGAAGCCCAAATCTCATTCCGCATTTTCAATCGGCAACAAAACATCTCCCTTGAGAGATTGAATGAGATTTTTGGATGGGATAAAGAGGCAATACGCCTTACTCTTAGTAGTCCGGAATGAACTTTTAATGCCACGTTACGGTGGAAAGAAATAACCAATAAGAGCACCTATGTGTCCCGAAATGCATACCCAAACCATGTCATAAGTCCCTCCCTTCGAGTGCTTTCTAGACTTTTACACTACATTCTTTCACCGAAGGGAGACTTTCACAAAATCAATGTGGAAGAACTAGCAACATTGCATGCCGCCCTCTATCCCCCAATACTATATGAATTGAACTTTGGTTGGCTTTTTCTTGAATGTTGTGCAAAAATTCTTAACATTAAAGGAGATATTCATATGGGGGGAATGGTGACGTAGCTCGCAAATGAGCTAGGGTTCAAAGACCTAGTAGATGCTTGTGACCCAGTTGACCATAACCCTTCACTTGACATAGATGCCCTTAGAACCTTCGACTTTATTCGCAACAAGAATAAAGAAGATAGATTTAGCTGGAGGGTCCATGGGTTACACTATTGTTATTTGCCCAACTCTAAGCTCACCTCTCGTCAAGGTCCCCCGGGTAGTACTTGGCTTAAGTGGATATTCCCAATGGAGAGCCTTGAGCCTAAAGATGAAATTAACAAGTTTCCAGGGGCTAGGGCTAGGGCTAGGGCAACTGTGGCACAATCTGTTGGACTATTTGAACTAGGAGCATCTTCCTTTTCGTCCAGCGCCCCCATTGATGTTAATGACGCCATCCTTGATATCCGTAACCGATTGGAACGGATTGAATTGAACACTAGCATCGTGCCTGAACCTCCTTACCTCAACTACCCCTACCAACCTCCCCAATTAGGACCGCAAAACCAATATGGGCACCCCTATTTTCCGCCCAACACCCAATACGGGTATGATTGGCAAGTTCCGGGGCGGATGAACCCTATGGGTGACCCCGCATATCCTTACACCCCCGACCCAAATGCACGGGGGTATAACCCGGACACGCCCGACTTTCCAATAGGATTTACGGGCGGATGGGAGCCTCATGGTCCACCGAAGTTCGAGGACTATTAGCTTACATGCTAAAGCGCGGAGGACGGCGCTCACCTTAAGCTTGGGGGGGTAGATGAGGTTGAAGTGCTTTATTTGTGTTCAGTTTTATTTTCTTGGGTGGTGGTTCTTCATGGAGGGTGAATGCATGAGGTGGTGGTTGGTTTTGGCTGTTGGTTTTAGTTTTGTGTTCTTTTTCTTGTTTGCTTATTCCTTCATGTTTGTGTGTGTTTGCTCCCTTTTGAAAATCCAAATCCCCTTAAAATCCAAATTCCCGCTAATCTAATTCGACTTTGGTAGTTAGTTGTTTTTTATTTTGAATGCACTGACCTACTAATGTTTGTTCATATGTTTTTCCTTGTTTTCTCTTTATTTTATTTCCTTTTTTTATTTTCCTTTATTTTTCTTACTTTCTTTCTATTTCCGCATTTTGAGTCTTGTGTTTTTCTTTTTCACTAGTATTTGATGTATTTGTGTCGTTAGTGCTAGTTATAGTGTTTTTACGTCCTCTTAGATCGAGTCTAGGTCCTTTAGTCGAGTCTTGTGCATGGTTAACATCCTAATTAGCTCATGTCTTGTTCCTGATTCCCATTCCCTGCTTTGATGCGTGATAGTTCTTGGTTTAATGAGGTAAGCCTGGGGGAAAGGTTGGCAGCGTGTAATTCCTAGTTGTGATACTTGAAAAACTTGCCAGAACCCCGTAAGCCTCGTATGGGGCCCTCTCTGTAGTTCGGACGTGTTAGGGTCTCCTTATTCACATTCGTATTCCGCACCTTGAATCACTAAGAAGAAGGATAGTAGGCGTTCATTTTGAATTTAGGATTAACTACATAGCCAATAAGCCTACCTATGCATTAATAATTTCCGACTTTTGGCCCCTCTTAGCCTTTGTTCTCCCTTCTTTTTGAAACCAATATCTCTAGTCACATGCCAAATAATTCCCGCTAGTGGAGTTCATCTAGAGATTAGGAAGACATTTGATTTTAGCTCATTGTGGATTGATGATTCGGTTTGCTTGATGGCGTTTTTGTAGTCTTGTGTCATTTCAATACTATCTATCTATTACCTCCAACCTAGGGGTAATTCAAAAAAAAAAAAGCGAGAGAAAAATCATACGAAAAATTCAAAATTCAAAAAAAAAAAAATTTTTTAAAAGGAGAAGAAAAATTAGGAAACATCTTCAACTCTTTTACTTATGTTCGTTTCCTAATTTTGACTAGTTGTTCGTATAATGGAAATCTTCTTGTAAATAGAATAATCAAGCTAGTTTGTTGGTGTTTGGCTCCAGTCTCGTGTTTTTTTTTTTGAGTTGTGGTTCTATCTTAAGTAGTGGATTGATGTCTCGGTTGTCTTGACTTTCATTATCTCTCCAACTCCTAACCTAGCCAACATTACAAGCCATTAGAAGACCCCTTGACTTTCTAGTCGCATTTATGGTCCCTCAAGAAGGTTATGTTGTGAGCATGTGTTTAGGCCTTAATAGTGGTGGTCGTCCTTACTTGAGGGTTGTGCAATTGGTGAGCTGTTTGATTGGTCCTGACTTGGTTAACGCGCTGCTTTCTCTCCCATTTACTACACCATTACCCCTTTCTCGATTGCGAGTGTTCTTACGTTCGGTGGGGCTTTGGATTAAGTTATGAGCTAGATTGAGAATGTTTCTTGTTTTGAGTTTTGTGTCCTCTTTCCTCTTGTTTGCTTGAGGGCAAGCAAACCTCAAGCTTGGGGAGTTTATGAATGAGCTTTTGTGCTCATTCAAGGTCATCTTTTAGGCATAGTTTAAGCTTTGGTCGAGTCATTTTCGTTAGTTTTTACCTTATTTTCCTTAGCTTTGTGTCTTTGAGTCTTTTTAGTGTCCTAGGGTAGTTTGTCGTTGCGTTTTGGTGTTATTTATGCTGCGTCGCAGGTTCCCGAGGTGGCTCGTGGCTTTAGTTGGTATCCTCTCAACTTATGGAAGCTTATAGGACGCTGATTTTCATGCTTCAAGCTTGGAGCTACCGCTCCCCACTGGAGCTTCAACTCAACTTGGGCAGAAAGAGTGGACAGGCTGCACACCAGCAGGAGCAGGCGCTCCCCCAAGACCTCAGAGCGAGTGCTCTGAAGAGGAGCGGGCACTCCCCTTGTGTTTTCGCCAAACCTTGTTTTCTCCATCACGATTTAATGTTTTATTTTCAGTGCCGTATAAAAGCAAAAAGGCGGAGAAGGCAAAAAGGGGGGGGGGGCTGATTCTACTTCAAGAGTTTTAGTTTTAGTTTTTAACTTTCAAGCACTTAGTTAGTGAGAGAAACTAGAGAGAAAAGGGGTGACAACTTCATGCTCTTGAAGATCTCAACCAAATTATGCACTCTTAGTGGATTTTAAGGTTTAATCTCGACATTTATTCCTTGTAATCAGTAAGTTTGTACTCTTTACACTTGATTTCAATCCAAGTAGTTGCATGCTTGGAGTTTCTTTAGTTTATCCAATTTCTCTACTTGATTTCTACTTGCATGTTAGTAATTTGTGTTTATATGTATGCTAGGTTGTTTATCATGAGTAGTCCCATTTTAGGGCTTGGGGGTGAAAACCTCTCTTTGTGACTATGAATAGTTGATTGGAGCATGTTAATGAGATTGTGAATGTGAAAATTGAATTCTAGTGTGAATTAATTGTGGGTCTCTTTGCTTGATCACCATTGAAACTCTTCTAAGCTCTCCTAATAGTAATCGAGAGGTGCATTTAAGATGTGTAGCTCACTAGACTCGTTTATCTTGAATTCACTAAGAGATTAGGTCTTTGAGTCAAGATTCTGTGAACTTGATGTACTTAAGCATGTTAAATTGAGTAATTACCACGAGAGTAGGAGTTGCTTAGTATAACATAGTACTAATTTGCTTGAAAAGGTGGTTAGTTATTGCATATAGTTCACTTTCATCACATTCGTACCTCAATTAACTAATTCCCCATTGACTATCTCATATGAAGTCAGATTGGAGCCTCATCCCCAAGACCTATTTTCATCATATTGTATCCCCATTGTAACTTAATTGCGTGTCCTAGTATAATACAACCCTCAATCCTTGTTGTAACCGAGACTCATCCTCCAATAGTCCGAAACTTGAGTTCACTACCGGTCCTCCCTTGGGTTCGACCCCACCAACGACAAATGATAATCTTGTGAGATGATATATCATTGCATTTTTCACCACGATAATTGGACAGAAAACCCAATAAGACACAAGGAGTCGAGCAGGGTTGTAGTTTATTTATAGAGGTAGATGGAATGAGAAAATAGCATAAACAACCAAAAACTCGAATATGCGAGTAAGATGGGTGTGTAGCCATTTGAAGACGTGATTTCTAAGCGAGCATTTTGCTAGGAAGAATGTTAAGTAGGTATGTAGCCATTTGAAGAGCATGGTGGCAAAAAGAGGGCGGTAATTAGGCATGAGCTAAGCGAGTTCGAATAATGTTGTTGATAGAGCGAATTTTTCTTTCTGCTTTAACATTTTCTGAGGAAGAATATGGACAAGATAATCGAAGAGAGACGCCATTGTCTTGACATAAGCTCATGAGAGGAGCATTAACATATTCTCTACCATTATCAAATTTGGACATTTCTTATTTCTCATTCAAATTATTGAATGTGGATAAAATCTCTTAAGGATGAAATTTGGAATGAACTTGTAATTTTTGAGAGACAGGAAAACTCCATAGAAAGCTGAAGAAATCATCTAAAAAGAGTACTTATTAATGATGTCCTGCGGAACAGAAAATAAGTGACGTTCACAAGTTACTATGTATAATATCAAAAGGTATAGTAGTAGAGTTAGGAGAAGAAACAAATGGGAACTTAACATAATGACTAAGACTAGAAGAACTAGTATTATAACATTTAATCAAGTTATTTTGCCCTAGAGAATTCAAAATAGAAACATCGAGATAACCCAAACCATCTTGCCAAAAGAAAGGGTGCTAAAGTAGGAACTGTCGAAGGAGTGGTGAAGGACAGATTTGATACGATAAAGCTCGCCTTGACGCTCACACCTCATTCGGCCGTCCCAGTACGAAAACCCTTAACAGAAAATCCAAACAGATCAAATTCTGCAGAAACATTTGTGGTGAATTTATGAATGGAGATTAAGTTTTAAATTAGTAGAGGAGCATGTAAAACATTAGTGAGAGATAATGGGGGTGAGGGGAAGATAAATGTGTACTACCATAACCACAAATAGTAATAGAATGACCATTTCCAATAATCATACTAGGATCTTTGCTTAAATTATAATGGAACGAGAGATTACCGAATGTGAAGGTCATGTGAGATGTGGCTCCCATGTCCTTGTACCACTCCAGGTTTGGTTGTACAAGGCTAACAGTACGAAGTGTTGCCTCAATATATGGGAGGGACTGGAGCAGTGGCATTGAGAGCCGGTTGGGGTTGCGGACTAAGAATTCGTCTTTGAGGCCCACTAGGAGGACTCCATGGGTAAGAACGATAAGGGTATGAAGGAACAACCCATGGAGAAGGTAGTTGGTTTGTTGCCAAGACCAAGGTTGCCACTGCCAAGAAGGTGGTTGTTGGCGTTGGCCAACAGGGGAATCGGAGTTCCGGTGACCCCTTTTGCCGGAATTGCTACCACCATTTTTGTCGGAATGCTTGCTATTGTTGCGATTTGAATGTCGAGTATTGCCACGGTATTGAGATTTTCCATCATGGTATTCTTTATTGTCACTGAAACGACTTACAAGATGCAACAACCATAATAGAGTCAGTAGCAACCTCTTTAGTAAGATCGGCTTCCTCTAGAGTGAGCATGGAACGCGCATTATAGAATTGCGGCAACGACTTTTGGTTGACTGATAATTGTACGAACATGTTTGTAAGAGTCCATAAGCCCGAACACTACCTGGAGAACGAGGTGGTTGTTACTCACCGAAGCACCGATGTTCTGTAAATGATCAGCAAGGAGTCTAAGACGTGTGCAGTAGGTAGAGACGTTTAGAAATCTCGCATATGGGTGTGAGAAGAGTATTGTTTGAGATCCACGGCTTGAGAGTGTTCATTTTCTTCAAATAAATCACAGATTCGGTTCCAAGCCTCCGGAGCAGTAACATCTCTTTGGATAATAGTATTCAACAAGTCGTTCGAAATGGAGATGAATTTATCCATTGGAAATTTTTGGCATAAAGAGTGTCCCACAACTCCTTTTCCTCATCGATCTTCGTTGGCGGCATCTCTTTAGTAGCGACTAGAGGAATTATGTTGCGGTGCATTTTCTAGGAACGGGAGTGGATCTTGAAGATTTCAGACCACATTGATGTCTACTTTGCACAGAAAAGCGACATGGGAACGGACAAGGGGAAACGCTGTTAAATAAGGGCCTGGGCCGCACCCATCACAAGGAGAGAGAGTCCACTTCACAACACAAAGGAGGTTCCACCTTAAAACCCTATGGCGCAATATAAAGTGAACCATTCTCCCTTCTTTTATCAATGTGGGACACTCACATGTGTTGTGCGCTATATATTATAGCTTCAACACTCCCCCTCACATGTGAGGTCCCTTTTTCAATTAGCCCAGAGTAAATTAACAGCCCCAGCCGTGGGCCTGGCTCTGATACCATGTTAAATATGGGCTTGGGCCACACCCATCACAAGGTCAGAGAGTCCACATCACAACATAAAGGAGGTTCCACCTTAAAACCATATGGCAATAAGGGGAGTAGCCCCTTTGCAATATAAAGTGAACCCATCTCTCTTCTTTTATTAATGTGGGACACTCACATGTGTTGTGCGCTATACATCATAGCTTCAACAAACACAAATTTCAAAACTGAGAAAACGCGGGTGAAACACAATTTTTTTCTAACAATTTATTTAAGGCTTTATAATATCAATGAAAACAAAATAGATCGACAGAAAGCTGCAAGTACATGAATAAAAAAATATAAATCATAAATATTTTAAATTACAAATAATATCATTTATTAACTATTAAGTTAATCGTTGATTGAAATTGTATTTTCACATGAACTGATGAGCATTAAGTTAATCATACAAATTGTTTTACATGAACTGATGAGTGATGAGCAGCTTGAAAACAATAAAACCAATTTAAAAAAAAAAAAAGCAAAAGTGACATGATGATATTGATTGATGATTAACTTGCAAAAAAGAATTGTAAAGCAAAAGTCACATGAAGATTGATGACTACCGTACCAGAACAAGTAATTAATTAATAAAATAAGCCAACATACAAGTTAGCAATAAACTGACAACTGACAAATATGAATTAGCATAAAAAAATAAAAAACTGTAAAAAAGTGCCTTTAGGAGCGTGAAACTGTGAATAAAGAACTGTAAAAGGTAAAAGTACAATTCCTTCAGTCAGTTTAGTATTAAATAGTAGGGTTTGGACTTTTATATCCCAATACACGGTTTTTACTAGAAAAAAAAAATAGCCAGCTTCGTGGCCCGAGTCTGACACGTCCTCCAATGTTTTGACACGCAAAACGTTTTTGACACACGAAACGTAGGGTAGTATAGCGTGTCAGTGCTTCTGAGGTTGATGTTTGGACGTTTTCCATTTTAAGAGTCACGTTAATATATATGAGCCTTGGTATAAGCTGCTGCAAGATCAGGGTGGAAGAAGGATTTGGATTCAGTCATGATGGTGGAGAAGCACTGTAGAGAGGAGGCTGAAGAAGAAATGGAGCACTCGGCACGGTGAAAGCAGGGTGGGAGAGAAAAGAAACCTATTGCTCGTGATGCCATGAGAGAGATTAATCCTTGATTGCTTTCATTGATCATAATCAATTATATACATCATACATGATGTCAATCCTATAACTTAGGAAACTATACACTTGACAAATGTAAAAGATATTTACAAGATAACATAATATACTTATATGTTTTCTATTATCACATATATATTTCAAGGAAAGATTTACAAAAATAATATCTTAATCTAGTTCTCTCATGTTAGCCCAACCATTCAATAATATGGGAATAAACTCAGCTTTTTACAGGGCCTGCTTCTAATGAATACAGGTGAATGAAAGATCCCCTCCTTTTGTGAATTTTTTATTCTTCCTTTTTGCGTCATTTTTATTCTTCTATTGAGTAAGAAATTTTTGTGAAAGGTGCTCAATGAATAATTGCGTAATTTTGGATTACAACTCTTGCTGAATTTCGCAAACCATAAAGAAGAATCAACAAACTAATTTCATAAAGTTTAGCAATGTGAAGACAATCAAATTGAACAAAAGAAATAGCGACATCCCAAGACACGAAGAATGTCAAATTACAAAAAGAGAAAAGAGAGAAACAACTAGAATTCTTCACAGTATGAAAGGAGTAAATGGGGTGAATGAACCTACTACCCTTGAAGTCCCTAAATGTTCAATAATAGAACTCAAATTTAATCCATTTTCTTTGCAAAAGTTGGCTTCATAAATTACACCAACGTTAATGATTTGCTATTTTTAGAATACCCTATAAGCTAGCATTGTATTTGACTATGCCTAATAGAAATGGCAATCAAAGCATCATCACTAAACAAGGAAGAGAGAGATAGTTGCACAACCTCATAGTTTTTAAGTATCATTCTTATACTTTTAGAATTCCTCCATTGAAGACGTATGAAAGAAAATGAGAGATTGAAAGGTAGTGATAGTTGGCACTCTATGGTAATGAGTGAGGCAGATGTAGTCCCAACCATTCGTAAGCAAATCATGATAAGGAGGAAAGAGAAAAGATAAGACTAATATGAGAAGGGGGGACAATGGTGGGGTTATTCCGATCAATATTTCCATACTTGTAGGCTGATAATTTTCTATTTTCGAGACCTCATACCAATATCCTAACGATCATATTTATGAGGAATAATATGTATGTATGTATATATATATATTATATTATATTATATTATATTATATTAAACATAAAATAACTTAAATCAAAACACAAAACATTAGAAGCAAATGATTTAGGAGCATATATCCAATCTATTAATTCTTAGGAGGAAATCAACGAAATATATAAATCTTTCTGTAAATAATAACAAGGAAGAAGAATGGGGAGATTGTGAATCTGTGAGCCCATGGAGATAATAACATATGGATCGCTGTGATTTATATCTTTGACAATAAGATTGGTGCCTTTTATCACTCTAATCTTCAAAATACCAATCAAATCATTCAAAGTTGCCATATTTCTATCTTCAACCTATTACTTATTTCTTCTAGAACCACTAAATTTTAATCAAGGAAAAAATATGTGTTAACCACAATGGCGAAACTTAAGCTTTATTGAAAAAAATATTTCTGAAAAGTGACTTTGACTTTGCTTTTTTATTTTAGGGTGCTAATAAAATAAAACAATTGGTGGTAGTTATTATATCATAAAATACTATATTATTTATTGAAAATATTTAAAATAGTAGCACATACTTGTATATATATATATATATATATATAGCCTAAGTGTCAAGCCCACAACAATTTCGCCAAATGTCGTATTTCCAAGCCGTCTCAAAGCTGTAATTGACACGTGTAGGTTGCTGGCTAGCTGTGGACTACGTGTCGCATGTATATGCACCCTTGGAGTGTGCCATGATTTCATACTTAAGATAGATAAGTCAGGTAATGGTGAAATGGAATCCTTAGTTTAAGCTTATGATTATTTTACATCAATGGTATAAATTGATCTGCTTTATATAATTCGAAATCAATGGCTTAGATTTGGACTGTTTGAAGTTGATTAAATTTATCTTAAGATACTTATGTGAATTAACACAAGAAACAATATAAAATCTTAGAAAGTGATTGTAGTAATTAAAAAAAGTTCCATATTTTCTAATATACGAAATCAGTCAACCTAGTTGTTTAAAGGAAGAGGAAAGAGAATTGAACCTCGAAGGAAGCAAAGGGCGTGGGAGAAAATCATGAACCATATGTTTAAAGCTATTATGGTTAGGGATTAGGCAAAGTTAGTAGTAGGATGAAGCATATAACTGTGCCCAAATTATTCATTAAGGACAAAATTCATACAACTCAATATTTTCAGTCTCAATTTCTTAACTACAAGATTCTCAGCCATTTTCAATTCACACCAAAATTGTGCCCAAATTACTCACCGCAAAAAAAAAAAAAAACATCTCAGCAGTAAGAGTTTTTTACTATTTGTTGGGTATACATTCCAAGTCCCACATCGAAGAGATAAGAAGGAGTTACCTAGTTTATAAGAGTTCAACAACTACGTTAGTATGAGACCTTTTGGGAAGGAACCAAAAAACAGATTCGTGCGGCCTTGGCCAAAAGCGGACAATATCATACTAATTCTGGAGTTGTAGATCGTCTCGTGGGCATTGATACCATTTGTATTAGCTCGCACGAGTATACCTATAGCTCCACCATTAGTATGATATTGTACGCTTTTGCCAAGCCCACACGAATTTGTTTTTGGGCTCTTTCCCAAAAAGGCTCATAATAATGTAGTTTGTGAACTCTTATAAACTAGGTAACTCCTCCTTATCTCTCCGATGTGTGACTTGAGATGTATACCCAATAATCCTACCCTAAAACCAAGGATTACAAGCCTCACCTCCACCGATAGTCCATCTAATGATCTTGTACTGCCACAATATAAAGAAGACTATCGACACAAGGCACCAAGCACATTTTTCCCATCGCCAGGTCACATTGAGAGCCTCCAACATATCCTTATATCTCATGTACCATGACTCCGAGCTATGCCTGCATTCAACATGTTGCGCTCCATGCTTCCAGGTTGCACCCCTGACATATTTCTGCTTTACAAGTGCATGTTCATGTATTAACTTAGTCATCCATCCTCAAGAATCATACATAATACCACCAATGACTTGCACCCACGCCCTAGTGCTACACCGCTCTGCATATGGCGTGCTATAGCAAGTCAACCATGGGGTCCACCATTGTATGCACATTCTTGCGGCCGAACCATCGGCTTTGATACCATTTGTAGGGCCGACGAGTCCACCAACAACTACACAATTAGTATGATATTGTCCGCGTTAATTTAGGCCAAGCCCGCATAGATTCATTGTTAGGCTCCTTCCGAGAAGGCCTCACACTAATGTAGTTGGTGAACTCTTATAAACTATGTGACACCTTCTTATCCCTTCGATGTGGAAATTCGAATGTATACCCAACAATCCTTCCCTCAAACAAGAGACCACAAGCCTCCCCTCCCGCGATAATTCGTCTATTCATCTTGTACCACCGCCAACCCGCGGAACACGCCGCTTGACCACCACAGTATCAGAAAGTCTTTCGACACAAGGCACCAAGCACAAATTTGTCATTGCGAGGTCACACTAGAGTCAACACACCTTCCTTAGATCTTCTGCATGCACCATGCTTTCGGGCTATGCATATAACTAATATGTTTCAATTCCATGCTTCGAGGTTGCACCCCTGACATATTCCTGCTCTACAACCGCATGTCCATGCATTAACTGAGTCACCCATCTTTGAGAACGATACATAATACAACCAACGAATTGCACCCGCGCCTTAGAGCTTCACCACTCTACAGCTTACGTCTCTAGTAAACCAACCATGGGGTCTACCATTGTATGCACGTTCTCCTAGCCGAACGGTCGGCTATGATACCATTTTTAGGGCCCATGATTTCACCTATAGCTCCATCATTAGTATGATATTGTCTGCTTTGAGCCTAGCCTATACATTTTTGTTTTTGGGCTCCCTCCCAAAAGGCCTCATATTAATGTAGTTTATGAACTCGTATAAACTAGGTAACTCCTCCTTATCTCTCCGATGTGGAACTTGGGATGTATACCCAACACTATTTTGTTCCTTCATAAGGCACATTCAAATCATGAACCAGCGTTATCGCAACCCTCGACATTGGCTTTTGTCACAGGCGATCTTTTCCTCGGTTGTATGCAATTGCTAGAACTATAAGACACATAGACTGAAATGCATTGCTGGGACACATATTTTGATTTAAGATCTTTCATTTGATTGTGTCCAATTATTCAACACCAATTTCTGTTTTATGATTTAACGCAATGAACATATACTCCGATTTAACACAGTGTTCTTTTCTATCTTTTAACGATGCATAAAGTATTGACGAATAAACTATTGATTTCTTATAAACAGTTATGGTATTATGAATGAATTGAATATGTCGTGATATACTTTTTTTACATTGTTGATTCATCTATTTTTTAAATGTTATTAATTCAAAAAATTTGTATAACAGTGATTTGATTTGAATTTATCGAACTTAAATGATCAATTGTGAATTCAGATATGGCTCAAAAACAAGCATTTTAACATATATATGTTTACTCCTAAATCAACAAATTATGGGAAAATATTTAGGAGTTATTTTAATAAAAATAATAAATTCATAATATTAGTACTCCTTAAATAAAAATTGTTATCGCTTAAGTTTGGCAATTATTAACGAAAATCATGGAGAATTGAAATCATATTTAGGTTTTTCTACTTTGTAATTAAAATCATGCCCAAACAAAAAAGAATTTATTTTTCCTTTTGTATATGAATATATAGATTCAATCACTACCTATAATTATTATGCACAAAATCACGAAAATTATGTAAATCAAATCGTTCATCTTATTTTTCTATAATAAGCAATATAATATGATATTTGTTGACTTTATACATTTAACTAAATTGCACTAAAAAAATGGGAAACTATGCGTATATTAGTTATGAGTTTCTGATTGATATCAATGACAATCTATGGTTGCCATGATTTCCAAATTGCTAATTTACTTTTTTTTGTTTTTGAGGGGAATTGCTAATTTTACTGAGTTATATATGAATCACTTATAAGTATCAATTCACTGATTCATATCAATCCTTGATTTCAAAATATAAGTAAATAAATGATATGGTACTAATTGTTGTCAGTCAAACAAAAAAGGAATTATTGACCATAATCAAGGAGAACTATAAAAAAGTCCTTAATTAGCTATCTCGTATTTAGTTATATTGAATGTTTTATTAACAATGGTTATAAAAAATATAATTTTAATTTTTCAGACAAAAAATTATGCAAGCAAAGTATCACGTGAATAGATCAATGCATGGGTTAAGAAGAAGGTTAATGAGTAAGAAAAGAACCCATGACTGATGCTAGAAAAGTTTCATATATTAGGAAGAATAACTAAAGGACAACCATCATGAGATAATTAGTGGATTGCATAAGATATTTATCTTCATTTATATCGTGATAAAAATCAGTCCAATCTTACTTCCCAAGTTTGATTTGCAAAAACAATACAACTCATTAATATATTTGACGGAGCCAAATAGTTTATTTGATACTCAATCAACACAAAGAAAAAATATAAAGATTAGTAAGAGAGCAATAAAATTGTTTAAATGATTACATCCATTACGATCTGGGCACAAGGTATTGGGTAGTAATAGCAATTTATAAAGAAAACCCCATATTTGATGATAAAACAATCTCATTTATCACAGGTATTGACATGTTTAGTTACAAATTTACATACGATATGATGTATTATCATTACCGCCATTTATAACCGCAAAATATGTTGTTAATACTATGCGTAGACAAGGAAAACAAATTAATGAAGCGGGAAGTTAATTTTGGTTCAGTTATTTCGGCAGTCCATGTAGTATAACTTTCACGAGTTAACAGACAATAATACTTAAAGGTAAATTGTTATTGAGAAAAATATTTGACAACACATAAGTCATCTTATCTGCAATTTTGATACCATATGATTTTGAAAATAGTCTAAAGGAAAAAAATGTGGCCAATTTTTCAGAAAAATGGGGAAGAAAGAAGCAGTCATACAAAAAAATATTAAAAGGCAATATTTTTATAATAGAGACATTAAATAATTTATCTAGAAAATAGTTACATTCTTTCCCATTAATAAATTCTAGGTCAACCTTGAATTATACAACACTATTTATAATATTCTTAACAAGAAGATTCTCATATTAGACAAGAGGGTTGCATTTTATATTAGATTGCAAATTTGTATAGTTTACATTATCTATTCTTCCCTTTTTATCTTTACTAATCTAACTATATACAATAACAAGACGCATATTTTTTAAAAGACAAATTCAGGCTCAAAGTGTCAAGGATATAAAAGGCGAAAATGTATGTGCATCATTATGAATTTTACTTATTTTAGTCTTTATTCATTTACTTTGGTTGTTGGATTATTGGATTTTGAATAACGGTAGTTTTATTTTTTATAGTTTTGTATTTTGTGATAATACTTGCATGTTTAAGTTATGATGATGTTATTTAGTCTTATTTTATGCTTGTTGGTAGTTCTTTGTTTCTTTTAGTTGTTAGACAAATAACTTTAAGAACAATATGGTTGTTTATATTAGTTGTTAGATAGATAACTTTTAAAAATTATTAGTTTGAAAAGAGATTAAATTAGGTACGTACAATTTAATAAAGCATCAAAACTATGCTAATAACAAGCAAAACAAGGTGGTGAATATTGCCTATTGATATTCATAAATTGTGGATCTGTGAAAGGATGGAGGACCTTTGTTAGACCTACCATAGCCACTGTCAATAGAGTATTAATAGGATCACAATTGTTGCAGGTTAAGGAGAAATTAATGACCAATTACTTTCATCTACATATCAGATGGCTTCCTAATCTTGAATAGTTCAACTAAAATGAACAACTACCACACATCTTTATTCTTAAACTCTTAAAATCCTTTGAAGTAAACTCTTAAGTATTGTAAAATCCTATCCATTTTGAGCCTCTCCAATTCCTGAAGCAACCATTATCTCAACAAACAGACAAAGGATCATACATTAGAAGATAGAATTGAAACATCAAACTGTAGCACGTTTACGGATTACACAATGAGCAAAGTAGCCACAAGCTACTTCTAGCAACAACACATAAATATTATTCGACATCTATATAAAATGGAATCTTCAAATCAAGTTGTGATATAGTTACCATAAATCGCCCGTATTTTTTCTTTTAAATGTCCCCCATACCACTCCCCTTTCACCCCATTCTTACTCACTCACCTCTCATCCAACCTCACCCCTACTTTCTCACCTCTTTCTCACCTCCTGCACTACCACCACCAGACCACCACCACCGGCGGCACCACCACCACCACCACCGGCGGCACCACCACCACCAGACTCACACTCGAGCATTACCATGCCGGCGGACCACCATCACCGGAGCAACACTTGCGCAACACCACCATCGGAGGTACACTTGCGTACCACCACCACCACCCCACCGCTAACAACCACCACTGTCGGAGCACCACCTCACTGTCGCGGACCACCACTTTCACAGCACCACCGGAGCACCACAACGCACGGTAATAATTTTTTTTAAACACATCTTCGTTTCCTCCCTGGAGGAAACGAAACAGAATTTCGTTACCTCCATGGAGGAAACGAAACAGAATTTCGTTACCTGCATGGAGGAAACGAAAATCCACTTCGTTACCACACTAACGAAATGAATTTCGTACAGAAAATCTGTTAATTCACACATTATTTAAAATATTTTGATAATTATTAGTAATTTTCTGATTAGCATAGTTGTGAAAATCTATTAATGTTGTTAATGAACATTTGTTATTAGGTTGTGTAATTATAAGTTTGAAATGAATATGTTTGCATATTATTGGAATTATTCTGATAATTAGTTGTTAGCAAATAATAGTCGTGCAAAAATTTGCTATTTTGTTAATGGATATTTATTGAATATTAAGTTAATATTAATAGTTGTGATTAATTAAGTAATTAGTAGTTATGATTAGTAATTGATTGATTTAATTAGCCAATATTAGTGATTATTGCATGTCAATATTGATTATATGTTGTCTAAATAGTAAATGTTAAAATGTTTTAGATTTATTTGTCGGATTTTGGGCGTGATTATATAGATTATAATCACATGTTTTATAATGAAACGCTTTGGGCTGAGAAAAAGGGAGTACAAGCTTAGGTTAAAACAAGGGCACGAGGAATTGGGTTCGTGATGGTAATTTCGTCAAATCATAGACTTGAGCCTAGTGGTCGAGAGCATGTTTATATGAAATGTAATTGGGCTTGTGTATAAAGAGAAGTTTGTTCGGGCATGGACGGACAATGTTCTTCATCTTGGGAATATGTGTACTAGCCGAGTTGAAAGCGCACACTCAGCTCTAAAGTCTAAGGTTTTTAATAGTACAGGTGCATTGGACACCATATTTTCTATTGCTTATAGTGAGATAGAAAATCAGGTGGAAAAGGTGGAGAATGAGCTAGAGGAGTGTCAGCGTCGACATGGGATCTTGTACAAGACTGCGGCATTGTATAAGTTAAATGGCTGAGCCTCGCATTACTGTTTGTCGTGTGTTATAGTTTGTAACTTTCAGTCAATGTTTTGTAATGATTAGTATAATGATATTCATATTATGATATAATGATGAATCTAATGATTAGTATAATATGTTGCATAAATTCAAAGTTCTAGTTAGTAAAAAATTAATATCCGCATAATAATCAAGAAGTCCTACTACATAACAAAACAATGTCAGAGTAAATAGTACATCAACTAAATAAAATTATCTAAACTAGTACATCAAAATTACTCATCATCACCATCATCAGGAGGAGGGTCAGCAGCACGGTCTAATTGTAGTGCCAGATCCCAATCTCGAGCCATCACATCCATCATCTCATATGACATCGAAGTGTTGGGGCGTTGGTCATTGTGCCGATCCTCCTTCAAGGCTCTCGTACAGTCAAAATGTTGGGCCATCCACTGCAAAATATGATTTAATAAGTTAGTTATGTTAGGTAACAATAATAATTAACAACAAAATCCTTAACATAGAATACCAAATGCATACATAGTGTGTGTTTGTAGTGTTAGATCGGGCCGAATCCATGATGTCCTCAGCGAGAAGGATAGGATGAGAATACGTAGAATACCAGTCCATGTAGTCTGATGAACAATCTCCTGGACGACCAGCACGTCTCAATTGCGAAACATTGAGACCACCTGAATATGGCGTGAAACGCTGCCATGATGACTCAGCTGTTGGTAAGTTGAACTCAACCTCATACTTCTTCGCGTTTGTCGGTTTGTATGCAAAGTTGGGTTCAGGAATCTAAGAAGGAATAACCTGAACATAACTCAACTGTCGTAGTACACGATATGGGTTGTATGGCACAACGATATCTCGGTAACGTATGCAACCGACAGACAACGTCCTCGGAACCGTCCTATCAGCATCATCCCTGTATGGCATCCAAATGACCTGAAAATAGGAAACATGAAATAATTTGATTAGTTTAATGTACTACCAATATACGACTACATTAATTATTAAATAAATTGCTACCTCTGAAGCCTGAAGGGTGTCCAAGCGTATGCGCATCGAATGGAGTTGAATAGGATCCTTGCTGACGATGTGATAATCCCACTTTCTAGCCCGGGGATCATGATCATACACCGCTAAACTATCTCTCTGAGGCCGACAACATGGGAAGTACTCGTATACCCAAGCCTGTAAAAGCGTGAAACACCCAGTTATCTGTTTAGCCGACTGCCTAGTCGCCACCCCTTGCTGACGATATAGAAAAGCCAAAGTCGCTGATCCCATTGAATATCTATGTACAGAATCAAGATCATCCAACTCAACAATGTTCTGGGGCGAGAGCCGGGCACCACTCTTATCAGTGAACAACGTGCATCCAAGTGTGATGAGCAAATAAGCGCGTATCTTCACATCAGCGGGACGATTAACACGCTTGCATCTGTCAAAAATCTAGCTCATAGTAACGCCACCGTTCTTCCATATAGGTGCGACCTCATGAAATAGCTCATCCCGAGTAACCTGGAGTAGCTCCTCAAACCGAACATACAAATCATCAGATGACAAAGCACCCCTCACTATGCGACCATCAATAGGAACTTGTATAATCTGCCAAACATCATGCAACATGATCGCCATCTCCCTGAAAGGCAAGTGAAACGTGTTCGTATCGGGCTGCCAACATTCTATAAACGCTAAAATCAATTGGAAGTCAAGGTGCAAATGCATAATGAACGGCAGATAGCTAATACACGATGTATGTACACGCAACTGCGAATGCTGATCGAATTCCCAATTCTTCAAACCATCAAACACACTAGCACAATTATGATACATCATCACTGCATAAGTATGCGCATCAACGTAGGTAGTGGCGCTGATGTGAGCCGAATAACTAGGAATCACGCTACTGTAAAAAAGACCCCCGGCATAGACTCCGTAACTAACCAGGAAGTATCATTAGCAGCTCTGGTCCTGCTCGAAGTCCGACTACGTGCAGAACCTGACGATCACACGGGAAGTGGCTTCCTCTGGACCATCACTTAAATCATTTTCCAAATCCTCCTCATCCTCAGTATCCCAACCCTGGCTACGAGGCGCATCCTCAGGAATAGGATCCGGCCTAACCCGCTCTTCTGCCCTCGCCCTCCTACTCGATGCATTGATACCACGAGATCGAGTGTGTCGTGGCCCAGATTCCTCAAGACCCACACTCTCGCCGCCTAAAGCCCTCGACTGAGCCTAATTATCAATTTTGTTTATTAGTCACTATTTAATCAATTTAAACATTTTAATTCAATATCTACGCACATTCGTCGTTATTATATTATATTCTAATTAATATAACTAAATTGTCACATAACATGCTAATTTCACTAAATATTATAAAAATTAATATGCTACATTATTGAATATAATTACAAATTATAACATGCTATCAACATTAGCGAATATAATTACGAATTGTAACAAGTTAATATCACTAAATAATATTATTATTATAACTAATTAACATGGTAATATCACTACTAACATGATCAAACAAATTTATATATTACTGATATTACAACAAAACAATTATTATTAAAAAAAAATGCAAAAAAACATTCGGAAATTCAAAAAGAAAGTAATGGAAAATAATTTTATTTTCGTTTCCTCCATCGAGGAAACGAAACAGATCTTCATTTCCTCGGCGAACGAAACCACAATAGGGTTCGTTCCCATGGAACCGAACCCTTTTTTCGTTTCCTCCACCGAGGAAATGAAGATCTGTTCCGTTTCCTCGGTGGAGGAAACAAAAAAATAGTTCGTTTCCTCGGTGGAGGAAAAGAAAAAAAAAATCGGTGGAGCTGGTGTGTTTTTTCCAGCGTATTACGTACTAACAACGGGGTGGTGGGTTTATTCCGCCGAAAACATAACTAAACTGACCTGGGATGATGATTCTCCGTCATCTTTCACGTTCTTCCTTGGGGCCCATGCTTTTTCTGGCGTGTTGTGGTAGTGGCGGCGGTGGTTGTCACGCTCGTGGGTCTCGCGATGGTGTTGGTGTTGGCTCTGTCGCGGTGGTTGACGCGGTGGTGATGGTGGTTGCCGCTTGGTGGTGGACCCGGTGGTGGTGGTTGGGGTGAGGTGAGAGAAAGTGAGAGTAGGAGAGAGAGAGAGAGTGAGCGAGAGTGAGTGGGAGAGAGTAAGAGAGTGAGTATATATGTAGGGGTAGTTTAGGGACATCTTGGAAAAAATACGGGCGATTTTTAGTAAATACCGGCGGCAAATAGTAATGCCCCAGAAAAATCCAATAATCATCCATTAAATGATACAGTCTCTATAGTTAATCTTGGCTTGCTAAGTTCATTAGAAGCACTATAATTTAAATCATGAAACACACAAAACAAAAATGTCTAACTTCACAAATTCAGAAAATCTTGATAAACTTCAGAAGTGGGGTGGAGGGAGGGCCACAAATAAAGAGTGAGAAGCTAAGGAAACCCTTACATATTCCATCTAAAAATACGCATAACTACAACCACAATTTGTAAAACCCCGAATTTTAATCTCGTTTAATTAGCTACTAATTATGTTTATTAGCTTAAATTGCGTCCTAAATTTTTCTGAAATAATCTTGTTTAAAGTTATTCTCCAAAATAAACATATTTCTTTGTGATACTTTAAAATGTGATATTTATTATGATAAACAGTTTTATTTATAATATAGTTTATGGCTTTACGGTTTAGATAAGAAAATCCTATATATTTTCCTATATGATTTTTTAGTTAATGAATATTAGCTAAAAGTCCAATGTTAAAGTTTTGAAGCCCAAACATAACAAAACTAACCATTTGAAAAAGGGTCAAAGGTTAAAATTTTAGTTCAGCCCAGGAAAATTAAAAAAGAAAAGAAAAGAGGAAGGTAGAAAGCTGATGTAATTCAGCTCCCACAAATCCACGACAACCCGTCATCACCACCGCCCATCTTCTTCCTTCTCTTCTCTTTGTTCCTTAACCTTGCTCCCCAAGGTGTGAAATCACCAATCACCACTGTTGAGTTTTGATAAAAACATATAGTTTGCGGAAACATATCAAAATCGGAACTACACACCTATTAATTCATGAACCTATTATACACATTAATATACCTTTGTAGCGCGCCTCCAATTAGTAGATTCGATCAGGTTACTTTCTTGAGAACCTCACTTGAAGTCCCTCTAATGGCTAGCACACCGCACGATCGAACCGTGACACAAGGACAGCTTAGATCTTGGAGCAGGAAGAGCAAAGTATATCTCTTAGACTCTTACTCTCACGTACTTTGTGTCTCACTTCTGTAGAATTAATTTTGGGGTCAAGCCAAAATATCACGTAATGTTCTCTAGAGCATTATAAGATAGCTTAGATCTTATATATAAGATAAATATCTTATAATGCAATCCCCTTGAATTAGAGTAGCTAACTTTTAGGAAAATCCTAACAAGAAAACTAATTCCTCATAGTGGGGATATGCACAACGTGTATAATGCCGTTGTTGACTCGACTAGAGAATCCAAAAGCTTCCTTGGATATTTTGTTCAACCTTAGCCCAAATATATTCATGGTCCGACCTATGCGAATGTGTGCGACCCTATAGGATTAATACTAATTAAGTTGCAAGTATATTTAAATAATAATATTGCTAATCGATAGCGGTTTCCAGCTAAACATATCGATTACTTAATTATACTAATTTTATCGTAACTCGTAACCGATCCTATAAACTATCTTTTAGAGATATACACATTGTTTGAAGGACATACCTCCAACAATCTCCCACTTGTCCTTTAGAACAAGTGTGCCATATATTCCTTTGTCTCTTTTACGTCTTTATTCGAACATAAGGTAAGAATCTCGATCACCCTTATTAAGTTCAAATAGTTTCTCGAACTCACGAGTCAAACTGTTAAGACAGATGATTACTTCCTAATCCATCTGAGCACGGCCATGCATTTCCACAGTTATAACTCTTCGAGAGGCCCATAAGACAATGATCCTAATAGGAGGATAATCCCAATCTTGTACATTCACTTCTATAATACTGTATACATTGCAACCTGAATATTGCCTTTATTGTCTCCTTTTACGGTGCGACGTTTGACAGAGTCAAAGCATACTAATCCAACAGTAAATAAACAATGAACTACTCAGGTAATGAGGTATAGTCTCTAATAGTTTAATGAGATATGCTTATGATATTTTAAATTCTTAAAACATATTCATAGGTGGGTGTATCCAATATAAGTTCTTAGCTTATACTCATGCAAATGATTTATGACTTCCCCGTCAACTAGCCCATGAAACAGCACTATAAATCAACTTGCAAACTAGTCTTTTGTGAAACATTAGTGTCCATTCTCAATGATTCAGACTAGGGACAATTTTAATCTTAAGCTTCCAGTCCACTTAATAGGGTTTCATTATCCAAGACTTCGTCTCGATAACCTATTTGGAACTTAACGATTATATTTTGGACATTCATTTAATACTAAACCAAAATTAAATGAAGATGAAATTATTCCATTAATGATAAAACGAGATAAAACACCAATGTTTTACGATTACGAAAAAACTAAATATAATCTAAAACATCCATAGAAATCAAAGCCAATCACCAATGTGCTTTATTCCTATTGCAGACGTATGAGCATCATGTTTGGTCTGCGGAAGTGGTTTAGTTAATGGATCAGCAACATTATCATCTGTTGCTACTTTGCATATCTTAACTTCACCCTTCTCAACAAAATCTCGTAGAATATGAAACTTTCTCAGAATGTGTTTAGATTTGTGATGTTCCCTTGGCTCCTTGGCCTGGGCGATGGCTCCACTATTATCACAATAGAGAGACATCGAGTCAGCACTACTAGGGACAACACCAAGTTCAGTGATGAACTTTCTAATCCAAATCGCCTCCTTAGCCGCTTCTCCAGCAGCAAGGTACTCTGCTTCAGTTGTAGAATCAGTAATTGTTCTCTGCTTAGCACTCTTCCAGCTCACTGCCCCTCCATTTAGACAGAAGATGTATCCAGATTGAGATTTGGAATCATCTTTGTCCGTTTGGAAGCTTGCATCAGTGTAGCCTGTAACAACCAATTCATCTGCACCACCATACACCAGGAATTTATCCTTAGTCCTGTTAAGGTACTTCAGAATATTTTTGGCTGCACACCAGTGCGCCTCACCTGGATTTCCCTGGTATCTACTTGTAGCACTCAACGCATATGAGATGTCAGGGCGAGTACATATCATGGCATACATGATAGATCCTATTGCGGATGCATAAGGAATAGCACTCATTCGCTTTTGCTCATCAGGTGTTTTAGGACCCTGAGTCTTGCTAAGCTTCATGCCATGAGTCGTGGGAAGAAAGCCTTTCTTACAGCCTTTCATATTGAACCTATCAAGTACCTTATCAATATAAGTACTCTGACTTAGTCCAATCATCCTTTTAGATCTATCTCTGTAGATCTTGATGCCCAAAATGTACTGTGCATCTCCTAGATCCTTCATTGAGAAACATTTTCCAAGCCAATCCTTTACGGACTTCAGCATTGGAACATCATTTCCAATAAGGAGAATGTCATCGACATATAATACTAAGAATGCGATTTTGCTCCCACTGACCTTTTGGTAAACACAAGATTCCTCAACATTTTTCTCGAAACCAAATTCCCTTATGGCTTCGTCGAAGCGTATATTCCAACTCCTGGATGCTTGCTTTAATCCATAAATGGATCTTTGAAGCTTGCATACTTTCCCAGCATTTTTTGGATCAACAAAACCTTCTGGTTGAGCCATGTAAACATCCTCTTCCAGAATTCCGTTAAGGAAGGCGGTTTTAACATCCATTTGCCAAATTTCATAGTCATAAAATGCGGCGATTGCTAGGAGTATCCGAACTGACTTAAGCATAGCGACTGGAGAAAAAGTTTCATCATAATCCACACCGTGAATTTGTCTGTAACCTTTTGCAACCAAACTAGCTTTGAAAACGTAAACATTCCCATCCATGTCGGTCTTTTTCTTGAAGACCCATTTGCATCCTATGGGAGTTATCCCTTTGGGAAAATCAATCAAGTTCCATACTTGATTTTCAGACATGGAGTCAATTTCAGATTGCATGGCTTCAAGCCATTTGTTAGAATCTTCGCCCGTCATAGCTTCTTTATAGGTAGTAGGCTCATTGCTTTCTAGAAGCAAGATTTCATAGCTCTCAGTCATTAAGACACTTATGTATCTTTCTGGCCGAACTCTATACCTCTCTGACCTACGTGGGGCATGTACAGCTGTAGAATTCTCCTCAAGTACATCAGTTGAAACAAGTGTTTCACTATGATTAGAAGTTTCATTTTCCATTTCTGGTTGTTGTTGCTCACCTCGAACTTCATCGAGATATATTTTTCTCCCACTTGTCATTTTGGAAAGAAATTCCTTCTCCAAAAAGACACCATCACGAGCAACAAAAACTTTGTTCTCTGATTGGCTGTAGAAGTAGTACCCCTTGATTTCTTTTGGGTATCCCACAAAGAAACACTTAACAGATTTTGGTGCAAGCTTATCAGAAAGTTGACGTTTCACATAAGCTTCGCAACCCCAAATCTTTAGAAAAGTTATTTTGGGTGCCTTTCCATTCCATAACTCATATGGAGTTTTTTCTACAGCTTTTGACGGCGATCTGTTGATTGTGGAAGCAGCAGTTTCTATAGCATATCCCCAAAAATACAGTGGAAGATCGGCCTGACTCATCATAGATCGAACCATGTCAAGTAATGTTCGATTTCTCCTTTCAGACACACCATTTAGTTGTGGTGTTCCTGGAGGAGTTAACTGTGAAAGTATTCCACAATTCTTTAGATGGTCATCAAACTCTTGGTTCAAATACTCACCTCCTTTGTCAGATCGAAGAGCTTTTATTGTCTTTCCAAGTTGATTTTGTACCTCATTTTGAAACTCTTTGAATTTTTCAAAAGATTCAGATTTATGCTTCATTAAGTAAATATAACCATATCTACTCAAATCGTCAGTAAATGTAATGAAGTAACTAAATCCACCTCTAGCATTAGTGCTCATAGGACCGTAAACATTAGTGTGAATTAGTCCTAAGAGGTCACTAGCTCTTTCACCTATTCCATTGAAAGGTGACTTTGTCATTTTCCCCATTAAACAAGACTCGCATGTGTCAAATGATTCCAGATCAAATGACTTTAGAATGCCTTCCTTTTGAAGCTTCTGAATACGGTTAATGTTTATGTGGCCTAAACAACAATGCCATAGATAAGTTTGATTTAAATCATTCGATTTAGCCTTTTTAGTATTAATATTATAGATTTGTTTATCCATGTCTATCACATAAAGCCCATTTTGTAAATGTGCAGAAGCATAAAACATGTCTTTTGAATAAATAGAACAACTACTATTCTTTATTACAAAAGAAAACCCCTCTTTGTATAAAACAGAAACTGAAACAATGTTTTTTGTGATCGAAGGAACACAATAACAATTATTCAAATCTAAGACAAGCCCAGAGGGCAAAGATAAACTAAAGGTCCCCACAGCTAAGGCAGCAACTCTGGCTCTATTTCCAACTCGCAGGTCGACCTCTCCTTTTGCCAAGTTTCTACTTCTTCTTAGTCCCTGCACATTGGAACAAAAGTGAGAACCACATCCAGTGTCTAGGACCCAAGAAGTAGTAGTTGCAAAATTGCAGTCTATAACATAAATACCCGAAGTAGAAGCAACGCATTTGTTCTTCTTGTCTTCCTTGTATTTTGGGCAATCATTCTTGAAGTGCCCTTTAACATCATAGTAGTAGCAGTTGCTATCAGCAGGATTAATCACAGGCTTCTTTTTAGTAGGCTGTGATTTAGCAAGCCCAGCAGGCGTAGCATTTGCTTTGCCTTTTGACCAATCCTTCTTTTTAAACTGCTTTTTAAACCCTCTCCCTTTACGCACCATCAAAACTTCCTTTTGTGGCTCATCCTTGACATTTCCTTCAGCTGTTTTCAGCATACCATGAAGTTCATTCAAGGATGTTTGCATTCCATTCATGTTATAGTTCATCTTGAAATTATCAAACGAAGTATCCAGAATTGAATGCAAAATGAAGTCAGTTTGCAACTCCAAAGGAAAAGTGAAGCCCAGTCGCTCACTGGTTTGAAACAAACCCATCATTTTCAGAACATGTGGGCCAACTGGCTTCTTTCCTTCAAGCTTGCATTCCATAATAGCCTTAGTAGTTGCAAACCTTTCAATCCGGGCTTGCTCTTGAAATAAATTCTTGAGCTCCTGATTAATGGTATATGCATCTGAGTCCAGAAACTGCTTTTGCAAATCTGGGCTCATAGTAGCTAACATAAGGCATTTGACATCCGTAGCAGCGTCAACATGACGTACATGTGCAACCTTCTCCTCAGCAGATGCATCACTTAGTGGAGGAGGAGGGATAGGTTTATCAATGATGTACTCCCTTTTCTTGCATTAGAACTATTCTCAAGTTCCTCTGCCAGTCGAGAAAGTTATTGCCATTCAACTTCTCACGCTCGAGAATTGAACGCAAATTGTATGATGAATTGTTGTTACTTGAATTAGCCATTACTACAAATGAAAAGAAAAGCAAATTAAAATCATTTTAACATATTTAATAACTTAAAATAAAGCAACATGCAATATAATCAAGTTATTAACATTTTATTCAGGTCAAAAAAATAAGTCCCTCCGAATAAAACGATTCCAAGATCCTATCTCACTTAGCTTAAGCCAGCTGTGGCATGACACTCAAGCTAATGATTCAGGTAAGCAATCCATTTGCTAATTATAACTTTCTTATAATTCTTCGTTGATAGGTAAAATTAGCCAATTAAACCTATCCCTTTGCTTCAATTTATAAGGACTCCTTAATTAAATTGATGAGAAAACCAAACTAACATGTAGACCTCTTCACTAAGTCTACCCTTATTATCCTAAGATTAGAAGTGATACCCTTACTATGGTAAAGCCCATCACTAGTGATCAAAGGTTTCATAGGTGTTAATGTTTGGGAAAGCAAATTATTCTCAATATTATTTGGGACTTAGGTTTTTCTATGTTGGTTTGATTATTAAGTGAACTAGTAAACAATAATCAAACACCATAAAATAAACCAATAACAATTAAATATAAAACATGAAACAACATAAGTGATCCTAGTATGGCCCCTAGACTTGAAGTTCTTCTCTTCAATCCAGATAGCCTTCATCTTCTCATGATTACAAGTGAGAACTTATTTGTATTTAATTAAAATAATAATTTATACTATAATATACAAAAATACATAACGGTTCGCAGACCGTATTTAAATTACAAATAAAACAAAATGGTATACATACCATATTTTCTATCCTATTTGGGCCATACTAGTCACAAAACCTGCATGATTATATTTAATAACATACACCCATTCATTTTCCAAAATGAATGGCCCAATTTATATAAAAGCCATTTATATAAATCACGTAATACATGTATGAACATACATAAAACGCGCAGGAAATAATTAAGTTAAACACTCTACCGATTATTAACCTTAATTAAATCTAATCGAATTCTCATGCCTATTATTACTAAAAGATCAACACACGAAAAAAGTTATTTAGAGTTAACGAGCCCAACTAAGTCTCAACTTAACCTAAGCCCTCATGTTTTTCAAATCCTCCCACTTAAAACCACATTAATAAAATAATTAGAGCACATAACATAATTATTATTTATGGCCTAATATTTTATTAAACCTTTTATGTTCAATTGAATTAAGTAAGACAGTAAGGTTGAAAACCTTACGGAGGCCTATATACAGCAAGTCGTGATTTTACGAATTCTGTAATAACCCACTCAAACCAATATTCTCTTCGTGCTTGTTGACAGCTTGACGCTGAAACAATTCATCAAAAAAAAAAAAATCCTCCTGGTTGACGCTGAAAACAATACTGCTCAACCTTTTTTTTTTTTCATGAAAGTTGATTTACATGTTTAATCAAACACAAATATCACATTAATCAATGGATAGATTATTGACCTTTAACATCAAATCAAAAAAGGGCATAAATTTTAATCATGAACTATTAAGTAATAATCATGATAAAATATGGTTAAGTAAATTTGACATTAATCAATTTGAAAAATTCATTAATTCAAAAATTTAAAAGGAACAATATAAAACATGATCTTAATCTACCCTTGCGCATAGTAATAAAATTCAGTAAGCAAATAAATCACAAACATGCGCATGATATTATAAAATTAGGGCTAAATTCGAAACATACAACATGATTTCCGAATATAAAAAAATAACCATTATCACATGTTCATCTAATCATTTAATAATAGCATAAAATTCACCAAGTATATTAATAATAGATCAAAAAATTAATATGTGTAAGATGGCTCTTGATACCACTGTTGAGTTTTGATAAAAACATATAGTTTGCGGAAACATATCAAAATCGGAACTACACACATATTGATTCATGAACCTATTATACACATTAATATACCTTTGTAGCGCGCCTCCAATTAGCAGATTCGATCAGGTTACTTTCTTGAGAACCTCACTTGAAGTCCCTCTAACGGCTAGCACACCGCACGATCGAACCGTGACACAAGGACAGCTTAGATCTTGGAGCAGGAAGAGCAAAGTATATCTCTTAGACTCTTACTCTCACGTACTTTGTGTCTCACTTTTGTAGAATAAATTTTGGGGTCAAGCCAAAATATCACGTAATGTTCTCTAGAGCATTATAAGATAGCTTAGATCTTATATATAAGATAAATATCTTATAATGCAATCCCCTTGAATTAGAGTAGCTAACTTTTAGGAAAATCCTAACAAGAAAACTAATTCCTCATAATGGGGATATGCACAACGTGCATAATGCCGTTGTTGACTCGGCTAGAGAATCCAAAAGCTTCCTTGGATATTTTGTTCAACCTTAGCCCAAATATATTCATGGTTCGACCTATGCGAATGTGTGCGACCCTATAGGATTAATACTAATTAAGTTGCAAGTATATTTAAATAATAATATTGCTAATCGATAGCGGTTTCCAGCTAAACATATCGATTACTTAATTATACTAATTTTATCGTAACTCGTAACCGATCCTATAAACTATCTTTTAGAGATATACACATTGTTTGAGGGACATACCTCCAACAACCACTACTCAACCTCAGGTTTTGTCCCCAAATTTATGCTATAAATACTCATTCAAATAAGGTTTGAAATCACAACAAGAAAACCACAAAATTCTCTTGTCCTCTCGCGGCCCACCGTGCTACCACCACCATCTGCGCACCATCTCAGCGCCACCTCCACCACCTACTCACCTTCGGTGCATCGCTCAAAACCCGAGCCACCAACTCATTCCGCACGGCAACAGCACACCGCCCATCTCTCTTTTTCCTCCATTCTCGTCGCTACACTTTCTCTTGCCAACCCTGCGGTTTTACCCTGCCGCCAAAGCTGTCACGTCTCCTGCCGCCAGCAACGCCGACAAACGTTGCCGCTCGTTGGAGAACGCCGCGACTGTCATAGTTTAGGTCCCCTCCTCTACCTTGTTTTGTCCATGCTCAAGTAGCAGAGGTATAATTGCCTCTTGTTTCTTTTTAGAATTTCATATTTAGTACTCCAAGTAGCGGAGTAGTTGATAGACTTAAGCCCAAGTTATTAACTGAACTTAGTTTGAGCTTTTGGGCCTAAAACTTATTTGCCTAAACAAATTACCTAATATAACTTGTCACTTCAATTTGTTGGGCTAAACTTGTGTTAGTGCTAAATTGATTTTGTTGCAAAGTTGGAGGATTGGATAATCCAAAATGTTCTGAAGACTTATAATGGGACTTCACGCAGATGACTTGAAGTTGAAAGGTAGTTGTTTTCAAAATAATTTTTGAGGTAGAATCATAGTTTCCAAATATAACAAGTAAAGACTTGTGTTAATGCGTATTTATGATTATGTGTTAGAAATTATGTGGCATAATGTGATACATATGATTTGACGATGCCCATGTATACTATGAATGAGTATGTTTATTACTCATGAAAATCTGGTTATTATGATTTATGGGTGTTGTTCGTAAATATGAAATTTGTAACAATGGATGGTTTTATTGGTTTGGTGTTATTAACTGAACTGGTAAATGGGCGAGTTACAGGTGGAGGAATTTTGTTGATGATATACGGAAAGGACTAAAAGGGTCAAATGATAACGTTAATGCTCTTTCCAAAACATGTACTTGCCAATGAACTTAGCTCGCGCGAATGGTCCTTATCAGCTGACATTTCAATGATCGTATTTAATGATAATATTTTCGACTAAGTACCTAAATGATGTATTTTCGACTAAGTATTTAAATGATGTGATATATGCATGTGTATGAAATATGTTTATGAACTAAAACCGATTTTACAAGCTGGAATAAAGTTACTGAGTTTTCTACTCATTTTAGGTTATAATATGTGTTTTCCCTTTCCTCTACTTTTCTGTAATTATTCAGGTATTATGAAGATAGCTCAAGTTTAATTAGGATAAGGATGTTCAGGAAAGCTTATGTTGTAGTGACTCTGTATAGATTTGAGATATTTAGAACACTTTGTATTAACGGGTAATCATTGCTTTACGATGAGCATTTATATATTTAAAGAATCATTTTAGGCTATTTATATTATTTGTGGCCCATAACCTTGATGGTACCTCCTATGAGTGTCGTAGGATTTAGGGTCAATCAACACTTTGACAATTTATACTTCTCCTAACACAACCCACTAACTAGTAGTAAGGGCGAGTAAGGGTCGAACCCAAGGGAAGGCCAGTAGTGAATGCATTTTAAACTACTTATCGATGAATTTTGGCGTGGACTTGCTTGTAAGGGTTGTGGTTAAATAGATTAAGTCAACTACAAAATTATATAAATGCAATTATGGAAGATAGGCCATGGGGGTGGTGACACCACTCTAAGTTGCTACAAGTTAATCAATTAGGGGTTGAGTTGTTGAGCCGTGAATGTGATGGTAGTGAACTATATGTAATAATAACTAATCACTTTCTCAATCAAATTAAAACTATGTCAAATTAAATAACTCTTATTCTCATGGTAATTACTTAATTAAACATACATGAAAACATCAAGATCACAATTCTTGACTCATAAACCTAATCTCTTAGTGAATTCAAGTCAAGTGAGTCTAGTGAGCTAACATCCTCTTTTCATCTCTCGATTTTTCATTAGGGGACCTTAGAAAAGTTTTAATGGTGATGGATCAAGCATGAAAGCTCACAATAAATTACACTAGACCTCAATTCCACAAATATAAACTCAACCACAAATACCAATCAATTACTCGTAGTCACAAAGAGGGGTTTTTGATACCCCCAAGACCTAAATGAAACTACTCAATACTTACGCTGAATGAGATAACATCAATCGAAATGCAATCCATCAAGATGCATGTAGAAATAGCTAAGAAAATTGGTGAAACTAAAAAGTAATTAAACATGCAACTAAACAAGCATAAGATTTGTAGATAAAGTGCATAAACTTACTTGACACAATGATGAAATACTGAAAACACCTCTAGGGATTGCTTAAAATAGTTGAAATCTTACAAGAGATGGAAGTTGTCACTCCTTCTATATCTAAAAACGAAGAACTAAGCTAAGCTAAAAAGCTTTAAACTCCTAAGATACATGCCTCCCAACCCGGTCTCCTTTATTTTTAACCGGCTTGCTAATAAATTAGAATAGAAAAAGGACGGAGAAAACGAGGCGTCTACAATGGGAAGGAGCGTTAGTTCCACTGAGGAGCGTGCACTGCAAGCTGGAACGTTAGCTCCACGTAGTATGAAATAGGAGCGTACCAAGATTATTAAGGATGGCTTATATGATCATCCTTAATCCTGATTTAGTATCACCTATTCTACCTAACAAGATCCGTTGGATATGGATCATATCATGGATTAGGATCATTTGTTAGAAGTTTAGCTAAGTACTAATCTAAATTAGTTTTTGTAATAATTAGTTCAGTAGAAAGTAGAATAGAAGTGAAGATGTTCACATTCATCCGGAGATTCTGGCGCAGCGAAATCGTTTTGGTCCTTAATAGCAATCCACAAATCATTTTCCAGTGATTTTTTTTTGTTGGATTGCTAATATATTGAAGTTTAATCCTACCAAATTTAGTGAGATACAAAGAATAAACAAAGTCGCAGTAGCCTTTCAATTAAGACGTCAATTCTGGATCAGTTTTGCGGTTTTGTAAAACAGAGTTTATTTTGTTTTGCTTTAAGTTGTAAAGGGACGTGTAATCAGTTGCATGGGAATGGAACAAGCTAAGGTGAATCATGGAGGAGCTTGGGTTTTCCTTCCAAGCTAAGGAAACCTCCCACTTGAATAGCATGTTGCTGCCCAAATTAGCCTTGCTTTGGATTGTTTGAGCACTATTCAGCCATCCCTTCTTATTGGATCAACTTTTTTTTGGGAGATATTTTGTAGTTAATGCTTTGTTTATTCCATATCTTTAGGGGCTGATGTTTCAAGCTTTCTAACTCTTGTAATATATATATGTAATGTGGAACATCAATGAGAGGCAGATTTGAAGGTTGAAAGGTTGAGCTTTGTGCTTATTGAGAGTTTGGATAGTAAAATCCGAAATTTCTTCTTGTGATTAAGGATTGAACTTAATCTCGAAATCCTTGAGTTAAGTGAGTAAAGCTTAACCTAAGAGAGAGTTAGGATAATAAGTGAGTTAAGCTAATTAATATTACTCTCAAAACCCTCCTAAATAAGTTTCTAGGTGAGTGAAGCCTCAAAACCGATTTACAACCCTTAAGTGGAAGTAAGTGAGTGAAGCTTATCAAGCTTAAGTTACAGTTTCAATTTCGATTTTGCATCTATGGTACGAAATAGGAGCGTACCAAGATTAGTAAGGATGGCTTACATGATCATCCTTAATCCTGATTTAGTATCACCTATTCTACCTAACAAGATCCGTTGGATATGGCTCATATCATGGATTAGGATCATTTGTTAGAAGTTTAGCTAAGTACTAATCTTAATTAGTTTTTGTAATAATTAGTTAAGTAGAAAGTAGAATAGAAGTGAAGAAGTTCATACTCATCCGAAGATTATGGCGTGGGCGGGCGCGGATGTGTCGTCGTGCACCGCACCCGGCCAAAGATAAAATTTCTCCTACTCTTTTCTACACTATGGTAGTATAGTGGAAGTAGGGGTCGTATCCACAGGGAAACAGGGACGAGTTTAATACTTAGCGTGATTCGAAACCTAGATTAAGCTAAGGGCCGAGAAACCTAATTACAAAGGGGGGTTTCAAGTAGATTTACGAACAAACTAAACTACAACTAACATATAAACAAAATGAGAAATCAATATGGAAAGATCTTGAATCCGATTAACATCCACTTCAATTCATTATCGATCCTTGAACATCCACTCTAATTATTTCCATAATTATCTATTGTCGAGAATTAATCTCGTGTTCTCCTTATTCTTAGTTGAATAGCACGATCAGCGTGACTATAAAACCCTAACTAAAGGATAACCTAGTCCGATCTGCGTCTAAGTTCAATCCAATAGCAGCAATAAACACAGAGAACCAATAGACCTGCTAATGTCATACACGCGATAAACATTCAACAGTTTATTCAATTTCCCTAAGAAATAACCAAGATGATCAGCATCTAAATTACTCCCTAGTTTGCTACCAAATGATAAAAGAATAAAACAATCCGATTCTATTCTTAAATCTAGCATTAGATTAATTACACAATCAAACTAGTAACGTTCCTAGCATAATTATGCAATAATCATAAATCACAAGCATAGAAATTGAATCATAATCAAGGAAAAGAGAAAGAGAGGAAAGATCTCACAATAACGGTTGAAGCTTCATGTTAATTGATCCAAGAACAGTTCAAGCTACAATCCGATAGCAAAAACCAAATCCATAGTTGAAATCCCTAAAAACTAAACTAAGAAATGAAAACTAAAACTAGGAAATGAAGAACAAAGACTAAGAAATGAAGAACAAAGAGAAATGAAGAAGGAAAGATGAAAAGAGAATCATGAAGAAGGAAGGATGAGGAGAGGAGTATCCTCTCTCTCCCCTCAAGCTTGCCACTCCAAGGTCTACATTTCAGCTCTCCTCTTCGTACTTCTCTTCCTCTCCCCTCAAAAGTTAGGTTTTAGGAGCTTTTAAACCCCGCACAAAATCGTGGCCCCAAACCGACTTAAGCGTCGCGAGTCGCGCAACTGATCGCGAGTCGCGAAGGGGACTCTGCCATCCCGCACAAAATGGCCTGGAACGCAGGTCGCGAGCCGCGACAAGCATAGCGAGTCGCGAGGGGCAGGGGGTCGCGAGGTGCGACATTCCTCGCGAGTCGCGAGCCTGGGTGATGGGCGCTGGGCAGTGAGCGCTGGCAGCTCGGCTTTGCTGAGCGTGCGGGTGTGCGGGCTGCTGTCCGATGGCTGGCGTGCGAAGCTGCTGTGCTTGGTTGGTGATGACGCCGGCTCGCCTGGGTTGACGTGAGCCGTGTAGGTGGTCGAAGTTACGCGCATGCTTGGTGCTTAGAGCTTCCGATGATTGCCCATTATGCTCCGATGCCAAATCTCCCAAGCTCTCCAAAGACAACTTCAATCAAACATCATTCAAATCCATTTCATCTTGAAAGCTCGGAATATATGACGTTAATACAAATTATCTCGCAAAGCTCCGAACTTCCGCTAAGGGCTAAATAAAACACGAATGTTAACAATTACAATCAAACCCTTAGCAAAGTGCACCCAAAATAACGCAAAAACATCGTATAACTTGAGCGTATCAAATACCCCCACACTTGAACTTTACTCGACCTCGAGCAAACTCAAAAATGAGAAATACCAATTAAATCATCGCCCAAGCTATCGAAACCAACCTACACTCCCCATCAACTACATCATCATCATCACATCTTAACAAAATACGCTCAAAACCTAAACGTAAGGGATGATGATTCCCCCACACTTAGATTCAAGCTCACCTGAAATATACAAAGACGCGACAACAATAATAACCAGCAACGCCAACAAGTTTAACCAACAACACCAACAAGAATCAAAATGCCAGCTCACGACACACTAAAGTATCAGCTCTCCCAAACCTCAAAAGATGACCTACTACTACAACAACTAACTTAAAATAGCAAGCCATGGAACAAAGACAAAAAGGGATAAATTCCATGCTTACTCCCAAAAACAAACAATCAACCAAAAGAATGCGAAAGCCAAAATAAATAGATCTTCACAAAACAAAGGATGAATTCACTAACCCAACCCGAAAACGCTTTCCACCTTATGACACCGTCTCCGACAAATGAGTTTTCAAAATTCAAAATTCTCTCTTTCATCTCTCATTTTGCCTAGGAGCCCTTTCGGGTTTTCATCCTAGCTTCACACATTTCTTTTTGGTTGCACCTCACCATCTTACCCGCTCAATATAAGCCACTTTTTTTGCATAGGTTGCCCTTTCGGGTTTTTCAACCTATCCGGGCCCCCATTTTTTGCTCGAGTCGCCCACCCTTGTGGGTTTTCAACTCAGCGGGTTTCATTTTCATTTTTTTTTTTTTTTTTTCAATTTTTTTTTTTCAAATTGAAATAAATGCAACATAAATACAACATAGATACATGAGAATGAGAATACCCTCCCCCCTACTTAAACTACACATTGTCCTCAATGTGACGACAATTAGAAGAAAAAGTAAACTGAAAATGGGGGGAGAAAATCGAAAATCGGGTAAATCGAAGATCGAATGCTCAAGACTCATGACCAAACAATCCGCCAAACTCAAATTTCTTAACAACACCAACTCAAATCTCCTAACTCAACTCACAACCCGCTCCCTCGAATCACTCAAACAAATGACAAGTTCAAAAGTTTTGAATTTTTGAGATTTGCTCCTAGCTTAAGAGATCGAAAAGATACATTAACAATCTCAATCCTCTAGTGTTACCAACTCCTAGCTATTGAAGTCCTCCCAACGGGTTTTCTTTTGTGGATTTTGGTTACAAGTGAATTAAGATTGGTTGTGGATCTTTTTAGTGGGCGGGCGGTGGGTGAAAGAAATTTTTTTGTGGTGGTGGAAATTTGATGAGAAAATAAAGGAAAAGAAAGAAAAGAAAATAAATAGGGTCTCGGGTTGCCTCCCGAGAAGCGCTGTTGTTTAAAGTCGTTAGCTCGACTTAATACCTTAAGCTTAATCATTGGGTTGCGCTCCATGTGTGACAATGGTGGTTCCATGTCAATCTCTACTTCAAGTACCTGCAAAATTGATTGAGAGAAACTCTTGCAATGCATCGTTAATACCTAGCTTACTACAACATGGTTGAGCATATAACATCAGATTATATCCAAAACCTAGAATTAAGTCAACAACAAACATCAACTAGTAGTACTCCTAGCTAATCCAAGTCATGACCATTAATATCAATATTTAAAGCTAGACAATAACCAAGCAATAAACCGTCAAAAGCTTCAATTAACCATTCCCAAGAGAGTGGCCAACCAAAAAGAAAGAGCACAAGCAATACCATCCAAAAATCACGCTAAATACAAACAAGTAACACCGTTTCCCCGGCAACGGCGCCAAAATTTGGGCGGGCGCGGATGTGTCGTCGTGCACCGCACCCGGCCAAAGATAAAATTTCTCCTACTCTTTTCTACACTAAGGTAGTATAGTGGAAGTAGGGGTCGTATCCACAGGGAAACAGGGACGAGTTTAATACTTAGTGTGATTCGAAACCTAGATTAAGCTAAGGGCCGAGAAACCTAATTACAAAGGGGGGTTTCAAGTAGATTTACGAACAAACTAAACTACAACTAACATATAAACAAAATGAGAAATCAATATGGAAAGATCTTGAATCCGATTAACATCCACTTCAATTCATTATCGATCCTTGAACATCCACTCTAATTATTTCCATAATTATCTATTGTTGAGAATTAATCTCGTGTTCTCCTTATTCTTAGTTGAATAGCACGATCAGCGTGACTATAAAACCCTAACTAAAGGATAACCTAGTCCGATCTGCGTCTAAGTTCAATCCAATAGCATCAATAAACACAGAGAACCAATAGACCTGCTAATGTCATACACGCGATAAACATTCAACAGTTTATTCAATTTCCCTAAGAAATAACCAAGATGATCAGCATCTAAATTACTCCCTAGTTTGCTACCAAATGATAAAAGAATAAAACAATCCGATTCTATTCTTAAATCTAGCATTAGATTAATTACACAATCAAACTAGTAACGTTCCTAGCATAATTATGCAATAATCATAAATCACAAGCATAGAAATTGAATCATAATCAAGGAAAAGAGAAAGAGAGGAAAGATCTCACAATAACGGTTGAAGCTTCATGTTAATTGATCCAAGAACAGTTCAAGCTACAATCCGATAGCAAAAACCAAATCCATAGTTGAAATCCCTAAAAACTAAACTAAGAAATGAAAACTAAAACTAGGAAATGAAGAACAAAGACTAAGAAATGAAGAACAAAGAGAAATGAAGAAGGAAAGATGAAAAGAGAATCATGAAGAAGGAAGGATGAGGAGAGGAGTATCCTCTCTCTCCCCTCAAGCTTGCCACTCCAAGGTCTACATTTCAGCTCTCCTCTTCGTACTTCTCTTCCTCTCCCCTCAAAAGTTAGGTTTTAGGAGCTTTTAAACCCCGCACAAAATCGTGGCCCCAAACCGACTTAAGCGTCGCGAGTCGCGCAACTGATCGCGAGTCGCGAAGGGGACTCTGCCATCCCGCACAAAATGGCCTGGAACGCAGGTCGCGAGCCGCGACAAGCATAGCGAGTCGCGAGGGGCATGGGGTCGCGAGGTGCGACATTCCTCGCGAGTCGCGAGCCTGGGTGATGGGCGCTGGGCAGTGAGCGCTGGCAGCTCGGCTTTGCTGAGCGTGCGGGTGTGCGGGCTGCTGTGCGATGGCTGGCGTGCGAAGCTGCTGTGCTTGGTTGGTGATGACGCTGGCTCGCTGGGTTGACGTGAGCTGTGTAGGTGGTCGAAGTTACGCGCATGCTTGGTGCTTAGAGCTTCCGATGATTGCCCATTATGCTCCGATGCCAAATCTCCCAAGCTCTCCAAAGACAACTTCAATCAAACATCATTCAAATCCATTTCATCTTGAAAGCTCGGAATATATGACGTTAATACAAATTATCTCGCAAAGCTCCGACCTTCCGCTAAGGGCTAAATAAAACACGAATGTTAACAATTACAATCAAACCCTTAGCAAAGTGCACCCAAAATAACGCAAAAACATCGTATAACTTGAGCGTATCATGGCGCAGTAAAATCGTTTTGGTTATTATTAGCAATCTACAAGTTAATTTCAAGTGATTCTTTTTTTGTTGGATTGCTAACATCCTGAAATTTCATCCTAGCAAATTTGATGAGATTTCATGAAGAAACAAAGTCGCAGTAGCCTTTCAATTGAGACGTCAATTCTGGTTCAGTTTTGCAGTTTTGTAAAACCGAGTTTATTTTGTTTTACTTTAAGTTGTAAAGGGACGCAGACCCGTCCCTGAGCCTGGACAGGAGGGGCGCCCGCCCAGGGCCTAGGGTGAAAAGGCCCAAGCGCTGCTCTTGCAATCTGCTATTCTAGATAAATAAGCCTGCTTGCATTATATTCACCAACTGTAGAGTGAGCTCCTTGGTTTGCTGTATTGACATAATGATAAATTTCATTGCATCTGCATCCCAGGTACAAATCCCACATATAGTTTTGTGTCTTTCAACTTTCTATTTTTTCTTTTGTTTTCAATGATTTTTAATTAGCTTCAGTTTTCTATTTTTCCCGTCTTTTTTTGGTTTTCTTTTGTTTCTAATGATTTTAAATTGCTACGTAATTAATCTTTACTAAGTGGGTTTTTCCCTTCTCATATAGAGTAATTATACTTATTGCTATTTCACACCCCCTTCGATTTTATATAATTGTTCACTTTTCATGTTTACATTGTTCTCTTACTCTAGTTTGACTATAAAGTTAGTAATATATAAGAACAAATATCAATATGAAATGTTATTAAATTTATTTCAATGTATATTACATTCTAAATGTTCAATTTTACAAAAACTTTACGAATCAATAAAGTAAGATTGTCAAATATATTATGTTAAAAAACGCAAATATCAAAGTGGATCTGTTAAAAAGTGGGGGGGGGTTTATTGTTTCCTTTTTCTCCAGAAAAATATTAAAAAAGTAATCGAAAAGGTCAAAGCGCTTACATAATTGCGTAATCCAAAACCCAGACTCCAATTGACAACTCAATGTAGAGGATGACGTGATAAATTTAAGAAGCAATATATAACTTAATTTAGGTTGTCAGATCATGAAAGTAAAACCAATTAACTATTAATCCAGTGTGTACCTTATAAAACATGTAAGCTATGAGACCCATATTAAACCGAATTTTGACCATTAATATGTTTAAATTAGTATACGTCAAGAATAATAGTTGACATTGGGGAGGGGCCATATTTCTTAGATCGCCCCAGGGCCTCCAATTTGTCAGGGACGGGCATAAAGGGACGTGCAATCAGTTGCATGGGAATGCGGCAAGCTAAGGTGACTCATGGACGATCTTGGATATTCCTTCCAAGCTAAGGAAACTTCCCACTTGAATAGCATGTTGCTGCCCAACATCAGCCTTGCTTTGGACTGTTTGAGCATTATTCAGCCATCCCTTCTTGTTGGATCAACTTTTTTTAGTGAGATATTTTGTAGTTAATGCTTTGTTTATTCCATAGCTTTAGGGCTGATGTTTCAAGGTTTCTAACTCTTGTAATATATATATGTAATGTGGAACATCAATAGAGGCAGATTTGAATGTTGAACGCTTGAGCTTTGTGCTTATTGAGTGTTTGGATAGTAAAATCTGAAATTTCTTCTTGTGATTAAGGAGTTAACTTAATCTCGAAATCCTTGAGTTAAGTGAGTAAAGCTTAGCCTAAGAAAGAGTTAGGATAATAAGTGAGTTAAGCTAATTAAAATTACTCTCAAAACCCTCCTAAATATAGGTGAGTGAAGCCTCAAAACCGATTTAGAATCCTTAAGTGGAAGTAAGTGAGTGAAGCTTATCAAGCTTAAGTTACGTTTTCATTTGCGATTTCGCATCAATGGTACGAAATAGGAGCGTACCAAGATTATTAAGGATGGCTTACATGATCATCCTTAATCCTGATTTAGTGTCACCCATTCTACCAAACAAGATCCGTTGGATATGGCTCATATCACGGATTAGGATCATTTGTTAGAAGTTTAGCTAAGTACTAATCTTAATTAGTTTTTGTCATAACTAGTTAAGTAGAAAGTAGAATAGAAGTGAAGACGTTCACATTCATCCGGAGATTCTGGCGCAGTGAAATCGTTTTTGTTATTATTAACAATCTACAAATTATTTACCAGTGATTCTTTTTTTGTTGGATGGCTAACACCTTGAAGTTTTATCCTACCAACTTTGGTGAGATTTCATGAAGAAACAAAGTCGCAGTAGCCTTTCTATTAAGACGTCAATTCTGGTTCAGTTTTGCAGTTTTGTAAAACCGAGTTTATTTTGTTTTACTTTAAGTTGTAAAGGGACGCAGACCCGTCCCTGAGCTTGGGCAGGTGGTGCGCCCGCCCAGGGCCTAGGGTGAAAAGGCCCAAGCGCTGCTCTTGCAATCTGCTATTCTAGATAAATAAGCCTGCTTGCATTATATTCACCAACTGTAGAGCGAGCTCCTTGGTTTGCTGTATTGACATAATGATAAATTCCATTGCATCTGCATCCCAGGTACAAATCCCACATATAGTTTTGTGTCTTTCAACTTTCTATTTTTTCTTTTGTTTTCAATGATTTTTAATTAGCTTCAGTTTTTTATTTTTCTCGTCTTTTTTTGGTTTTCTTTTGTTTCTAATGATTTTAAATTGCTACGTAATTAATCTTTACTAAGTGGGTTTTTTCCCTTCTCATATAGAGTAATTATACTTATTGCTATTTCACACCCCCTTCGATTTTATATAATTGTTCACTTTTTATGTTTACATTGTTCTCTTACTCTAGTTTGACTATAAAGTTAGTAATATATAAGAACAAATATCAATATGAAATATTATTAAATTTATTTCAATGTATATTACATTCAAAATGTTCAATTTTACAAAAACTTTATGAATCAATAAAGTAAGATAGTCAAATATATTATGTTAAAAAACGCAAATATCAAAGTGGAACTGTTAAAAAGTGGGGGGGGTTTATTGTTTCCTTTTTCTCCAGAAAAATATTAAAAAAGTAATCGAAAAGGTCAAAGCGCTTACACAATTGCGTAATCCAAAACCCAGACTCCAATTGACAACTCAATGTAGAGGATGACGTGATAAATTTAAGAAGCAATATATAACTTAATTTAGGTTGTCAGATTATGAAAGTAAAACCAATTAACTATTAATCCAGTGTGTACCTTATAAAACATGTAAGATATGAGACCCATATTAAACCGAATTTTGACCATTAATATGTTTAAATTAGTATACGTCAAGAATAGTAGTTGACATTGGGGAGGGGCCATTTTTCTTAGATCGCCCCAGGGCCTCCAATTTGTCGGGGACGGGCATAAAGGGACGTGCAATCAGTTGCATGGGCATGCGGCAAGCTAAGGTGACTCATGGACGAGCTTGGATATTCCTTCCAAGCTAAGGAAACTTCCCACTTTAATAGCATGTTGCTGCCCAACATCAGCCTTGCTTTGGACTGTTTGAGCATTATTCAACCATCCCTTCTTGTTGGATCAACTTTTTTTAGTGAGATATTTTGTAGTTAATGCTTTGTTTATTCCATAGCTTTAGGGCTGATGTTTCAAGCTTTCTAACTCTTGTAATATATATATGTAATGTGGAACATCAATAGAGGCAGATTTGAATGTTGAACGCTTGAGCTTTGTGCTTATTGAGTGTTTGGATAGTAAAATCTGAAATTTCTTCTTGTGATTAAGGAGTTAACTTAATCTCGAAATCCTTGAGTTAAGTGAGTAAAGCTTAACCTAAGAGAGAGTTAGGATAATAAGTGAGTTAAGCTAATTAAAATTACTCTCAAAACCCTCCTAAATATAGGTGAGTGAAGCCTCAAAACCGATTTAGAATCCTTAAGTGGAAGTAAGTGAGTGAAACTTATCAAGCTTAAGTTACATTTTCATTTGCGATTTCGCATCAATGGTACGAAATAGGAGCGTACCATGATTATTAAGGATGGCTTACATGATCATCCTTAATCCTGATTTAGTGTCACCTATTCTACCAAACAAGATCCGTTGGATATGGCTCATATCATGGATTAGGATCATTTGTTAGAAGTTTAGCTAAGTACTAATCTTAATTTGTTTTTGTCATAATTAGTTAAGTAGAAAGTAGAATAGAAGTGAAGACGTTCACATTCATCCGGAGATTCTGGCGCATTGAAATCGTTTTTGTTATTATTAGCAATCTACAAATGATTTTCCAGTGATTCTTTTTTTGTTGGATTGCTAACACCTTGAAGTTTTATCCTACCAACTTTGGTGAGATTTCATGAAGAAACAAAGTCGCAGTATCCTTTCAATTGAGACGTCAATTCTGGATCAGTTTTGCGATTTTGTAAAACATAGTTTATTTTGTTTGGCTTTAAGTTGTAAAGGGACGTGCAATTAGTTGCATGGGAAGGCAGAAAGCTAAGGTGACTCATGGAGGAGCTTGGATTTTCCTTCCAAGCTAAGGAAATTTCCCACTTGAATAGCATGTTGCTGCCCAACATCAACCATGCTTTGGACTGTTTGAGCACTATTCAGTCATCCCTTCTTATTGGATCAACTTGAGATATTTTGTAGTTTATGCTTTGTTTATTCCATAGGTTTAGGGGCTGATGTTTCAAGTTTTCTAACTCTTGTAATATATATATGTAATGTGGAACATCAATGAGAGGCAGATTTGAACGTTGAAAGCTTGAGCTTTGTGCTTATTGAGAGTTTGGATAGTAAAATCCGAAATTTCTTCTTGTCATTAAGGAGTGAACTTAATCTCGAAATCCTTGAGTTAAGTGAGTAAAGCTTAACCTAAGAGATAGTTAGGATAATAAGTGAGTTAAGCTAATTAAAATTACTCTCAAAACCCTCCTAAATAAGTTTCTAGGTGAGTGAAGCGTCAAAATCGAATAAGAACCCTTAAGTGAAAGTAAGTGAGTGAAGCTTATCGAGCTTAAGTTACATTTTCATTCACGATTTCGCATCAATGGAAAGAAATAGGAGCGTACCAAGTTATTAAGGATGGCTTACATGCATATCCTTAATCCTGATTTAGTATCACCTATTCTACCAAACAAGATCCATTGGATATGGCTCATATCATGCATTAGGATCATTTGTTAGAATTTTAGCTAAGTACTAATCTTAATTAGTTTTTGTAATAATTAGTTAGGTAGAAAGTAGAATAGAAGTGAAGACGTTCACATTCATCCGGAGATTCTTGCGCAGCGAAATCATTTTGGTTATTATTAGCAATCTACAAATGATTTTCTAGTGATTCTTTTATTGTTGGATTGATAACATCTTGAAGTTTCATCCTACCAAATTTTGTCATGTTTCATTAAGAAAAAAAGTCGCAGTAGCCTTTCAATTGAGACGTCAATTGTGGATCAGTTTTGCGGTTGTGTAAAACCGAGTTTATTTTGTTTTGGTTTAAGTTGTAAAGGGAAGTGCAATCAGTTGCATTGGAAAGCAGCAAGCTAAGGTGACTCATGGAGGAGCTTGGATTTCCCTTCCAAGCTAAGGAAACTTTCCACTTGAATAGCATGTTGCTGCCCAACATCAACCTTGCTTTGGACTGTTTGAGCACTATTCAGCCGTCCCTTCTTGTTGGATCAACTTTTTTTAGTAAGATTTTTTGTAGTTAATGCTTTTTTTATTCCATACGTTTAGGGGCTGATGTTTCAAGCTTTCTAACTCTTGTAATTTATATATGTAATGTGGAACATCAATGAGAAGCAGATTTGAATGTTGAAAGCTTGTGCTTTATGCTTATTGAGAGTTTGGATAGTAAAAGCCGAAATTTTTTCTTGTCATTAAGGAGTGAACTCAATCTCGAAATCCTTGAGTTAAGTGAGTAAAGCTTAACCTAAGAGATAGTTAGGATAATAAGTGAGTTAAGCTAATTAAAATTACTCTCAAAACCCTCCTAAATAAGTTTCTAGGTGAATGAAGCGTCAAAATAGAATAAGAACCCTTAAGTGAAAGTAAGTGAGTGAAGCTTATCAAGCTTAAGTTACGTTTTCATTCACGATTTCGCATCAATGGTACGAAATAGGAGCGTACCAAGATTATTAAGGATGGCTTACATGATTATCCTTAATCCCGATTTATTATCTCCTATTCTACCTAACAAGATCCGTTGGATACGGCTCATATCATGCATTAGGATCATTTGTTAGAAATTTAGCTAAGTACTAATCTTAATTAGTTTTTGTAATAATTAGTTAGGTAGAAAGTAGAATGGAAGTGAAGACGTTCACATTCATCCGGAGATTCTTGCGCAGCGAAATTGTTTTGGTTATTATTAGCAATCTACAAATCATTTTCCAGTGATTCTTTTATTGTTGGATTGATAACATCGTGAAGATTCATCCTACAAAATTTTGTGATGTTTCATTAAGAAAAAAAGTCGCAGTAGCCTTTCAATTGAGACGTCAATTGTGGATCAGTTTTGCGATTTTGTAAAACCGAGTTTATTTTGTTTTGGTTTAAGTTGTAAATGGAGGTGCAATCAGTTGCATTGGAAAGCAGCAAGCTAAGGTGACTCATGGGGGAGCTTGGATTTCCCTTCCAAGCTAAGGAAACTTTCCACTTGAATAGCATGTTGCTGCCTAACATCAAACTTGCTTTGGCCTGTTTGAGCACTATTCAGCCATCCCTTCTTGTTGGATCAACTTTTTTTAGTAAGATATTTTGTAGTTAATGCTTTGTTTATTCCATAGGTTTAGGGGCTGATGTTTCAAGCTTTCTAACTCTTGTAAAATATATATGTAATGTGGAACATCAATGAGAGGCAGATTTGAATGTTGAAAGCTTGAGCTTTGTACTTATTGAGAGTTTGGATAGTAAAATGCGAAATTTCTTCTTGTCATTATGGAGTGAACTTAATCTCGAAATCCTTGAGTTAAGTGAGTAAAGCTTAACCTAAGAGATAGTTAGGATAATAAGTGACTTAAGCTAATTAAAATTACTCTCAAAACCCTCCTAAATAAGTTTCTAGGTGAGTGAAGCCTCAAAACCGATTTAGAACCCTTAAGTGAAAGTAAGTGAGTGAAGCTTATCAAGCTTAAGTTACGTTTTCATTTACGATTTCGCATCAATGGTACGAAATAGGAGCGTACCAAGATTATTAAGGATGGCTTACATGATCATCCTTAATCCTGATTTAGTATCACCTATTCTACCTAACAAGATCGGTTGGATATGGCTCATATCATGGATTAGGATCATTTGTTAGAAGTGTTGCTAAGTTCGAATCTTAATTAGGTTTTGTAATAATTAGTTAAGTAGAAAGTAGAATAGAAGTGAAGACGTTCCCATTCATCCGGAGATTCTTGCGCAGCGAAATCGTTTTGGTTATTATTAGCAATCTACAAATCATTTTCCAGTGATTCGTTTTTTGTTGGATTGCTAACATCCTGAAATTTCATCCTACCAAATTTTGGTGAGATTTCATGAAGAAAAATGTCACAGTAGCCTTTCAATTGATACGTCAATTCTGGATCAGTTTTGCAGTTTTGTAAAATCGAGTTTATTTGGTTTTGCTTTAAGTTGTAAAGGGACGTGGAATCAGTTGCATGGGAATGCCGCAAGCTAAGGTGACTCATGGGGGAGCTTGGGTTTTCCTTCCAAGCTAAGGAAACTTCCCACTTGAATAGCATGTTGCTGCCCAACATCAACCTTGCTTTGGACTATTTGAGCACTATTCAGCCATCCCTTCTTATTGGATCAACGTTTTTTTTTCTGAGACATTTTGTAGTTTATGCTCTGTTTATTCCATAGGTTTAGAGGCTGATGTTTCAAGCTTTCTAATTCTTGTAATATATATATATATATATATGTAATGTGGAACATCAATGAGAGGCAGATTTGAATGTTGAAAGCTTGAGCTTTGTGCTTATTGAGAGTTTGGATAGTAAAATCCAAAATTTCTTCTTGTCATTAAGGAGTAAAGCTTAACCTAAGAGATAGTTAGGATAATAAGTGAGTTAAGCTAATTAAAATTACTCTCAAAACCCTCCTAAATAAGTTTCTAGGTGAGTGAAGCCGCAAAACCGATTTAGAACCCTTAAGTGAAAGTAAGTCAGTGAAGCTTATCAAGCTTAAGTTACGTTTTCATTCATGATTTCGCATCAATGGTACGAAATAGGAGCGTAACAAGATTATTAAGGATGGCTTACATGATTATCCTTAATCCTGTTTTGGTATCACCTATTCTACCTAACAAGATCCGTTGGATATGGCTCATATCATGCATTAGGATCATTTGTTAGATGTTTAGCTAAGTACTAATCTTAATTAGTTTTTGTAATAATAAGTTAGGTAGAAAGTAGAGTAGAAGTGAAGACGTTCACATTCATCCGGAGATTCTTGCGCAGCGAAATCGTTTTGGTTATTATTAGCAAGCTACAAATCATATTCCTGTGATTCTTTTATTGTTGGGTTGATAACATCTTGAAGTTTTCTCCTAGCAAATTTTGTGATGTTTCATGAAGAAAAAAAAGTCGCAGTAGCATTTCAATTAAGCAGTCAATTGTGGATCAGTTTTGCAGTTTTGTAAAACCGAGTTTATTTTGTTTTGGTTTAAGCTGTAAAGGGGCGTGCAATCAGTTGCATTGGAAAGCAGCAAGCTAAGGTGACTCATGGAGGAGCTTGGATTTCCCTTCCAAGCTAAGGAAATTTTCCACTTGAATAACATGTTTCTGCCCAACAGCAACCTTACTTTGGAATGTTTGAGTAATATTCAGCCATCCCATCTTATTGGATCAACTTTTTTTAGTGAGATATTTTGAAGTTAATGTTTTGTTTATTCCATAGGTTTAGGTGCTGATGGTTCAAGATTTCTAACTCTTTTAAAATATATATGTAATGTGGAACATCAATGAGAGGCAGATTTGAATGTTGAAAGCTTGAGCTTTGTGCTTATTGAGAGTTTGGATAGTAAAATCCAAAATTTCTTCTTGTCATTAAGGAGTGAACTTAATCTAGAAATCCTTGACTTAAGTGAGAAAAGCTTATACTAAGAGATAGTTAGGATAATAAGTGAGTTAAACTAATTCAAATTACTCTCAAAAGCCTCTGAAATAAGTTTCTAGGTGAGTGAAGCCTCAAAACCGATTTAGAACCCTTAAGTGAAAGTAAGTGAGTGAAGCTTATCAAGCTTAAGTTACGTTTTCATTTACGATTTCGCATCAATGTTATGAAATAGGAGCGTACCAAGATTATTAAGGATGGCTTACATGATCATCCTTAATCCTGATTTAGTATCACCTATTCTACCTAACAAGATCCGTTAGATATGGCTCATATCATGGATTAGGATCATTTGTTAGAAGTTTAGCTAAAAACTAATCTTAATTAGTATTTGTAAGAATTAGTTAAGTAGAAAGTACAATAGAAGTGAAGACGTTCACATTCATTCGGAGATTCTAGCGCAGCGAAATCGTTTTGATTATTATTAGCAATCTACAAATAATTTTCTAACATCTTGAAGTTTCATCCTACCAAATTCGGTGAGATTTCATGAAGAAACAAAGTCGCAGTAGCCTTTCAATTGAGACGTCAATTCTGGATCAGTTTTGCGATTTTGTAAAACCGAGTTTATTTTGTTTTGATTTAAGTTGTAAAGGGACGTGCAATCAGTTGCATGGGAATACAGCAAGCTAAGGTGACTCATGGAGTAAGTTGGGGTTTCCTTCCAAGCTAAGGAAACTTCCCACTTGAATAGCATGTTGCATCCCAACATCAGCCTGGCTTTGGACTGTTTGAGCACTATTCAGCCATCTCTTCTTATTGGATCAACTTTTTTTAGGGGGATATGTTGTAGCTAATGCTTTGTTTATTCCATAGCTTCAGGGGCTGATGTTTCTAGCTTTCTAACTCCTGTAATATATATATGAAATGTGGAACACCAATGAGAGGCAGATTTGAATGTTGAAAGCTTGAGCTTTAATTTGTGCTTATTGAGAGTTTGGATAGTAAAATCCAAAATTTCTTATTGTGATTAAGGAGTGAACTTAATCTCAAAATCCTTGAGTTAAGTGAGTAAAGCTTAACCTAAAAGAGAGTTAGAATAATAAGTAAGTTAAGCTAATTAAAATTACTCTCAAAACCCTCCTAAATAAGTTTCTAGGTGAGTGAAGCCTCAAAACCGATTTAGAATCCTTAAGTGGAAGTAAGTGAGTGAAGCTTATCAAGCTTAAGTTACGTTTTCATTTACGATTTCGCATCAATGGCATGAAATAGGTGCGTACCAAGATTATTAAGGATGGCTTACATGATCATCCTTAATCCTGATTTAGTATCACCTATTCTACCTAACAAGATCCGTTGGATATGGCTCATATCATGGATTAGGATCATTTTCTAGAAGTTTAGCTAAAAACTAATCTTAATTAGTATTTGTACTAATTAGTTAAGTAGAAAGTACAATAGAAGTGAAGACGTTCACATTCATCCGGAGATTCTAGCGCAGCGAAATCATTTTGATTATTATTAGCAATCCACAAATCATTTTCTAACATCTTGAAGTTTCATCCCACCAAATTTGGTGAGATTTCATGAAGAAACAAAGTCGCAGTAGCCTTTCAATTGAGACGTCAATTCTGGATCAGTTTTGCGATTTTGTAAAACCGAGTTTATTTTCTTTTGCATTAAGTTGTAAAGGGACGTGCAATCAGTTGCATGGGAATGCAGCAAGCTAAGGTGACTCATGGAGTAAGTTGGGTTTTCCTTCCAAGCTAAGGAAACTTCCCACTTGAATAGCATGTTGCATCCCAACATCAGCCTTGCTTTGGACTGTTTGAGCACTATTCAGCCATCCCTTCTTATTGGATCAACTTTTTTTAAGGGGATATGTTGTAGTTAATGCTTTGTTTATTCCATAGCTTTAGGGGCTGATGTTTCAAGCTTTCTAACTCTTGTAATATATATATGAAATGTTGAACATCAATGAGAGGTAGATTTGAATGTTGAAAGCTTGAGTTTTAATTTGTGCTTATTGAGAGTTTGGATAGTAAAATCCAAATTTTATTTATTGTGATTAAGGAGTGAACTTAATCTCAAAATCCTTGAGTTAAGTGAGTAAAGCTTAACCTAAAAGAGAGTTAGGATAATAAGTGAGTTAAGCTAACAAGATCCGTAGGATATGGCTCATATCATGGATTACGATCATTTGTTTGAATTTTAGCTAAGTACTAATATTAATTAGTTTTTGTAATAATTCGTTAAGTAGAATGTAGAATAGAAGTGAAGACGTTCACAGTCATCCGAAGATTCTGATGCAGCGAAATCGTTTTGGTTATTGTTAACAATCTAAAAATCAATTTCCGGTGATTCTTTTTTTTGTTGGATTTTTAACATCTATAAGTTTCAGCCTACAAAATTTGGTGAGATTTCATGAAGAAATAAAGTCGTAGTAGCCTTTCGATTGAGACGTCAAATCTGGATCAGTTTTGCGATTTTGTAAAACCGAGTTTATTTTGTTTTTGCTTTAAGTTGTAAAGGGACGTGCAATCAGTTGCACGGGAATGCAGCAAGTTAAGGTGACTCATGGAGTAAGTTTGGTTTTCCTTCGAAGCTAAGGAAACTTCCCACTTGAATAGCATGTTGCATCCCAACATCAGCCTTGCTTTGGACTGTTTGAGCACTATTCATCCATCCCTTCTTATTGGATCAACTTTTTTTAGGGGGATATGTTGTAGTTAGTGCTTTGTTTATTCCATAGCTTTAGGGGCTGATGTTTCATGCTTTCTAACTCTTGTAATATATATATGAAATGTGTAACATCAATGAGAGGCAGATTTGAATGTTGAAAGCTTGAGTTTTAATTTGTGCTTATTGAGAGTTTGGAAAGTAAAATCCAAATTTTTTTTATTGTGATTAAGGAGTGAACCTAATCTCAAAATCCTTGAGTTAAGTGAGTAAAGCTTAACCTAAAAGAGAGTTAGGATAATAAGTGAGTTAAGCTAGCAAGATCCGTTGGATATGGCTCATATCATGGATTACGATCATTTGTTTGAATTTTAGCTAAGTACTAATATTAATTAGTTTTTGTAATAATTAGTTAAGTAGAAAGTAGAATAGAAGTGAAGACGTTCATAGTCATCCAAAGATTCTGATGCAGCGAAATCGTTTTGGTTATTATTAACAATCTACAAATCAATTTCCTGTGATTCTTTTTTTTGTTGGATTTTTAACATCTATAAGTTTCAGCCCACCAAATTTGGTGAGATTTCATGAATAAATAAAGTCGTAGTAGCCTTTCAATTGAGACGTCAATTCTGGATCAGTTTTGCGATTTTGTAAAACCGAGTTTATTTTGTTTTTGCTTTAAGTTGTAAAGGGACGTGCAATCAGTTGCATGGGAATGCAGCAAGCTAAGGTGACTCATGGAGTAAGTTTGGTTTTCCTTCCAAGCTAAGGAAACTTCCCACTTGAATAGCATGTTGCATCCCAACATCAGCCTTGCTTTGGACTGTTTGAGCACTATTCATCCATCCCTTCTTATTGGATCAACTTTTTTAAGGGAGATATGTTGTAGTTAATGCTTTGTGATTCCATAGCTTTGGGGGCTGATGTTTCAAGCTTTCTAACTCTTGTAATATATATATGAAATGTGTAACATCAATGAGAGGCAGATTTGAATGTTGAAAGCTTGAGTTTTAATTTGTGCTTATTGGGAGTTTGGAAAGTAAAATCCAAATTTTTTTTATTGTGATTAAGGAGTGAACTTAATCTCAAAATCCTTGAGTTAAGTGAGTAAAGCTTAACCTAAAAGAGAGTTAGGATAATAAGTGAGTTAAGCTAACAAGATCCATTGGATATGGCTCATATCATGGATTACGATCATTTGTTTGAATTTTAGCTAAGTACTAATATTAATTAGTTTTTGTAATAATTCGTTAAGTAGAATGTAGAATAGAAGTGAAGACGTTCACAGTCATCCGAAGATTCTTATGCAGCGAAATCGTTTTGGTTATTGTTAACAATCTAAAAATCAATTTCCGGTGATTCTTTTTTTTGTTGGATTTTTAACATCTATAAGTTTCAGCCTACAAAATTTGGTGAGATTTCATGAAGAAATAAAGTCGTAGTAGCCTTTCGATTGAGACGTCAAATCTGGATCAGTTTTGCGATTTTGTAAAACCGAGTTTATTTTGTTTTTGCTTTAAGTTGTAAAGGGACGTGCAATCAGTTGCACGGGAATGCAGCAAGCTAAGGTGACTCATGGAGTAAGTTTGGTTTTCCTTCGAAGCTAAGGAAACTTCCCACTTGAATAGCATGTTGCATCCCAACATCAGCCTTGCTTTGGACTGTTTGAGCACTATTCATCCATCCCTTCTTATTGGATCAACTTTTTTTAGGGGGATATGTTGTAGTTAGTGCTTTGTTTATTCCATAGCTTTAGGGGCTGATGTTTCATGCTTTCTAACTCTTGTAATATATATATGAAATGTGTAACATCAATGAGAGGCAGATTTGAATGTTGAAAGCTTGAGTTTTAATTTGTGCTTATTGAGAGTTTGGAAAGTAAAATCCAAATTTTTTTTATTGTGATTAAGGAGTGAACCTAATCTCAAAATCCTTGAGTTAAGTGAGTAAAGCTTAACCTAAAAGAGAGTTAGGATAATAAGTGAGTTAAGCTAACAAGATCCATTGGATATGGCTCATATCATGGATTACGATCATTTGTTTGAATTTTAGCTAAGTACTAATATTAATTAGTTTTTGTAATAATTAGTTAAGTAGAAAGTAGAATAGAAGTGAAGACGTTCATAGTCATCCGAAGATTCTGATGCAGCGAAATCGTTTTGGTTATTATTAACAATCTACAAATCAATTTCCTGTGATTCTTTTTTTTGTTGGATTTTTAACATCTATAAGTTTCAGCCTACAAAATTTGGTGAGATTTCATGAAGAAACAAAGTCGTAGTAGCCTTTCAATTGAGACGTCAATTCGGGATCGGTTTTGCGATTTTATAAAACCGAGTTTATTTTGTTTTTGCTTTAAGTTGTCAAGGGACGTGTAATCGGTTGCATGGGAATGCAGCAAGCTAAGGTGACTCATGGAGGAAGTTTGGTTTTCCTTCCAAGCTAAAGGAAACTTCCCACTTGAATAGCATGTTGCTTCCCAACATCGGCCTTGCTTTGGATTGTTTTGAGCACTATTCAACCATCCCTTCTTATTGGATCAACTTTTTTTAGGGAGATATTTTGTAGTTAATGCTTTGTTTATTCCATAGCTTTAGGGGCTGATGTTTCAAGCTTTCTAACTCTTGTAATATATATATGTAATGTGGAACATCAATGAGAGGCGAGATTTGAATGTTGAAAGCTTGAGTTTTAATTTGTGCTTATTGGGAGTTTGGATAGTAAAATCCAAATTTTTCTATTGTGATTAAGGAGTGAACTTAATCTCAAAATCCTTGAGTTAAGTGAGTAAAGCTTAACCTAAAAGAGAGTTAGGATAATAAGTGAGTTAAGCTAACTAAAGTTACCCAAACTTTAAATTAGTTCAAGAAGCCCAAAACGATTTAGAACCCTAAGGGAAAGCTTAAGCTTAAGTTACGTTTACATTTACGATTTCGCATCAATGGTATAAAATAGGTGCGTACCAAATATTAAGGATGGCTACATGATCATCCTTAATCCGATTTAGTATCACCTATTCTACCTAACAAGATCCAATGGATATGGCACATATCATGGATTAGGATCATTTGTTAGAAGTTTAGCTAAAAACTAATCTTAATTAGTATTTGTAATAATTAGTTAAGTAGAAAGTAGAATAGAAGTGAAGACGTTCACATTCATCCGAAGATTCTAGCGAAATCGTTTTGATTATTATTAGCAATCTAAAAATCATTTTCCTGATCATTTTGAAGGTTTTAACATCCTACCAAAATTTGGTGAGATTTCATGAAGAAACAAAGTCGTAGTGGCCTTTAAATTGAGACGTCAATTCTGGATCAGTTTTGCGATTTTGTAAAACCGAGTTTATTTTGTTTTGCTTTAAGTTGTAAAGGGACGTGCAATCAGTTGCATGGGAATGCAGCAAGCTAAGGTGACTCATGGAGTAAGTTGGGTTTTCCTTCCAAGCTAAGGAAACTTCCCACTTGAATAGCATGTTGCATCCCAACATCGGCCTTGCTTTGGACTGTTTGAGCACTATTCAGCCATCCCTTCTTATTGGATCAACTTTTTATAGGGGGAAATGTTGTAGTTAATGCTTTGTTTATTCCATAGCTTTAGGGGCTGATGTTTCAAGCTTTCTAACTCATGTAATATATATATGAAATATGGAACATCAATGAGAGGCAGATTTGAATGTTGAAAGCTTGAGTTTTAATTTGTGCTTATTGAGAGTTTGGATAGTAAAATCCAAAATTTCTTATTGTGATTAAGGAGTGAACTTAATCTCAAAATCCTTGAGCTAAGTGAGTAAAGCATAACCTAAAAGAGAGTTAGGATAATAAGTGAGTTAAGCTAATTAAAATTACTCCAAAACCGATTTAGAATCCTTAAGTGGAAGTAAGTGAGTGAAGCTTATCAAGCTTAAGTTACGTTTTCATATACGATTTCGCATCAATGGTACGAAATAGGAGCGTACCAAGATTATTAAGGATGGCTTACATGATCATTCTTAATCGTGATTTAGTATCACCTATTCTACCTAACAAGATCCGTTGGATACGGCTCATATCATGGATTACGATCATTTGTTTGAATTTTAGCTAAGTACTAATATTAATTAATTTTTGTAATAATTAGTTAAGTAGAAAGTAGAATAGAAGTGAAGACGTTCACAGTCATCCGAAGATTCAGATGAAGCGAAATCGTTTTGGTTATTGTTAACAATCTACAAATCAATTTCCAGTGATTCTTTTTTTTGTTGGATTTTTAACATCTATAAGTTTCAGCCTACAAAATTTGGTGAGATTTCATGGAGAAACAAAGTCGTAGTAGCCTTTCAATTGAGACGTTAATTCTGGATCAGTTTTGCTGTTTTATCAAACCGAGTTTATTTTGTTTTGGTTTAAGTTGTCAAGGGACGTGTAATCAGTTGCATGGGAATGCAGCAAGCTAAGGTGAATCATGGAGGAGCTTGGGTTATCCTTCCAAGCTAAGGAAACTTCCCACTTGAATAGCATGTTGCTGCCCAACATCAGCCTTGCTTTGGACTGTTTCAGCACTATTCAACCATCCCTTCTTATTGGATCAACGTTTTTTAGGGAGATATTTTGTAGTTAATGCTTTGTTTATTCCATAGCAGGGGCTGATGTTTCAAGCTTTCTAACTCTTGTAATATATATATGTAATGTGGAACATCAATGAGAGGCAGATTTGAATGTTGAAAGCTTGAGCTTTGTGCTTATTGAGAGTTTGGATAGTAAAATCCAAAATTTCCTCTTGTGATTAAGGAGTGAACTTAATCTCAAAATCCTTAAGTTATGTGATTATAGCTTAACCTAAAAGAGAGTTAGGATAATAAGTGAGTTAAGCTAATTAAAGTTACTCTCAAAACCTTCCTAAATTAGTTCTAGGTGAGTGAAGCCTCCAAACAGATTTAGAACCCTTAAGTGGAAGTAAGTGAGGTGAAGCTTATCAAGCTTAAGTTACGTTTACATTTACGATTTCGCATCAATGGTATGAAATAGGTGCGTACCAAGATTATTAAGGATGGCTTACATGATCATCCTTAATCCTGATTTAGTATCACCTATTCTACCTAACAAGATCCGTTGGATATGGCACATATCATGGATTAGGATCATTTGTTAGAAGTTTAGCTAGAAACTAATCTTAATTAGTATTTGTAATAATTAGTTTAGTAGAAAGTACAATAGAAGTGAAGACGTTCACATTCATCCAGAGATTCTAGCGCAGCGGAATCGTTTTGATTATTATTAGCAATCTACAAATCATTTTCTAACATCTTGAAGTTTCATCCTACCAAATTTGGTGAGATTTCATGAAGAAACAAAGTCGCAGTGGCCTTTCAATTGAGACGTCAATTCTGGATCAGTTTTGCGATTTTGTAAAACCGAGTTTATTTTGTTTTGCTTTAAGTTGTAAAGGGACGTGCAATCAGTTGCATGGGAATGCGGCAAGCTAAGGTGACTCATGGAGTAAGTTGGATTTTCCTTCCAAGCTAAGGAAACTTCCCACTTGAATAGCATGTTGCATCCCAACATCAACCTTGCTTTGGACTGTTTGAGCACTATTCAGCCATCCCTTCTTATTGGATCAACTTTTTTTAGGGGATTATGTTGTAGTTAATGCTTTGTTTATTCCATAGCTTTAGGGGCTGATGTTTCAAGCTTTCTAACTCTTGTAATATGTATATGAATGGTACGAAATAGGAGCGTACCAAGATTATTAAGGATGGCTTACATGATCATCCTTAATCCTGATTTAGTATCATCTATTCTACCTAACAAGATCCGTTGCATATGCCTCATATCGTGGATTACGATCATTTGTTTGAATTTTAGCTAAGTACTAATATTAATTAGTTTTTGTAATAATTAGTTAAGTAGAAAGTAGAATAGAAGTGAAGACGTTCACAGTCATCCGAAGATTCTGATGCAGCGAAATCGTTTTGGTTATTGTTAACAATCTACAAATCAATTTCCAGTGATTCTTTTTTTTGTTGGATTTTTCACATCTATAAGTTTCAGCCTACAAAATTTGGTGAGATTTCATGAAGAAACAAAGTCGTAGTAGCCTTTCAATTGAGACGTCAATTCTGGATCAGTTTTGCTGTTTTGTCAAACCGAGTTTATTTTGTTTTGCTTTAAGTTATCAAGGGACGTGTAATCAATTGCATGGGAATGCAGCAAGCTAAGGTGAATCATGGAGGAGCTTGGGTTATCCTTCCAAGCTAAGGAAACTTCCCACTTGAATAACATGTTGCTGCCCAATATCAGCCTTGCTTTGGACTGTTTCAAAGCACTATTCAACCATCCCTTCTTATTGGATCAATTTTTTTAGGGCGATATTTTGTAGTTAATGCTTTGTTTATTCCATAGCAGGGGCTGATGTTTCAAGCTTTCTAACTCTTGTAATATATATATGGAATGTGGAACATCAAAGAGAGGCAGATCTGAATGTTGAAAGCTTGAGCTTTGTGCTTATTAAGAGTTTGGATAGTAAAATCTAAAATTTCCTCTTGTGATTAAGGAGTGAACTTAATCTCAAAATCCTTGAGTTAAGTGAGTAAAGCTTAACCTAAAAGAGAGTTAGGATAATAAGTGAGTTAAGCTAATTAAAGTTACTCTCAAAACCTTCCTAAATTAGTTCTAGGTGAGTGAAGCCTCAAAACCGATTTAGAACCCTTAAGTGGAAGTAAGTGAGTGAAGCTTAGCAAGCTTAAGTTACGTTTACATTTACGATTTCGCATCAATGGTATGAAATAGGTGCGTACCAAGATTATTAAGGATGGCTTACATGATCATCCTTAATCCTGATTTAGTATCACCTATTCTACCTAACAAGATCCGTTGGATATGGCTCATATCATGGATTACGATCATTTGTTTGAATTTTAGCTAAGTACTAATATTAATTAGTTTTTGTAATAATTAGTTAAGTAGAAAGTAGAATAGAAGTGACGACGTTCATAGTCGTCCGAAGATTCTGAAGCAGCGAAATCGTTTTGGTTATTATTAACAATCTACAAATCAATTTCCTGTGATTCTTTTTTTTGTTGGATTTTTAACATCTATAAGTTTCAGCCTACAAAATTTGGTGAGATTTCATGAAGAAATAAAGTCGTAGTAGCCTTTCAATTGAGACGTCAATTCTGGATCAGTTTTGCGATTTTGTAAAACCGAGTTTATTTTGTTTTGCTTAAAGTTGTAAAGGGACGTGCAATCAGTTGCATGGGAATGCAGCAAGCTAAGGTGACTCATGGAGTAAGTTTGGTTTTCCTTCCAAGCTAAGGAAACTTCCCACTTGAATAGCATGTTGCATCCCAACATCAGCCTTGCTTTGGACTGTTTGAGCACTATTCATCCATCCCTTCTTATTGGATCAACTTTTTTTAGGGGGATATGTTGTAGTTAATGCTTTGTTTATTCCATAGCTTTAGGGGCTGATGTTTCAAGCTTTCTAACTCTTGTAATATATATATGAAAAGTGGAACATCAATGAGAGGCAGATTTGAATGTTGAAAGCTTGAGTTTTAATTTGTGCTTATTGAGAGTTTGGAAAGTAAAATCCAAATTTTTTTTATTGTGATTAAGGAGTGAACTTAATCTCAAAATCCTTGAGTTAAGTGAGTAAAGCTTAACCTAAAAGGGAGTTAGGATAATAAGTGAGTTAAGCTAACAAGATCCGTTGGATATGGCTCATATCATGGATTACGATCATTTGTTTGAATTTTAGCTAAGTACTAATATTAATTAGTTTTTGTAATAATTCGTTAAGTAGAAAGTAGAATAGAAGTGAATACGTTCACAGTCATCCGAAGATTCTGATGCAGCGAAATCGTTTTGGTTATTGTTAACAATCTAAAAATCAATTTCCGGTGATTCTTTTTTTTGTTGGATTTTTGACATCTATAAGTTTCAGCCTACAAAATTTGGTGAGATTTCATGAAGAAACAAAGTCGTAGTAGCCTTTCAATCGAGACGTCAATTCTGGATCAGTTTTGCTATTTTGTCAAACCGAGTTTATTTTGTTTTGCTTTAAGTTATCAAGGGACGTGTAATCAGTTGCATGGGAATGCAGCAAGCTAAGGTGAATCATGGAGGAGCTTGGGTTATCCTTCCAAGCTAAGGAAACTTCCCACTTGTATAGCATGTTGCTGCCCAATATCAGCCTTGCTTTGGACTGTTTCAGCACTATTCAACCATCCCTTCTTATTGGATCAACTTTTTTTAGGGAGATATTTTGTAGTTAATGCTTTGTTTATTCCACATCAGGGGTTGATGTTTCAAGCTTTCTAACTCTTGTAATATATATATGTAATGTGGAACATCAATGAGAAGCAGATTTGAATGTTGAAAGCTTGAGCTTTGTGCTTATTGAGAGTTTGGATAGTAAAATCCAAAATTTCCTCTTGTGATTTAGGGGTGAACTTAATCTCAAAATCCTTGAGTTAAGTGAGTAAAGCTTAACCTAAAAGAGAGTTAGGATAATAAGTGAATTAATCTAATTAAAGTTACTCTCAAAACCTTCCTAAATTAATTCTAGTTGAGTGAAGCCTCAAAACCGATTTAGAACCCTTAAGTGGAAGTAAGTGAGCTGAAGCTTATCAAGCTTAAGTTACGTTTACATTTACGATTTCGCATCAATGGTATGAAATAGGTGCGTACCAAGATTATTAAGGATGGATTACATGATCATCCATAATCCTGATTTAGTATCACCTATTCTACCTAACAAGATCCGTTGGATATGGCACATATCATGGATTAGGATCATTTGTTAGAAGTTTAGCTAGAAACTAATCTTAATTAGTATTTGTAATAATTAGTTAAGTAGAAAGTACAATAGAAGTGAGGACGTTCACATTCATCCAGAGACTCTAGCGCAGTGAAATCGTTTTGATTATTATTAGCAATCTACAAATCATTTTCTAACATCTTGAAGTTTCATCCTACCAAATTTGGTGAGATTTCATGAAGAAACAAAGTCGCAGTGGCCTTTCAATTGAGACGTCAATTCTGGATCAGTTTTGCGATTTTGTAAAACCGAGTTTATTTTGTTTTGCTTTAAGTTGAAAAGGGACGTGCAATCAGTTGCATGGGAATGCAGCAAGCTAAGGTGACTCATGGAGTAAGTTGGATTTTCCTTCCAAGCATAGGAAACTTCCCACATGAATAGCATGTTGCATCCCAACATCAGCCTTGCTTTGGACTGTTTGAGCACCATTCAGCCATCCCTTCTTATTGGATCAACTTTTTTTAGGGGGATATGTTGTAGTTAATGCTTTGTTTATTCCATAGCTTTAGGGGCTGATGTTTCAAGCTTTCTAACTCTTGTAATATATATATGAAATGTGGAACATCAATGAGAGGCAGATTTGAATGTTGAAAGCTTGAGTTTTATTTGTGCTTATTGAGAGTTTGGATAGTAAAATCCAAAATTTCTTATTGTGATTAAGGAGTGAACTTAATCTCAAAATCCTTGAGTTAAGTGAGTAAAGCTTAACCTAAAAGAGAGTTAGGATAATAAGTGAGTTAAGCTAATTAAAATTACTCTCAAAACCGATTTAGAATCCTTAAGTGGAAGTAAGTGAGTGAAGCTTATCAAGCTTAAGTTACGTTTTCATTTACGATTTCGCATCAATGGTACTAAATAGGAGCATACCAAGATTATTAAGGATGGCTTACATGATCATCCTTAATCCTGATTTAGTATCATCTATTCTACCTAACAAGATCCGTTGGATATGGCTCATATCATGGATTACGATCATTTGTTTGAATTTTAGCTAAGTACTAATATTAATTAGTTTTTGTAATAATTCGTTAAGTAGAAAGTAGAATAGAAGTGAAGACGTTCACAGTCATCCGAAGATTCTGATGCAGCGAAATCGTTTTGGTTATTGTTAACAATCTAAAAATCAATTTCCGGTGATTCTTTTTTTGTTGGATTTTTGACATCTATAAGTTTCAGCCTACAAAATTTGGTGAGATTTCATGAAGAAACAAAGTCGTAGTAGCCTTTCAATTGAGACGTCAATTCTGGATCAGTTTTGCTATTTTGTCAAACCGAGTTTATTTTGTTTTGCTTTAAGTTATCAAGGGACGTGTAATCAGTTGCATGGGAATGCAGCAAGCTAAGGTGAATCATGGAGGAGCTTGGGTTATCCTTCCAAGCTAAGGAAACTTCCCACTTGTATAGCATGTTGCTGCCCAATATCAGCCTTGCTTTGGACTGTTTCAGCACTATTCAACCATCCCTTCTTATTGGATCAACTTTTTTTAGGGAGATATTTTGTAGTTAATGCTTTGTTTATTCCACATCAGGGGTTGATGTTTCAAGCTTTCTAACTCTTGTAATATATATATGTAATGTGGAACATCAATGAGAGGCAGATTTGAATGTTGAAAGCTTGAGCTTTGTGCTTATTGAGAGTTTGGATAGTAAAATCCAAAATTTCCTCTTGTGATTAAGGGGTGAACTTAATCTCAAAATCCTTGAGTTAAGTGAGTAAAGCTTAACCTAAAAGAGAGTTAGGATAATAAGTGAATTAATCTAATTAAAGTTACTCTCAAAACCTTCCTAAATTAGTTCTAGGTGAGTGAAGCCTCAAAACCGATTTAGAACCCTTAAGTGGAAGTAAGTGAGTGAAGCTTAGCAAGCTTAAGTTACGTTTACATTTACTATTTCGCATCAATGGTATGAAATAGATGCGTACCAAGATTATTAAGGATGGCTTACATGATCATCCTTAATCCTGATTTAGTATCACCTATTCTACCTAACAAGATCCGTTGGATATGGCTCATATCATGGATTACGATCATTTGTTTGAATTTTAGCTAAGTACTAATATTAATTAGTTTTTGTAATAATTAGTTAAGTAGAAAGTAGAATAGAAGTGAAGACGTTTATAGTCATCCGAAGATTCTGATGCAGCGAAATCGTTTTGGTTATTATTAACAATCAACAAATCAATTTCCTGTGAGTCTTTTGTTTGTTGGATTTTTAACATCTATAAGTTTCAGCCTACAAAATTTGGTGAGATTTCATGAAGAAATAAAGTCGTAGTAGCCTTTCAATTGAGACGTTAATTCTGGATCAGTTTTGCGATTTTGTAAAACCGAGTTTATTTTGTTTTGCTTTAAGTTGTAAAGGGACGTGCAATCTGTTGCATGGGAATGCAGCAAGCTAAGGTGACTCATGGAGTATGTTTGGTTTTCCTTGCAAGCTAAGGAAACTTCCCACTTGAATAGCATGTTGCATCCCAACATCAGCCTTGCTTTGGACTGTTTGAGCACTATTCATCCATCCCTTCTTATTGGATCAACTTTTTTTAGGGGGATATGTTGTAGTTAATGCTTTGTTTATTCCATAGGTTTAGGGGCTGATGTTTCAAGCTTTCTAACTCTTGTAATATATATATGAAATGTGGAACATCAATGAGAGGCAGATTTGAATGTTGAAAGCTTGAGTTTTAATTTGTGCTTATTGAGAGTTTGGAAAGTAAAATCCAAATTTTTTTTATTGAGACTAAGGAGTGAACTTAATCTCAAAATCCTTGAGTTAAGTGAGTAAAGCTTAACCTAAAAGGGAGTTAGGATAATAAGTGATTTAAGCTAACAAGATCCGTTGGATATGACTCATATCATGGATTACGATCATTTGTTTGAATTTTAGCGAAGTACTAATATTAATTAGTTTTTGTAATAATTCGTTAAGTAGAAAGTAGAATAGAAGTGAAGACGTTCACAGTCATCCGAAGATTCTGATGCAGCGAAATCGTTTTGGTTATTGTTAACAATCTAAAAATCAATTTCCGGTGATTCTTTTTTTTGTTGGATTTTTGACATCTATAAGTTTCAGCAAAATTGGGAATTTCAGAAGAAAAAAGAGTAGCCTTTCAATTGAGACGTCAATTCCGGATCGGTTTTGCTATTTTGTCAAACCGAGTTTATTTTGTTTTGCTTTAAGTTGTCAAGGGACGTGCAATCAATTGCATGGGAATGCAGCAAGCTTAGGTGAATCGTTGAGGAGCTTGGGTTATCCTTCCAAGCTAAGGAAACTTCCCACTTGAATAGCATGTTGCTGCCCAATATCAGCCTTGCTTTGGACTGTTTCAGCACTATTCAACCATCCCTTCTTGTTGGATCAACTTTTTTTAGGGAGATATTTTGTAGTTAATGCTTTGTTTATTCCATATCAGGGGTTGATGTTTCAAGCTTTCTAACTCTTGTAATATATATATGTAATGTGGAACATCAATGAGAGGTAGATTTGAATGTTGAAAGCTTGAGCTTTGTGCTTATTGAGAGTTTGGATAGTAAAATCCAAAATTTCCTCTTGTGATTAAGGAGTGAACTTAATCTCAAAATCCTTGAGTTAAGTGAGTAAAGCTTAACCTAAAAGAGAGTTAGGATAATAAGTGAGTTAAGCTAATTAAAGTTACTCTCAAAACCTTCCTAAATTAGTTCTAGTTGAGTGAAGCCTCAAAACCGATTTAGAACCCTTAAGTGGAAGTAAGTGAGGTGAATCTTATCAAGCTTAAGTTACGTTTACATTTACGATTTCGCATCAATGGTATGAAATAGGTGCGTACCAAGATTATTAAGGATGGCTTACATGATCATCCTTAATCCTGATTTAGTATCACCTATTCTACCTAACAAGATCCGTTGGATATGGCACATATCATGGATTAGGATCATTTGTTAGAAGATTAGCTAAAAACTAATCTTAATTAGTATTTGTAATAATTAGTTAAGTAGAAAGTACAATAGAAGTGAAGACGTTCACATTCATCCAGAGATTCTTGCGCAGCGAAATCGTTTTGATTATTATTAGCAATCTACAAATCATTTTCTAACATCTTGAAGTTTCATCCTACCAAATTTGGTGAGATTTCATGAAGAAACAAAGTCGCCGTGGCCTTTCAATTGAGACGTCAATTCTGGATCAGTTTTGCGATTTTGTAAAACCGAGTTTATTTTGTTTTTCTTTAAGTTGTAAAGGGACGTGCAATCAGTTGCATGGGAATGCAGCAAGCTAAGGTGACTCATGGAGTAAGTTGGGTTTTCCTTCCAAGCTAAGGAAACTTCCCACTTGAATAGCATGTTGCATCCCAACATCAGCCTTGCTTTGGACTGTTTGAGCACTATTAAGCCATCCCTTCTTATTAGATCAACCTTTTTTAGGGGGATATGTTGTAGTTAATGCTTTGTTTATTCCATAGCTTTAGGGGCTGATGTTTCAAGCTTTCTAACTCTTGTAATATATATATGAAATGTGGAACATCAATGAGAGGCAGATTTGAATGTTGAATGCTTGATTTTTAATTTGTGCTTATTGAGAGTTTGGATAGTAAAATCCAAAATTTCTTATTGTGATTAAGGAGTGAACTTAATCTCAAAATCCTTGAGTTAAGTGAGTAAAGCTTAACCTAAAAGAGAGTTAGGATAATAAGTGAGTTAAGCTAATTAAAATTACTCTCAAAACCGATTTAGAATCCTTAAGTGGAAGTAAGTGAGTGAAGCTTATCAAGCTTAAGTTACGTTTTCATTTACGATTTCGCATCAATGGTACGAAATAGGAGCGTACCAAGATTATTAAGGATGGCTTACATGATCATCCTTAATCCTGATTTAGTATCACCTATTCTACCTAACAAGATCCGTTGGATATGGCTCATATCATGGATTACGATCATTTGTTTGAATTTTAGCTAAGTACTAATATTAATTAGTTTTTGTAATAATTAGTTAAGTAGAAAGTAGAATAAAAGTGAAGACGTTCACAGTCATCCGAAGATTATGATGCAGCGAAATCGTTTTGGTTATTGTTAACAATCTACAAATCAATTTCCAGTGATTCTTTTTTTTCTTGGATTTTTAACATCTATAAGTTTCAGCCTACAAAATTTGGTGAGATTTCATGAAGAAACAAAATCGTAGTAGCCTTTCAATTGAGACGTCAATTCTGGATCAGTTTTGCTGTTTTGTCAGACCGAGTTTATTTTGTTTTGCTTTAAGTTGTCAAGGGACGTACAATCAATTGCATGGGAATGCAACAAGCAAAGGTGAATCATGGAGGAGCTTGGGTTATCCTTCCAAGCTAAGGAAACTTCCCACTTGAATAGCATGTTGCTGCCCAATATCAGCCTTGCTTTGGACTGTTTCAGCACTATTCAACCATCCCTTCTTATTGGATCAATTTTTTTTAAGGCGATATTTTATAGTTAATGCTTTGTTTATTCCATAGCAGGGGCTGATGTTTCAAGCTTTCTAACTCTTGTAATATATATATGTAATGTGGAACATCAATGAGAGGCAGATCTGAATGTTGAAAGCTTGAGCTTTGTGCTTATTGAGAGTTTGGATAGTAAAATCTAAAATTTCCTCTTGTGATTAAGGAGTGAACTTAATCTCAAAATCCTTGAGTTAAGTGAGTAAAGCTTAACCTAAAAGAGAGTTAGGATAATAAGTGAGTTAAGCTAATTAAAGTTACTCTCAAAACCTTCCTAAATTAGTTCTAGGTGAGTGAAGCCTCAAAACCGATTTAGAACCCTTAAGTGGAAGTAAGTGAGTGAAGCTTAGCAAGCTTAAGTTACGTTTACATTTACGATTTCGCATCAATGGTATGAAATAGGTGCGTACCAAGATTATTAAGGATGGCTTACATGATCATCCTTAATCCTGATTTAGTATCACCTATTCTACCTAACAAGATCCGTTGGATATGGCTCATATCATGGATTACGATCATTTGTTTGAATTTTAGCTAAGTACTAATATTAATTAGTTTTTGTAATAATTAGTTAAGTAGAAAGTAGAATTAAAGTGAAGACGTTCACAGTCATCCGAAGATTCTGATGCAGCGAAATCGTTTTGGTTATTGTTAACAATCTACAAATCAATTTCCAGTGATTCTTTTTTTTTCTTGGATTTTTAACATCTATAAGTTTCAGCCTACAAAATTTGGTGAGATTTCATGAAGAAATAAAGTCGTAGTAGCCTTTCAATTGAGACGTCAATTCTGGATCAGTTTTGCGATTTTGTAAAACCGAGTTTATTTTGTTTTGCTTTAAGTTGTAAAGGGACGTGCAATCAGTTGCATGGGAATGCAGCAAGCTAAGGTGACTCATGGAGTAAGTTTGGTTTTCCTTCCAAGCTATGGAAACTTCCCACTTGAATAGCATGTTGCATCCCAACATCAGCCTTGCCTTGGACTGTTTGAGCACTATTCATCCATCCCTTCTTATTGGATCAACTTTTTTTAGGGGGATATGTTGTAGTTAATGCTTTGTTTATTCCATAGCTCTAGGGGCTGATGTTTCAAGCTTTCTAACTCTTGTAATATATATATGAAATGTGGAACATCAATAAGAGGCAGATTTGAATGTTGAAAGCTTGAGTTTTAATTTGTGCTTATTGAGAGTTTGGAAAGTAAAATCCAAATTTTTTTTATTGTGATTAAGGAGTGAACTTAATCTCAAAATCCTTGAGTTAAGTGAGTAAAGCTTAACCTAAAAGGGAGTTAGGATAATAAGTGAGTTAAGCTAACAAGATCCGTTGGATATAGCTCATATCATGGATTACGATCATTTGTTTGAATTTTTTAGCTAAGTACTAATATTAATTAGTTTTTGTAATAATTCGTTAAGTAGAAAGTAGAATAGAAGTGAAGACGTTCACAGTCATCCGAAGATTCTGATGCAGCGAAATCGTTTTGGTTATTGTTAACAATCTAAAAATCAATTTCCGGTGATTCTTTTTTTTGTTGAATTTTTAACATCTATAAGTTTCAGCCTACAAAATTTGGTGAGATTTCATGAAGAAACAAAGTCGTAGTAGCCTTTCAATTGAGACGTCAATTCTGGATCAGTTTTGTTATTTTGTCAAACCGAGTTTATTTTGTTTTGCTTTAAGTTGTCAAGGGACGTGTAATCAGTTGCATGGGAATGCAGCAAGCTAAGGTGAATCATGGAGGAGCTTGGGTTATCCTTCCAAGCTAAGGAAACTTCCCACATGAATAGCATGTTGCTGCCCAATATCAGCCTTGCTTTGGACTGTTTCAGCACTATTCAACCATCCCTTCTTATTGGATCAACTTTTTTTAGGGAGATATTTTGTAGTTAATGCTTTGTTTATTCCATATCAGGGGTTGATGTTTCAAGCTTTCTAACTCTTGTAATATATATATGTAATGTGGAACATCATTGAGAGGCAGATTTGAATGTTGAAAGCTTGAGCTTTGTGCTTATTGAGAGTTTGGATAGTAAAATCCATCTTGTGATTAAGGAGTGAACTTAATCTCAAAATCCTTGAGTTAAGTGAGTAAAGCTTAACCTAAAAGAGAGTTAGGATAATAAGTGAGTTAAGCTAATTAAAGTTACTCTCAAAACCTTCCTAAATTAGTTCTATTTGAGTAAAGCCTCAAAACCGATTTAGAACCCTTAAGTGGAAGTAAGTGAGGTGAAGCTTATCAAGCTTAAGTTACGTTTACATTTACGATTTCGCATCAATGGTATGAAATAGGTGCGTACCCAGATTATTAAGGATGGCTTACATGATCATCCTTAATCCTGATTTAGTATCACCTATTCTACCTAACAAGATCCGTTGGATATGGCACATATCATGGATTAGGATCATTTGTTAGAAGTTTAGCTAAAAACTAATCTTAATTAGTATTTGTAATAATTAGTTAAGTAGAAAGTAAAATAGAAGTGAAGACGTTCACATTCATCCAGAGATTCTAGCGCAGCGAAATCGTTTTGATTATTATTAGCAATCTACAAATCATTTTCTAACATCTTGAAGTTTCATCCTACCAAATTTGGTGAGATTTCATGAAGAAACAAAGTCGCAGTGGCCTTTCAATTGAGACGTCAATTCTGGATCAGTTTTGCGATTTTGTATAACCGAGTTTATTTTGTTTTTATTTAAGTTGTAAAGGGACGTGCAATCAGTTGCATGGGAATGCAGCAAGCTAAGGTGACTCATGGAGTAAGTTGGGTTTTCCTTCCAAGCTAAGGAAACTTCCCACTTGAATAGCATGTTGCATCCCAACATCAGCCTTGCTTTGGACTGTTTGAGCACAATTCAGCCATCCCTTCTTATTGGATCAACGTTTTTTAGGGGGATATGTTGTAGTTAATGCTTTGTTTATTCCATAGCTTTAGGGGCTGATGTTTCAAGCTTTCTAACTCTTGTAATATATATATGAATTGTGGAACATCAATGAGAGGCAGATTTGAATGTTGAAAGCTTGATTTTTAATTTGTGCTTATTGAGAGTTTGGATAGTAAAATCCAAAATTTCTTATTGTGATTAAGGAGTGAACTTAATCTCAATATCCTTGAGTTAAGTGAGTAAAGCTTAACCTATAAGAGAGTTAGGATAATAAGTGAGTTAAGCTAATTAAAATTACTCTCAAAACCGATTTAGAATCCTTAAGTGGAAGTAAGTGAGTGAAGCTTATCAAGCTTAAGTTACGTTTTCATTTACGATTTCACATCAATGGTACGAAATAGGAGTGTACCAAGATTATTAAGGATGGCTTACATGATTATCCTTAATCCTGATTTAGTATCACCTATTCTACCTAACAAGATCCGTTGGATATGGCTCATATCATGGATTACAATCATTTGTTTGAATTTTAGCTAAGTACTGATATTAATTAGTTTTTGTAATAATTAGTTAAGTAGAAAGTAGAATAGAAGTGAAGACGTTCACAGTCATCCGGAGATTCTGATGCAGCGAAATCGTTTTGGTTATTGTTAACAATCTACAAATCAATTTCCAGTGATTCTTTTTTTTGTTGGATTTTTAACATCTATAAGTTTCAGCCTACTGAATTTGGTGAGATTTGATGAAGAAATAAAGTCGTAGTAGCCTTTCAATTGAGAGGTCAATTCTGGATCAGTATTGCTGTTTTGTAAAACCGAGTTTATTTTGTTTTGCTTTAAGTTGTCAAGGGACGTGCAATCAGTTGCATGGGAATGCAGCAAGCTAAGGTGAATCATGGAGGAGCTTGGGTTATCCTTCCAAGCTAAGGAAACTTCCCACTTGAATAGCATGTTGCTGCCCAATATCAGCCTTGCTTTGGACTGTTTCAGCACTATTCAACCATCCCTTCTTATTGTATCAACTTTTTTTAGGGAGATATTTAGTAGTTAATGCTTTGTTTATTCCATAGAAGGGGCTGATGCTTCAAGCTTTCTAACTCTTGTAATATATATATGTAATGTGGAACATCAATGAGAGGCAGATTTGAATGTTGAAAGCTCGAGCTTTGTGCTTATTGAGAGTTTGGATAGTAAAATCCAAAATTTCCTCTTGTGATTAAGGAGTGAACGTAATCTCAAAATCCTTGAGTTAAGTGAGTAAAGATTAAACTAAAAGTGAGTTAGGATAATAAGTGAGTTAAGCTAATTAAAATTACTCTCAAAACCCTCCTAAATAAGTTCTAGGTGAGTGAAGCCTCAAAACCGATTTAGAACCCTTAAGAGGAAGTAAGTGAGTGCAGCTTATCAAGCTTAAGTTAGGTTTACATTTACGATTTCGCATCAATGGTGTGAAATAGGTGCGTACCAAGATTATTAAGGATGGCTTACATGATCATCCTTAATCCTGATTTAGTATCACCTATTCTACCTAACAAGATCCGTTGGATATGGCACATATCATGGATTAGGATCATTTGTTAGAAGTTTAGCTAGAAACTAATCTTAATTAGTATTTGTAATAATTAGTTAAGTAGAAAGTACAATAGAAGTGAAGACGTTCACATTCATCCAGAGATTCTAGCGCAGCGAAATCGTTTTGATTATTATTAGCAATCTACAAATCATTTTCTAACATCTTGTAGTTTCATGCTCCAAATTTGGTGAGATTTCATGAAGAAACAAAGTCGCAGTGGCCTTTCAATTGAGACGTCAATTCTGGATCAGTTTTAGGATTTTGTAAAACCGAGTTTATTTTGTTTTGCTTTAAGTTGTAAAGGGACGTGCAATCAGTTGCATGGGAATGCAGCAAGCTAAGGTGACTCATGGAGTAAGTTGGATTTTCCTTCCAAGCTAAGGAACTTCCCACTTGAATAGCATGTTGCATCCCAACATCAGCCTTGCTTTGGACTTTTTGAGCACTATTCAGCCATCCCTTCTTATTGGATCAACTTTTTTTAGGGGGATATGTTGTAGTTAATGCTTTGTTTATTCCATAGCTTTAGGGGCTGATGTTTCAAGCTTTCTAACTCTTGTAATATATATATGAAATGTGGAACATCAATGAGAGGCAGATTTGAATGTTGAAAGCTTGAGTTTTATTTGTGCTTATTGAGAGTTTGGATAGTAAAATAAAAAATTTCTTATTGTGATTAAGGAGTGAACTTAATCTCAAAATCCATGAGTTAAGTGAGTAAAGCTTAACCTAAAAGAGAGTTAGGATAATAAGTGAGTTAAGCTAACAAGATCCGTTGGATATGGCTCATATCATGGATTACGATCATTTGTTTGAATTTTAGCTAAGTACTAATATTAATTAGTTTTTGTAATAATTAGTTAAGTAGAAAGTAGAATAGAAGTGAAGACGTTCACAGTCATCCGAAGATTCTGATGCAGCGAAATCGTTTTGGTTATTGTTAACAATCTACAAATCAATTTCCAGTGATTCTTTTTTTTCTTGGATTTTTAACATCTATAAGTTTCATCCTACTAAATTTGGTGAGATTTCAATAAGAAACAAAGTGGTAGTAGCCTTTCAATTGAGACGTCAATTCTGGATCAGTTTTGCTGTTTTGTCAAACCGAGTTTATTTTGTTTTGCTTTAAGTTGTCAAGGGACGTGCAATCAATTGCATGGGAATGCAGCAAGCTAAGGTGAATCATGGAGGAGCTTGGGTTATCCATCCAAGCTAAGGAAACTTCCCACTTGAATAGCATGTTGCTGCCCAATATCAGCCTTGCTTTGGACTGTTTCAGCACTATTCAACCATCCCTTCTTATTGGACAACTTTTTTTAGGGAGATATTTTGTAGTTAATGCTTTGTTTATTCCATAGCAGGGGTTCATGTTTCAAGCTTTCTAACTCTTGTAATATATATATGTAATGTGGAACATCAATGAGAGGCAGATCTGAATGTTGAAAGCTTGAGCTTTGTGCTTATTGAGAGTTTGGATAGTAAAATCTAAAATTTCCTCTTGTGATTAAGGAGTAAACTTAATCTCAAAATCCTTGAGTTAAGTGAGTAAAGGTTAACCTAAAGGAGAGTTAGGATAATAAGTGAGTGAAGCTAATTAAAATTACTCTCAAAACCCTGCTAAATAAGTTTCTAGGTGAGTGAAGCCTCAAAACCGATTTAGAACCCTTAAGTGGAAGTAAGTGAGTGAAGCTTATCAAGCTTAAGTTATGTTTTCATTTACGATTTCGCTTCAATGGTACGAAATAGGAGCGTACCAAGATTATTAAGGATGGCTTACATGATCATCCTTAATCCTGATTTAGTATCACCTATTCTACCTAACAAGATCCGTTGGATACGGCTCATACCATGGATTAGGATCATTTGTTCAAAGTTTAGCTAAAAACTAATCTTAATTAGTTTTTGTAATAATTAGTTAAGTAGAAAGTAGAATAGAAGTGAAGACGTTCACATTCATCCGGAGATTCTGGCGCAGCAAAATCGTTTCTGTTATTATTAGCAATCTACAAATCATTTTCCAGTGATTCTTTTTTTGTTGAATTTATAACATCTTGAAGTTTCATCCTACCAAATTTTGTGAGATTTCATGATGAAACAAAGTCGCAGTAGCCTTTCAATTGAGACGTCAATTCCGAATCAGTTTTGCAGTTTTGTAAAACCGAGTTTATTTTGTTTTGCTTTAAGTTGTAAAGGGACGTGCAATCAGTTGCATGGGAATGCAGCAAGCTAAGGTGACTCATGGAGAAACTTGGGTTTTTATTCCAAGCTAAAGAAGCTTCCCACTTGAATAGCATGTTGTTGCCCAACATCTGCCTTGCTTTGGACTGTTTGAGCACTATTTAACCATCCCTTTTTATTGGATCAACTTTTTTTGGGAGATTTTTTGTAGTTAATGCTTTGTTTATTCCATAGCTTTAGGGGATGATGTTTCAAGTTTTCTAACTCTTGTAATATATATATGTAATGTGGAACACCAATGAGAGGCAGATTTGAATGTTGAAAGCTTGAGCTTTGTGCTTATTGAGAGTTTGGATTGTAAAATCCAAAATTTCTTCTTGTGATTAAGGAGTGAACTTAATCTCAAAATCCTTGAGTTAAGTGAGTAAAGCTTAACCTAAGAGAGAGTTAGGATAATAAGTGAGTTAAGCTAATTAAAATTACTCTCAAAACCCTCTTAAATAAGTTTCTAGGTGAGTGAAGCCTCAAAACCCATTTAGAACCCTTAAGTGGAAGTAAGTGATTGAAGCATATCAAGCTTAAGTTACGTTTTCATTTACAATTTCACATCAATGGTACGAAATAGGAGCGTACGAAGATTATTAAGGATGGCTTACATGATCATCCTTAATCCTGATTTAGTATCACCTATTCTACCTAAGAAGATCCGTTGGATATGGCTCATATCATGGATTAGCATCATTTGTTAGAAGTTTAGCTAAAAACAAATCTTAATTAGTTTTTGTAATAATTAGTTAAGTAGAAAGTAGAATAGAAGTGAAGACGTTCACATTCATCCGGAGATAATGGCGCAGCAAAATCGTTTCGGTTATTATTAGCAATCTACAAATCATTTTCCAGTGATTCTTTTTTTGTTGAATTTATAACATCTTGAAGTTCCATTCTACCCAATTTTATGAGATTTCATGAAGCAACAAAGTCACAGTAGCTTTTCAATTGAGACGTCAATTCAAAATTAGTTTTACAGTTTTGTAGAACCGAGTTTATTTTGTTTTGCTTTAAGTTGTAAAGGGACGTGCAATCAGTTGCATGGGAATGCAGCAAGCTAAGGTGATTCATGGAGGAGCTTGGGTTTTTCCTTCCAAGGTAAGGAAACTTTCGACATGAATAGCATGTTGCTGCCCAATATCAGCCTTGCTTTGGATTGTTTAAGCACTATTCAGCCATCCTTTCTTATTGGATCAACTTTTTTTAGGCAGATATTTTAGAGTTAATGCTTTGTTTATTCCATAGCTTTAGGGGCTGATGTTTCAAGCTTTCTAACTCTTGTAATATATATATGTAATGTGGAACATCAATGAGAGGCAAATTTTAATGTTGAAAGCTTGAGCTTTGTGCTTATTGAGAGTTTGGATAGTAAAATCCAAAATTTCTTCTTGCCATTAAGGAGTGAACTAAATCTCAAAATCATTGAGTTAAGTGAGTAAAGCTTAACCTAATAGAGAGTGAGGATAATAAGTGAGTTAAGCTAATTAAAATTACTCTCACAACCCTCCTAAATAAGTTTCTAGGTGAGTGAAGCCTCAAAACCGATTCAGACCCCTTATGTGGAAGTAAGTGAGTGAAGGTTATCAAGCTTAAGTTATGTTTTCATTTACGATTTCGCATCAATGGTACGAAATAGGAGCGTATGCAGATTATTAAAGATGGCTGACATGATCATCCTTAATCCTGATTTAGTATCACCAATTCTACCTAACAAGATCCGTTGGATACGGCTCATATCATGGATTAGGATCATTTGTTAGAAGTTTAGCTAAAAACTAATCTTAATTAGTTTTTGTAATAATTAGTTAAGTAGAAAGTAGAATAGAAGTGACGACGTTCACATTCATCCGGAGATTCTAGCGCAGCGAAATCGTTTTGGTTATTATTTGCAATCTGCAAATTATTTTCCAGTGATTATTTTTTTGTTGGATTTCTAATTTCATGGAGTTTCATCCTACCAAATTTGCTGAGATTTCATGCAGAAACAAAGTCGCAGTAGCCTTTCAATTGAGACGTCAATTCTGAATCAATTTTGCAGTTTTGTAAAACCGAGTTTCTTTTGTTTAACTTTAAGTTGTAAAGGGACGTGCAATCTGTTGTATGGGAATGCAGAAAGCTAAGGTGACTCATGGAGGAACTTGGGTTTTCCTTCCAAGCTAAGGAAACTTCCCACTTGAATAGCTTGTTGGTGCCCAACATCAGCCTTGCTTTGGACTGCTTGAGCACTATTCAGCCATCCCTTTTTATTGGATCAATTTTTTTTTTTTGGATATTTTTTGTAGTTAATCTTTGCTTATTCCATAGCTTTAGGGGCTGATGTTTCAAGCTTTCTAACTCTTGTAATATATATATGTAATGTGGAACATCAATGAGAGGCAGATTTGAATGTTGAAAGCTTGAGCTTTGTCCTTATTGAGAGTTTCGATAGTAAAATCTGAAATTTCATCTTGTGATTAAGGAGTGAACTTCATCTCTAAATCCTTGAGTTAAGTGAGTAAAGCTTAACCTATGAGAGAGTTAGGATAATAAGTGAGTTAAGCTAATTAAAATTATTCTCAAAACCCTCCGAAATAAGTTTCTAGGTGAGTGAAGCCTCAAAACCCATTTAGAACCCTTAAGTGGAAGTAAGTGAGTGAAGCTTATCAAGCTTAATTTACGTTTTCATTTACGATTTCGCAGCAATGGTACGAAGTAGGAGCGTACCAAGATTATTAAGGATGGCTTACATGATCATCCTTAATCCTGATTTAATATCACCTATTCTTCCTAACCAGATCCGTTGGATATGGCTCATATCATGGATTAGAATAATTTGTTAGAAGTTTGGCTAAGTACTAATCTTAATTAGTTTTTGTAATAATTAGTTAAGTAGAAAGTAGGATAGAAGTACAAACGTTCACATTCATCCAGAAATTCTAGCGCAGCGAAATCGTTTTGGTTACTATTAGCAATCTACAAATTATTTTCCAGTGATTCTTTTTTTGTTGGATTGCTAAGTTCATGAAGAATAAAAGTCGTCATAGCCTTTCAATTGAGACGTCAATTCTGGATAAGTTTTGCGGTTTTGTAAAGCCGAATTTATTTTGTTTTGCTTTAAGTTGTAAAGCGACGTGCAATCAGTTGCATGCAAATGCAGCAAGCTAAGGTGTCTCATGGAGGAGCTTGGGTTTTCCTTCCAAGGAAAGGAAACTTCCCACTTGAATAGCATGTTGCAGCCCAACATCAGCCTTGCTTTGGACTGTTTGAGCACTATTCAGCTATCCCTTCTTATTGGATCAACTTTTTTTTGGGAGATATTTTGTACTTAATGCTTTGTTTATTCCATAGCTTTAGGGGCAGATGTTTCTAGCTTTCTAACTCTTGTAATATATATATGTAATGTGGAACATCAATGAGAGGCATATTTGAATGTTGAAAGCTTGAGCTTTGTGCTTATTGAGAATTTGGATAGTAAGATCCGAAATTTCTTCTTGTGATTAAGGAGTGAACTTCATCTCAAAATCCTTGAGTTAAGTGAGTAAAGCTTAGCCTAAGAGAGAGTTAGGATAATAAGTGAGTTAAGCTAATTAAAATTACTCTCAAAACCCTCCTAAATAAGTTTATAGGTGAAAGAAGCCTCAAAACCGATTTAGAACCCTTAAATGGAAGTAAGTGAGTGAAGCTTATCAAGCTTAAGATACATTTTCATTTACGATTTCGCATCAATGGTACAAAATAGGAGCGTACCAATATTATTAATGATGGCTTACATGATCATCCTAAATCCTGATTTATTATCACTTATTCTACCTAACAAGATCCGTTGGATATGGCTCATATCATGGATTAGGATAATTTGTTAGAAGTTTCGCTAAGTACTAATCTTAATTAGTTTTTGTAATAATTAGTTAAGTAGAAAGTAGGATAGAAGTACAAACGTTCACATTCATCCGGAGATTCTGGCGCAGCGAAATCATTTTGGTTATTATTAGCAATCTACAAATTATTTTCCAGTGATTATTTATTTGCTGGATTTCTAACTTCATGAAGTTTCATCCTACCAAATTTGGTGAGATTTCTTGAAGAGACAAAGTCGCCTTTCAATTGAGACGTCAATTATGGATAAGTTTTGCGGTTTTGTTAAGTCGAATTTATTTTGTTTTGCTTTAAGTTGTGAAGCGACGTGCAATCAGTTGCATGCAAATACAGCAAGCTAAGGTGACTCATGGAGGAGCTTGGGTTTTCCTTCCAAGCTAAGGAAACTTCCCACTTGAATAGCATGTTGCTGCCCAACATCAGCCTTGCTTTGGACTGTTTGAGCACTATTCAGCTATCCCTTCTTATTGGATCAACTTTTTTTAGGGTGAGATTTTGTACTTAATGCTTTGTTTTTTCCATAGCTTTAGGGGCTGATGTTTCTAGCTTTCTAACTCTTGTAATATATATATGTAATGTGGAACATCAATGAGAGGCAGATTTGAATGTTGAAAGCTTGAGCTTTGTGCTTATTGAAAGTTTGGATAGTAAAATCCAAAATTTCTTCTTGTGATTAAGGAGTGAACTTAATCTCGAAATCCTTGAGTTAAGTGAGTAAAGCTTAACCTAAAAGAGAGTTAGGATAATAAGTGAGTTAAGCTAATTAAAATTTCTCTCAAAACCCACCTAAATAAGTTTCTAGTTGAGTGAAGCTTTAAAACCGATTTAGAACCCTTAAGTGGAACTAAGTGAGTGAAGCTTATCAAGCTTAAGTTACGTTTTCATTTACAATTTCGCATAAATGGTACGAAATAGGAGCGTACCAAGATTATTAAGGATGGCTTACATGATCATCCTTAATCCTGATTTAGTATCACCTATTCTACCTAACAAGATCCGTTGGATATGGCTCATATCATGGATTAGAATAATTTGTTAGAAGTTTGGCTAAGTACTAATCTTAATTAGTTTTTGTAATAATTAGTTAAGTAGCAAGTAGAATAGAAGTGAAGACGTTCACATTCATCCGGAGATTCTGGCGCAGCGAAATCGTTTTGGTTATTATTAGCAATCTACAAATTATTTTGCAGTGATTATTTATTTGTTGGATTTCTAACTTCATGAAGTTTCATCCTACCAAATTTGCTGAGATTTCATGAAGAAAGAAAGTCGCAGTAGCCTTTCAATTGAGACGTCAATTCTGGATCAGTTTTGTTGTTTTATAAAACCGAGTTTATTTTGCTTTGCTTTAAGTTGTAAAGGGACGTGCAATCAGTTGCATGGGAATGCAGCAAGCTAAAGTGATTCCTTCCAAGATAAGGAAACTTCCCACTTTAATACCATGTTGCTGCCCAACATCAGTCTTGCTTTGGACTGTTTGAGTACTATTCAGCCATCCATTATTATTGGATCAACTTTTTTTTGGGAGATATTTGGTAGTTAATGCTTTGTTTATTCCGTAGCTTTAGGGGATGATGTTTCAAGCTTTCTAACTCTTGTAATATATATATGTAATGTGGAACATCAATGAGAAGCAGGTTTGAATGTTGAAAGCTTGAGCTTTTTGCTTATTGAGAATTTGGATAGTAAAATCCGAAATTTCTTCTTGTGATTAAGGAGTGAGCTTAATCTCGAAATCCTTAAGTTAAGTGAGTAAAGCTTAACCTAAGAGAGAGTTAGGACAATAAGTGAGTTAAGCTAATTAAAATTACTCTCAAAACCGTCCTAAATAAGTTTATAGGTGAATGAAGCCTCAAAACCGATTTAGAACCCTTAAGTGGAAGTAAGTGAGTGAAGCTTAGCAAGCTTAAGTTACATTTTCATTTACGATTTCGCATCAATGGTACGAAATAGGAGCGTACCAATATTATTAAGGATGGCTTACATGATCATCCTAAATCCTGATTTATTATCACCTATTCTACCTAACAAGATCCGTTGGATATGGCTCATATCATGGATTAGGATTATTTGTTAGAACTTTCGTTAAGTACTAATCTTAATTAGTTTTTGTAATAATTAGTTAAGTAGAAAGTAGAATAGAAGTACAAACGTTCACATTCATCCGGAGATTCTCGGCGCAACAAATCGTTTTGGTTATTATTAGCAATCTACAAATTATTTTCCAGTGATTATTTATTTGTTGGATTTCTAACTTCATGAAGTTTCATCCTTCCAAATTTGGTGAGATTTCATGAAGAAACAAAGTCGCAGTAGCCTTTCAACTGAGACGTCAATTCTGGATAAGTTTTGCGGTTTTGTGAAGCCGAATTTATTTTGTTTTGCTTTAAGTTGTAAAGGGACGTGCAATCAGTTGCATGCAAATGCAGCAAGCTAAGGTGACTCAAGGAGGAGCTTGGGTTTTCTTTCCAAGCTAAGGTAACTTCCCACTTGAATAGCATGTTGCTGCCCAACATCAGCCTTGCTTTGGACTGTTTGAGCACTATTCAGCTATCCCTTCTTATTGGATCAACTTTTTTTAGGGAGATATTTTATACTTAATGCTTTGTTTATTCCATAGCTTTAGGGGCTGATGTTTCTAGCTTTCTAACTCTTGTAATATATATATGTAATGTGGAACATCAATGAGAGGCAGATTTGAATGTTGAAAGCTTGAGCTTTGTGCTTATTGAAAGTTTGGATAGTAAAATCCGAAATTTCTTCTTGTGATTAAGGAGTGAACTTAATCTCGAAATCCTTGAGTTAAGTGAGTAAAGCTTAACCTAAAAGAGAGTTAGGATCATAAGTGAGTTAAGCTAATTAAAATTACTCTCAAAACCCACCTAAATAAGTTTCTAGTTGAGTGAAGCTTTAAAACCGATTTAGAACCCTTAAGTGGAAGTAAGTGAGTGAAGCTTATCAAGCTTAAGTTACGTTTTCATTTACAATTTCGCATAAATGGTACGAAATAGGAGCGTACCAAGATTATTAAGGATGGCTTACATGATCATCCTTAATCCTGATTTAGTATCACCTATTCTACCTAACAAGATCCGTTGGATATGGCTCATATCATGGATTAGAATAATTTGTTAGAAGTTTGGCTAAGTACTAATCTTAATTAGTTTTTGTAATAATTAGTTAAGTAGCAAGTAGAATAGAAGTGAAGACTTTCACATTCATCCGGAGATTCTGGCGCAGCGAAATCGTTTTGGTTATTATTAGCAATCTACAAATTATTTTCCAGTGATTATTTATTTGTTGGATTTCTAACTTCATGAAGTTTCATCCTACCAAATTTGCTGAGATTTCATGAAGAAAGAAAGTCGCAGTAGCCTTTCAATTGAGACGTCAATTCTGGATCAGTTTTGTTGTTTTATATAACCGAGTTTATTTTGCTTTGCTTTAAGTGTTAAAGGGACGTGCAATCAGTTGCATGGGAATGCAGCAAGCTAAAGTGATTCCTTCCAAGATAAGGAAACTTCCCACTTTAATACCATGTTGCTGCCCAACATCAGTCTTGCTTTGGACTGTTTGAGTACTATTCAGCCATCCATTATTATTGGATCAAATTTTTTTTGGGAGATATTTGGTAGTTAATGCTTTGTTTATTCCGTAGCTTTAGGGGATGATGTTTCAACCTTTCTAACTCTTGTAATATATATATGTAATGTGGAACATCAATGAGAAGCAGGTTTGAATGTTGAAAGCTTGAGCTTTTTGCTTATTGAGAATTTGGATAGTAAAATCCGAAATTTCTTCTTGTGATTAAGGAGTGAGCTTAATCTCGAAATCCTTAAGTTAAGTGAGTAAAGCTTAACCTAAGAGAGAGTTAGGACAACAAGTGAGTTAAGCTAATTAAAATTACTCTCAAAACCGTCCTAAATAAGTTTATAGGTGAATGAAGCCTCAAAACCGATTTAGAACCCTTAAGTGGAAGTAAGTGAGTGAAGCTTAGCAAGCTTAAGTTACATTTTCATTTACGATTTCGCATCAATGGTACGAAATAGGAGCGTACCAATATTATTAAGGATGGCTTACATGATCATCCTAAATCCTGATTTATTATCACCTATTCTACCTAACAAGATCCGTTGGATATGGCTCATATCATGGATTAGGATTATTTGTTAGAACTTTCGCTAAGTACTAATCTTAATTAGTTTTTGTAATAATTAGTTAAGTAGAAAGTAGAATAGAAGTACAAACGTTCACATTCATCCGGAGATTCTGGCGCAGCGAAATCGTTTTCCTAATTATTAGCAATCTATAAATTATTTTCCAGTGATTATTTATTTGTGGATTTCTAACTATATGAAGTTTCATCCTACCAAATTTGGTGAGATTTCATGAAGAAACAAAGTCGCAGTAGCCTTTCAACTGAGACGTCAATTCTGGACAAGTTTTGCGGTTTTGTGAAGCCGAATTTATTTTGTTTTGCTTTAAGTTGTAAAGGGACGTGCAATCAGTTGCTTGCAAATGCAGCAAGCTAAGGTGACTCAAGGAGGAGCTTGGGTTTTCTTTCCAAGCTAAGGAAACTTCCCACTTGAATAGCAGGTTGTTGCTGCCCAACATCGGCCTTGCTTTGGACTGTTTGAGCACTATTCAGCTATCCCTTCTTATTGGATCAACTTTTTTTAGGGAGATATTTTATACTTAATGCTTTGTTTATTCCATCGCTTTAGGGGCTGATGTTTCTAGCTTTCTAACTCTTGTAATATATATATGTAATGTGGAACATCAATGAGAGGCAGATTTGAATGTTGAAAGCTTGAGCTCTGTGCTTATTGAAAGTTTGGATAGTAAAATCCGAAATTTCTTCTTGTGATTAAGGAGTGAACTTAATCTCGAAATCCTTGAGTTAAGTGAGTAAAGCTTAACCTAAAAGAGAGTTAGGATCATAAGTGAGTTAAGCTAATTAAAATTACTCTCAAAACCCACCTAAATAAGTTTCTAGTTGAGTGAAGCTTTAAAACCGATTTAGAACCCTTAAGTGGAAGTAAGTGAGTGAAGCTTATCAAGCTTAAGTTACGTTTTCATTTACAATTTTGCATAAATGGTACGAAATAGGAGCGTACCAAGATTATTAAGGATGGCTTACATGATCATCCTTAATCCTGATTTAATATCACCTATTCTACCTAACAAGATCCGTTGGATATGGCTCATATCATGGATTAGGATTATTTGTTAGAACTTTCGCTAAGTACTAATCTTAATTAGTTTTTGTAATAATTAGTTAAGTAGAAAGTAGAATAGAAGTACAAACGTTCACATTCATCCGGAGATTCTGGCGCAGCGAAATCGTTTTGGTTATTATTAGCAATCTATAAATTATTTTCCAGTGATTATTTATTTGTTGGATTTCTAACTTCATGAAGTTTCATCCTACCAAATTTGGTGAGATTTCATGAAGAAACAAAGTCGCAGTAGCCTTTCAACTGAGACGTCAATTCTGGACAAGTTTTGCGGTTTTGTGAAGCCGAATTTATTTTGTTTTGCTTTAAGTTGTAAAGGGACGTGCAATCAGTTGCATGCAAATGCAGCAAGCTAAGGTGACTCAAGGAGGAGCTTGGGTTTTCTTTCCAAGCTAAGGAAACTTCCCACTTGAATAGCATGTTGCTGCCCAACATCAGCCTTGCTTTGGACTGTTTGAGCACTATTCAGCTATCCCTTCTTATTGGATCAACTTTTTTTTGGGAGATATTTTGTACTTAATGCTTTGTTTATTCCATTGCTTAAGGGGCTGATGTTTCTAGCTTTCTAACTCTTGTAATATATATATCTAATGTGGAACATCAATGAGAGGCAGATTTGAATGTTGAAAGCTTGAGCTTTGTGCTTATTGAAAGTTCGGATAGTTAAATCCGAAATTTCTTCTTGTGATTAAGGAGTGAACTTAGTCTCGAAATCCTTGAGTTAAGTGAGTAAAGCTTAAACTAAAAGAGAGTTAGGATCATAAGTGAGTTAAGCTAATTAAAATTACTCTCAAAACCCACCTAAATAAGTTTCTAGTTGAGTGAAGCTTTAAAACCGATTTAGAACCCTTAAGTGGAAGTAAGTGAGTGAAGCTTATCAAGCTTAAGTTACGTTTTCATTTACAATTTTGCATAAATGGTACGAAATAGGAGCGTACCAAGATTATTAAGGATGGCTTACATGATCATCCTTAATCCTGATTTAATATCACCTATTCTACCTAACAAGATCCGTTGGATATGGCTCATATCATGGATTAGAATAATTTGTTAGAAGTTTGGCTAAGTACTAATCTTAATTAGTTTTTGTAATAATTAGTTAAGTAGCAAGTAGAATAGAAGTGAAGACTTTCACATTCATCCGGAGATTCTGGCGCAGCGAAATCGTTTTGGTTATTATTAGCAATCTACAAATTATTTTCCAGTGATTATTTATTTGTTGGATGTCTAACTTCATGAAGTTTCATCCTACCAAATTTGCTGAGATTTCATGAAGAAAGAAAGTCGCAGTAGCCTTTCAATTGAGACGTCAATTCTGGATCAGTTTTGTTGTTTTATAAAACTGAGTTTATTTTGCTTTGCTTTAAGTTGTAAAGGGACGTGCAATCAGTTGCATGGGAATGCAGCAAGCTAAAGTGATTCCTTCCAAGATAAGGAAACTTCCCACTTTAATACCATGTTGCTTGCCCAACATCGGTTTTGCTTTGACTTGTTTGAGCACTATTCAGCCATCCATTATTATTGGATCAACTTTTTTTTGGGAGATATTTGGTAGTTAATGCTTTGTTTATTCCGTAGCTTTAGGGGATGATGTTTCAACCTTTCTAACTCTTGTAATATATATATATGTAATGTAGAACATCAATGAGAAGCAGATTTGAATGTTGAAAGCTTGAGCTTTGTGCTTATTGAGAATTTGGATAGTAAAATCCGAAATTTCTTCTTGTGATTAAGTAGTGAGCTTAATCTCGAAATCCTTGAGTTAAGTGAGTAAAGCTTAAACTAAAAGAGAGTTAGGACAGTAAGTGAGTTAAGCTAATTAAAATTACTCTCAAAACCGTCCTAAATAAGTTTATAGGTGAATGAAGCCTCAAAACCGATTTAGAACCCTTAAGTGGAAGTAAGTGAGTGAAGCTTATCAAGCTTAAGTTACATTTTCATTTACGATTTCGCATCAATGGTACGAAATAGGAGCGTACGAATATTATTAAGGATGGCTTACATGATCATCCTAAATACTGATTTATTAGCACCTATTCTACCTAACAAGATCCGTTGGATATGGCTCATATCATGGATTAGGATTATTTGTTAGAACTTTCGCTAAGTACTAATCTTAATTAGTTTTTGTAATAATTAGTTAAGTAGAAAGTAGAATAGAAGTAAAAACGTTCACATTCATCCGGAGATTCTGGCGCAGCGAAATCGTTTTGGTTATTATTAGCGATCTACAAATTATTTTCCAGTGATTATTTATTTGTTGGATTTCTAACTTCATGAAGTTTCATCCTACCAAATTTGGTGAGATTTCATGAAGAAACAAAGTCGCTGTAGCCTTTCAACTGAGACGTCAATACTGGATAAGTTTTGCGGTTTTGTGAAGCCGAATTTATTTTGTTTTGCTTTAAGTTGTAAAGGGACGTGCAATCAGTTGCATACAAATGCAGCAAGCTAATTTGACTCATGGAGGAGCTTGGGTTTTCTTTCCAAGCTAAGGAAACTTCCCACTTGAATAGCATGTTGCTGCCCAACATCAGCCTTGCTTTGGACTGTTTGAGCACTATTCAGCTATCCCTTCTTATTGGATCAACTTTTTTTTGGGAGATATTTTGTACTTAATGCTTTGTTTATTCCATAGCTTTAGGGGCTGATGTTTCTAGCTTTCTAACTCTTGTAATATATATATCTAATGTGAAACATCAATGAGAGGCAGATTTGAATGTTGAAAGCTTGAGCTTTGTGCTTATTGAAAGTTCGGATAGTTAAATCCGAAATTTCTTCTTGTGATTAAGGAGTGAACTTAGTCTCGAAATCCTTGAGTTAAGTGAGTAAAGCTTAAACTAAAAGAGAGTTAGGATCATAAGTGAGTTAAGCTAATTAAAATTACTCTCAAAACCCACCTAAATAAGTTTCTAGTTGAGTGAAGCTTTAAAACCGATTTAGAACCCTTAAGTGGAAGTAAGTGAGTGAAGCTTATCAAGCTTAAGTTACGTTTTCATTTACAATTTTGCATAAATGGTACGAAATAGGAGCGTACCAAGATTATTAAGGATGGCTTACATGATCATCCTTAATCCTGATTTAATATCACCTATTCTACCTAACAAGATCCGTTGGATATGGCTCATATCATGGATTAGAATAATTTGTTAGAAGTTTGGCTAAGTACTAATCTTAATTAGTTTTTGTAATAATTAGTTAAGTAGCAAGTAGAATAGAAGTGAAGACTTTCACATTCATCCGGAGATTCTGCAGCGCAAATAAATCGTTTTGGTTATTATTAGCAATCTACAAATTATTTTCCAGTGATTATTTATTTGTTGGATGTCTAACTTCATGAAGTTTCATCCTACCAAATTTGCTGAGATTTCATGAAGAAAGAAAGTCGCAGTAGCCTTTCAATTGAGACGTCAATTCTGGATCAGTTTTGTTGTTTTATAAAACTGAGTTTATTTTGCTTTGCTTTAAGTTGTAAAGGGACGTGCAATCAGTTGCATGGGAATGCAGCAAGCTAAAGTGATTCCTTCCAAGATAAGGAAACTTCCCACTTTAATACCATGTTGCTGCCCAACATCAGTCTTGCTTTGGACTGTTTGAGCACTATTCAGCCATCCATTATTATTGGATCAACTTTTTTTTGGGAGATATTTGGTAGTTAATGCTTTGTTTATTCCGTAGCTTTAGGGGATGATGTTTCAACCTTTCTAACTCTTGTAATATATATATGTAATGTAGAACATCAATGAGAAGCAGATTTGAATGTTGAAAGCTTGAGCTTTGTGCTTATTGAGAATTTGGATAGTAAAATCCGAAATTTCTTCTTGTGATTAAGTAGTGAGCTTAATCTCGAAATCCTTGAGTTAAGTGAGTAAAGCTTAAACTAAAAGAGAGTTAGGACAGTAAGTGAGTTAAGCTAATTAAAATTACTCTCAAAACCGTCCTAAATAAGTTTATAGGTGAATGAAGCCTCAAAACCGATTTAGAACCCTTAAGTGGAAGTAAGTGAGTGAAGCTTATCAAGCTTAAGTTACATTTTCATTTACGATTTCGCATCAATGGTACGAAATAGGAGCGTACGAATATTATTAAGGATGGCTTACATGATCATCCTAAATACTGATTTATTAGCACCTATTCTACCTAACAAGATCCGTTGGATATGGCTCATATCATGGATTAGGATTATTTGTTAGAACTTTCGCTAAGTACTAATCTTAATTAGTTTTTGTAATAATTAGTTAAGTAGAAAGTAGAATAGAAGTAAAAACGTTCACATTCATCCAGGAGATTCTGGCGCAGCGAAATCGTTTTGGTTATTATTAGCGATCTACAAATTATTTTCCAGTGATTATTTATTTGTTGGATTTCTAACTTCATGAAGTTTCATCCTACCAAATTTGGTGAGATTTCATGAAGAAACAAAGTCGCTGTAGCCTTTCAACTGAGACGTCAATTCTGGATAAGTTTTGCGGTTTTGTGAAGCCGAATTTATTTTGTTTTGCTTTAAGTTGTAAAGGGACGTGCAATCAGTTGCATGCAAATGCAGCAAGCTAATTTGACTCATGGAGGAGCTTGGGTTTTCTTTCCAAGCTAAGGAAACTTCCCACTTGAATAGCATGTTGCTGCCCAACATCAGCCTTGCTTTGGACTGTTTGAGCACTATTCAGCTATCCCTTCTTATTGGATCAACTTTTTTTTGGGAGATATTTTGTACTTAATGCTTTGTTTATTCCATAGCTTTAGGGGTTGATGTTTCTAGCTTTCTAACTCTTGTAATATATATATCTAATGTGGAACATCAATGAGAGGCAGATTTGAATGTTGAAAGCTTGAGCTTTGTGCTTATTGAAAGTTCGGATAGTTAAATCCGAAATTTCTTCTTGTGATTAAGGAGTGAACTTAGTCTCGAAATCCTTGAGTTAAGTGAGTAAAGCTTAAACTAAAAGAGAGTTAGGATCATAAGTGAGTTAAGCTAATTAAAATTACTCTCAAAACCCACCTAAATAAGTTTCTAGTTGAGTGAAGCTTTAAAACCGATTTAGAACCCTTAAGTGGAAGTAAGTGAGTGAAGCTTATCAAGCTTAAGTTACGTTTTCATTTACAATTTTGCATAAATGGTACGAAATAGGAGCGTACCAAGATTATTAAGGATGGCTTACATGATCATCCTTAATCCTGATTTAATATCACCTATTCTACCTAACAAGATCCGTTGGATATGGCTCATATCATGGATTAGAATAATTTGTTAGAAGTTTGGCTAAGTACTAATCTTAATTAGTTTTTGTAATAATTAGTTAAGTAGCAAGTAGAATAGAAGTGAAGACTTTCACATTCATCCGGAGATTCTGGCGTAGCGAAATCGTTTTGGTTATTATTAGCAATCTACAAATTATTTTCCAGTGATTATTTATTTGTTGGATGTCTAACTTCATGAAGTTTCATACTACCAAATTTGCTGAGATTTCATGAAGAAAGAAAGTCGCAGTAGCCTTTCAATTGAGACGTCAATTCTGGATCAGTTTTGTTGTTTTATAAAACTGAGTTTATTTTGCTTTGCTTTAAGTTGTAAAGGGACGTGCAATCAGTTGCATGGGAATGCAGCAAGCTAAAGTGATTCCTTCCAAGATAAGGAAACTTCCCACTTTAATACCATGTTGCTGCCCAACATCAGTCTTGCTTTGGACTGTTTGAGCACTATTCAGCCATCCATTATTATTGGATCAACTTTTTTTTGGGAGATATTTGGTAGTTAATGCTTTGTTTATTCCGTAGCTTTAGGGGATGATGTTTCAACCTTTCTAACTCTTGTAATATATATATGTAATGTGGAACATCAATGAGAAGCAGATTTGAATGTTGAAAGCTTGAGCTTTGTGCTTATTGAGAATTTGGATAGTAAAATCCGAAATTTCTTCTTGTGATTAAGGAGTGAGCTTAATCTCGAAATCCTTGAGTTATGTGAGTAAAGCTTAACCTAAGAGAGAGTTAGGACAATAAGTGAGTTAAGCTAATTAAAATTACTCTCAAAACCGTCCTAAATAAGTTTATAGGTGAATGAAGCCTCAAAACCGATTTAGAACCCTTAAGTGGAAGTAAGTGAGTGAAGCTTATCAAGCTTAAGTTACATTTTCATTTACGATTTCGCATCAATGGTACGAAATAGGAGCGTACCAATATTATTAAGGATGGCTTACATGATCATCCTAAATCCTGATTTATTATCACCTATTCTACCTAACAAGATCCGTTGCATATGGCTCATATCATGGATTAGGATTATTTGTTAGAACTTTCGCTAAGTACTAATCTTAATTAGTTTTTGTAATAATTAGTTAAGTAGAAAGTAGAATAGAAGTAAAAACGTTCACATTCATCCGGAGATTCTGGCGCAGCGAAATCGTTTTGGTTATTATTAGCAATCTACAAATTATTTTCCAGTGATTATTTATTTGTTGGATTTCTAACTTCATGAAGTTTCATCCTACCAAATTTGGTGAGATTTCATGAAGAAACAAAGTCGTTGTAGCCTTTCAATTGAGACGTCAATTCTGGATAAGTTTTGCGGTTTTGTGAAGCCGAATTTATTTTGTTTTGCTTTAAGTTGTAAAGGGACGTGCAATCAGTTGCATGCAAATGCAGCAAGCTAAGGTGACTCATGGAGGAGCTTGGGTTTTCTTTCCAAGCTAAGGAAACTTCCCATTTGAATAGCATGTTGTTGCCCAACATCAACATTGCTTTGGACTGTTTGTGCACTATTCAGCTATCTCTTCTTATTGGATCAACTTTTTTTAGGGAGATATTTTGTACTTAATGCTTTGTTTATTCCATAGCTTTAGGGGCTGATGTTTCTAGCTTTCTAACTCTTGTAATATATATATGTAATGTGGAACATCAATGAGAGGCAGATTTGAATGTTGAAAGCTTGAGCTTTGTGCTTATTGAGAGTTTGGATAGTAAAATCCGAAATTTCTTCTTTTGGTTAAGGACTGAACTTAATCTCGAAATCCTTGAGTTAAGTGAGTAAAGCTTAACCTAAGAGAGAGTTAGGATAATAAGTGAGTTAAGCTAATTAAAATTACTCTCAAAACCCTTCTAATAAGTTTATAGGTGAATGAAGCCTCAAAACCGATTTAGAACCCTTAAGTGGAAGTAAGTGAGTGAAGCTTATCAAGCTTAAGTTACATTTTCATTTACGATTTCGCACCAATGGTACGAAATCGGAGCGTACCAAGATTATTAAGGATGGCTCACATGATCATCCTAAATCCTAATTTATTATCACCTATTCTACATAACAAGACCCGTTGGATATGGCTCATATCATGGATTAGGATAACTTGTTAGAAGTTTAACTAAGTACTAATCTTAATTAGTTTTTGTAATAATTAGTTATGTAGAAAGTAGAATGGAAGTGAAGACGTTCACATTCATCCGGAGATTCTGGCGCAGCGAAATCGTTTTGGTTATTATTAGCAATCTACAAATTATTTTCCAGTGAATATTTATTTGTTGGATTTCTAACTTCATGAAGTTTCATCCTACCAAATTTGGTGAGATTTCATGAAGAAAGAAAGTCGTAGTAGCCTTTCAATTGAGACGTCAATTCTGGATCAGTTTTGCGGTTTTGTAAAACCGAGTTTATTTTGTTTTGCTTTAAGTTGTAAAGGGACGTGCAATCAGTTGGATGGGAATGCAGCAAGCTAAGGTGACTCATGGAAGATCTTGGGTTTTCCTTCCAAGATAAAGAAACTTCCCACATGAATAGCATGTTGCTGCCCAACATCAGCCTTGCTTTGGACTATTGGAGCACTATTCAGCCATCCATTCTTATTGAATCAACTTTTTTTTGGGAGATATTTTGTAGTTAATGAGTTGTTTATTCCATAGCTTGAGGGGATGATGTTTCAACCTTTCTAACTCTTGTAATATATATATGTAATGTGGAACATCAATGAGAGGCAGATTTGAATGTTGAAAGCTTGAGCTTTGTGCTTATTGAGAATTTGGATAGTAAAATCAGAAATTTCTTCTTGTGATTAAGGAGTGAACTTAGTCTCGAAATCCTTGAGTTAAGTGACTAAAGCTTAACCTAAGAGGGAGTTAGGATAATAAGTGAGTTAAGCTAATTAAAATTACTCTCAAAACCCTCCTAAATAAGTTTCTAGGTGAGTGAAGCCTCGAAACCGATTTAGAACCCTTAAGTGGAGGTAAGTGAGTGAAGCTTACCAAGCTTAAGTTACGTTTTCATTTACGATTTCGCATCAATGGTACGAAATAGGACCGTACCAAGATTATTAAGGTTGGCATACATGATCATCCTTAATCCTGATTTAGTATGTAATGTGGAACATCAGTGAGAGGCAGATTTGGTTGTTTAAACTTGAGCCTTGTGCTTTGAAACTTTTGGAGTGTAAAATCCAAAATTTCTTCTTGTGATTAAGGAGTGAACTTAATCTCGAAATCCTTGAGTTAGGTGAGTAAAGCTTAAACTAAGAGAGAGTTAGGATAATTAGTGAGTTAAGCTAATTAAAATTACTCTAAAAACCCTCCAAAATCAGTTTCTAGGTGAGTGGAGCCTCAAAATCGATTTAGAACCCTTGAGTGGAAGTAAGTGAGTGAAGCTTATCAAGCTTAAGTTACTTTTTCATTTACAATTTTACATCAACTAGTATCAGAGCTCCAACCTCTAAGTCCTCTTGGCACATAGACGTTCTTGGAGAAGAAGGAAAACCACAAAAAAGAAGCAAAAGGAAGCAACCCGTAAGAGACAGATTTTTGAGGTAATTTTGAACGCGAGGTTCTCGCATCTCAGATCGTGGTTTTGGGTGATTATTTTTTTGAGAGTTGTTATTTTTATGTCTATTTTTGGCCTGTAAAATTTCATAACTTGTGGTGGTCATTTGCTAGCATAATCAGCGAGTTTTTTTTAAGTGGTCTAAAACCAGATTAATCTGGACCAGTTTTAAGAAAATTGAAACGGCAATCAACTGAGTTCGAATTTTTGAATCAAACTTTAGTCTTGTGTTTGAGACATATAGGGCTACAGGTATACCAAAATTCATTCAATTTGGAGTTGTATTGATTAATTTTTTAAGTTCAAACTTTTGGTGAAAATTCTGGGCAATTTCTAGGCAAAATGTTTTGTTTTTCTTCTGTTTGTATTCATTGTAATAGTAATTCACCTTGAACTTCTATAAGTTGTATTGTTGTTCATATGGATGTACTAATTAAAGCTTTTGCACGGATGCAAGAAGCTAATCAAAAGGTTCGATTCTTGAGGCAATAAATGCAAGAAGATAAGAAGCAAAAACTTCACAAGAAGAAAGCGTCTCTATTAGTAAAGAAGCTTCAATCGAAAGGAGAAAGTGAAGTTAGTGCTGAACAAGAAGAAGAAGAAAACACAATTGTGTATGAATTGGATGCAAAAACAAACGAGGAAGTGGAGGTAGAAAATCCTAATCTAAGGGAAGTCTTATTGGAGGTTGTTGTCATGGAACAACTACCACCAACCCAAGCACCACAAAATGATGCAGCACCAATTCTAAAGAGCATGGAGGTGAGCAAGAAAGATTATGCACAACCTTCAAGCTCCAACAATAGAATTCGAGGTCGGATTTTTTTTGAAGACAAAGAGAATGGTACGAAATAGGAGTGTACCAAGATTATTAAGGATGGCTTACATGATCATCCTTAATCCCTATTTAGTATCACCTATTCTACCTAACAAAATCCATTGGATATGGCTCATATCATGGATTAGGATCATTTGTTAGAAGCTTAGCTAAGTACTAATCTTAATTAGTTTTTGTAATAATTAGTTATGTAGAAAGTAGAATAGAAGTGAAGACGTTCACATTCATCCGGGGATTTTGGCGCAGCGAAATCGTTTTGGTTATTATTTGCAATCTACAAATCATTATCCAGTGATTATTTTTTTGTTTGATTTCTAATATCCTGAAGTTTCGTCATACCAAATTCGGTGAGATTTCATGAAGAAACAAAGTTGTAGTAGCCTTTCAATTGAGACGTCAATTCTGGATCAGTTTTGCGGTTTTGTAAAACCGAGTTTATTTTGTTTTGCTTTAAGTTGTAATGGGACGTGCAATCAATTGCATGAGAATGCAGAAAGCTAAGGTGACTCATCAAGGATCTTGGGTTATCCTTCCAAGCTAAGGAAACTTCCCACTTGCATAGCATATTGCTTCCCAACATTAGCCTTGTCTTGGACTGTTTGAGCACTATTCAGCCATCCCTTCTTGTTGGATCAACTTTTTTTACGGGAGATATTTTGTGATTAATGCTTTGTTTATTCCCTAGCTTTAGGGGCTGATGTTTCAAGCTTTCGAACTCTTGTAATATATATATGTCATGTGGAACATCAACGAGAGGCAGATTTGGTTGTTTAAACTTGAGCCTTGTGCTTTCAAACTTTTGGAGTGTAAAATTCGAAATTTCTTCTTATGATTAGGAGTGAACTTAATCTCAAAATCCTTGAGCTAAGTGAGTAAAGCTTAACCTAAGAGAGAGTTAAGATAATTAGTGAGTGAAGATAACTAAAATTACTCTCCAAACCCTCCTAAATCAGTTTCTAGGTGAGTGAAGCTTCAAAACCGATTTAGAACCCTTAAGTGGAAGTAAGTGAGTGAAGCTTATCAAGCTTAAGTTACGTTTTCGTTTACGATTTCGTGTCACCAAGATTGAGCGTTTTCCCTGGATACGCTCCGGCATTCATCCCTTTTTCGTTTCCTTCTGCAAAACTGGAGTGTTGGTTTCGGGTAGGAGCATGAGCTTTCCATTGGGGCAGCAGCTATGGAGAATAGAATCGAGCGAGAAGTGCTCCTTCACTAGATAGCATGCAACTTTGAGGCTTCAAATCACTTAGAAACCTGTAGAATGGGGCAAAACAAACTACGAGGGAACACAACTGTGTAATAACAAGGCTCCACACACATACAATTGAACGCCAAACCTACAATAATGAGCTTTGGAACAATTAAATGACTCAAGAACGCGAAAGCAAGAAAAAAAGGTAAAAACTAACAAATATGTGTCGATCTATGCTTAAAAGGCACCTAAAACCCTACACTGAATGAGCTTCAAAGTTCATTCATCAACTTCCCCAAACTTGAGGGTTGCTTGTCACCCAAGCAAACACAAAGACACAAATTTGAAAGATAGAAAGGACATAAAGGATAGATCCCAACATGTGCATGAAAATCATTCTCAACTTATCTCATAGCTCAGTTGCATGTCTCGTCATACGGAAGAACATTCGTGATTGAGAACGGGGCAAGGGGGAATACAACGGGGGGCGAAAACGACGTGGACTCCAAGATACATGGTATCGAACTACTCACTGGGTCAACCTATCAAATTTGCTCACCAATTGCTCGACCCCTCAGATTGTGACGACCACCACTATTAGAGTCAAAGAATTAACTCAACCATAGCCATCTTGAGGGACCATCACTACTACAACAGTGGAATAAGAAACACAAGATAGAGAACGCTCAACTTGGATAAGCATTATCTACAACTATAGAGAACGCTTTTCTTGTATAAACTTTTTCCAAGGAAAAGAATACAAAACGCTTTACACACCTACCTGTTTTCTTTGTTTTTAATTTGATAAAGAATTTTTTAATTTATAGATTTGGTAGGATACAAATGGCTTTATATATTAATCGCTTAATAGTGTCAATGCTATATGTAGAGTATAACATTAGCCCAATCCCCAACAACTTCGAACCTTCTTCCGTGAAACCTCCCGTTCCCTTCTCCCCCCACCCCCCTCTCTCTAACAATATCAAATCTTCTCCGATGAAACTTTCCCTTTAATTTTCCCCCACTCTTTGTTTATATATTCATCTATATCCATCATAATTTCTTGTAGGAAAATATAGATGCATATAGTGGAATTTCAGGAAACAATTTCCTAACATCTATCATAAGATCGCAAACATAATCAAACACATGAATCATTCAAAATGGATTAAATATCAAACCTTTGTAGCGTGATTTCCCTGTTGTATGCAAGCTTTGAAGATCCGAGAGCCCCAAGTGTTGCTCCTCTCATTAGTCCACGAGCACCAGTTGAACACCAACATTTGCTAGAATGGAAGAGAAGAAATTATATTGCTTTTGATAGTATAGGCGCCGGTTAACTTTTATAGTTTAGGGTTTCTCAACCTATCTCTTTTGTGAAAATAAACTGCTTAATGAATTGATCACCTAAACCCTAATATTATATCCTATATATAATAGAAGAGTCATAGGCTAGTTAGGAGAGCCAATTCTCCTCCTATTCCCCTTATAGCCTGCCCAACCCAAATCCTAAATGGATTTGGATAGTTTTGTCCAACTTGTGCTACAACGTGTGTCATAGGATTAATCTATTTTAGTTATAGGCCCAATCAATATTGTCCTATTTATCATATTTATTCTCTAGCAAGAAAATACGATTACTAAAATAATTAACTTTATTATCTTCATAATGTAATAATTCCTAATTATATTTAATAATTGCCGGGATGTCAAAGGATATATTCTTTCAATCTCCCACTTGTCCGAAGACAAGAGCGCAATGTTTAATTCCTTAAGTCACTTAATGCCAAATTTGATAACACCATGTTATTCTCAAATTTTTGTTCCTTGATCGATGACTTCGAACTGCTCAAATAAGGATTAACTCTTTAATCCTATTCCACATGGCCATGCAATTTTTCAGTTCTCGCTCATCAAGAGGCCCAGACAGCATTCCTATTTAATAAGAGGACTTAGCACTCTTGTATGACCATAACTCCCACTCAATTCTTAGCCCACCTGATCACTGCATTTATAACCTCCTTTTACGGCGCGGCGTTTAACAGTGACAATGTTAAACTAATTATATTGTGGTTATTAAGACATAGTCATGTCTAAAGAATTCACTAAATATAGTAGTTTGAGTCTACTTATAGAATCTAATTAGGTCAAGTCTCAATGTATCACATATACATCCATAATAATCAATTAGACATCTCTATGTCTCCATAGCCCATGGAACTACGCTATCAATTAATTACATACTAGTCTTTTAAATAAATCACTTATGTCCAATTTAGTGATTTAGACTAGGGACTTTAGAAAAATTGTGATTTCAGTTCACTTTATAGGGTTCCATTATCAAAACTTTTTCAATAATCCTATTTGAAAACACAAAATATTTGGCTATTTTATTTAATACTAAACCAAACAATTAAATAAGAAACAAAGTCAACAACAAACCCAAAACCCCAACGCACGATACAACGTGCTGCGTGCATCACCATACACACGCTGAATTAATTCCAGCCAACACCGGCACACTACGACCACTAGGACAACAGCCGAAAACGGACGTCGCGTCACACAACAGCCTTGCCGGCCAGCCACGCTCTAGCAAACGCTGACAGCAAAAACCGGTCACCATCACACACACCCACGAAAACGCACACCCCGAGTGGCACCCACCAGTCCTGACTGGTCGTCCCATACCGCGTTGCCCGCCGGTCTCGTCGGTCATCCGTAGGCCGCCAGCAGTCGTCGGCAGCAAGGCTTTCCAACGCGCGACAGTAGACTGAGCCACTACTCGTTAAACGTGCGTGGTTCAGTCACTGCCTTCCGGCCGTGACTCCGCCGCCTTCTGCCCGCCAGATTCCGGTACACCTTTGCCAGCCACTGTGGCACCACCCTCACCGGTGGTCCACCCATCCATGGTTGTCTTTCCTTTTAATTTATGTAACAATTACTTAAAAGTTAAACTAATCTTTATTCAACAATTGTTTAAAGATTAAGGATTTAATTAGGTTTATAATTCTAAAATTAGGGCAGAAAATTTTGAATCATTCAACAAATCTTAACCAAATTTTTAGGTTTGTTGAAATTAGATTTGAATGCATAATCTTAATCAATAAATCTAACAAGAATCCAAAATTAGGGCAACAACTCAAATTATATCTAAAAAATTAAGAAAATTAACAATTAAATTCTGAAAAATCCAAAAATAATTTTTAGGGTCATATACTGAATTATAATAACAAATAAAATTAAATATTTTAATTGTTATCCTTAAAATTTATGAATAATCAAATTAAATATAAAATTTAACCAAAATTCACAAATAATATGATAAAATTCAAAAATTAGTGGGAAAAATAAAATTATTTTCAGCCATCATATTATTCTAGATTTAGGTGGGTGATGAATATTAGATTTATTTAACAAATAACCATCAAATCTTTTAATTGTGAACAAATTATTTCCATGATTAATCAAATTAAACAATAAATAATTTTAAATCAAACAATTATATTTATAAAAATCCGAAAATTTTGGAGTGAATTAACCCATTTATTTCGTCCATAATATAAAAAATTCAAAACTTTATAAAATTATTTGAGCATAAATCACAAATAAATCAATTATTTACAATTTCCAAACAATTAATATCAAATATCAATTATGCAAATTCAAGCATAAATAAATCCTCCCTTAATTGAATAAAAATAATAACTTTGCATAAATTAACATGATCATATGAATATTATGAATTAGGCAAAACTGATACCACTATAGGACAATATAGATGCATATAGTGGAATTTCATCGCAAACATAATCAAACAAATGAATCATTCAATAGGGATTAAATATCAAACCTTTGTGGCGTGATTTGCCTGTCAGAGGGAATAGTTTAAGGTTTCTCAAGGTCTCTCTTTTGTGAAAAGAAACTGCTTAATAAATTGATCACCTAAACCCTAATATTATATCCTATATATAATAGAAAAATCATAGGCTAGTTAGGTGAACCAATTCTCCTCCTATTCCCCTTATGGCCAGCCCAACCCAAATTCTAAATGTTTTTGGATTGTTTTGTCCAACTTGTGCTACAATGTGTGATCTCATATGATTCATCTATTTTGTCCTATTAATCATATTTATTCTCTAGCAAGAAAATGCGATTACTAAAATATTTAACTTTATTATATCGATAATGTAATTCCTATTTATATTTAGTAATTGCCGGGATGTCGACATATTCCTTCATTTCGTGCTCCAACTCTAGAAAAATAATTCCGTTGGTTTTGGGATTCCGAAAGTGAGAAGATCGGATCGAGCGCATTTTATCTAACTTCTTCCGCCCTCTTGTTTTGGCAGACAGTCGACGCATCTGCGGCAAACGACACCATTGCAGGTTTTCTTCGTTCACTTCTTGAGTACATCGTCATCTTTGTGTTTATGGAAACTGAATTTGTATTTCATTCTTAGGTGGGAGTGTGCGACAATTGGAATACAGAGTTTAGCTTAAAGGAGGAGAAAGAAAAGTATGTATGTGTGCATTATTGAATGGAGTTAAAGACAAACGTAGGTGAAGCATTATCGAAGAAATGGAATTCAAGCCTTCACTGTGAGGAAGTTGTGTTGCATATTACTGTTCCTATCTTTTACTTGCAGTTCTTCATGATTTTGCAATTTTTTTTTTCTGTAAATCAATAATTTCATGAGAGTAATTAATTAAAGATAAAATCTACATGGTATCCCCCAACTTTTAGGTTTTCTACATGGTAGCACTTCTTAAGTTTTTTTTTATACTTAGTGGCCCCGAACTTTTATTAACGTTAATTCCGTAGCCCTCTTAAGTGAATTCCGTTAAGATGTCGTTAGGTTTGACATTTATTAGTCTGGCACGCAAATTGAGACATTTTTCGACACCCAAAACAAGTATTTTTGGTCACTTTATGACAATCTTGACCTGAATCAAGCCCTTAAGGGCCAAATTTTCCCTCTAAAGCTACACTGAGACGTTTCCATGCACGTAAATCAAGGTAATTTTGGTTGCTTTTTGTTAATTTTATGACATGCAAATTCCACTCAACCTATGTTTAGGGGGGAATTTTTCCCTTAAGACCTCGATTTGAGGTCGAAATTGACAAAATACGGCCCAAATACCTCAAATTTCCGTGTTGGAAGCCGTCTGGATTTGCGTTTTAGAAAATTTATCGATTGTATGGCGAGAAAAACTACTCAATCTAGGTTTAGGGGGCAATTTGGCCTTAAGGGCTTAATCTGAGATCAAAATTGTCCAAAAATGACCAGAAATACTCGTTTTGAGTGTCCAAAAACGTCTCGACTTGCCTGCCAGACTAATAAATGTCAAAACTAACGACAAATAAATGACATTCACTTAAGAGGGCTACGGAATTAACGTTAACAGAATTTCGGGGTTACCAACTATAAAAAAAATTAAGAAGTGTTACCATGTAGAAAACCTAAATGTTGGGGGCTACCATGTAGAATTTCCTTTAATTAAATGTTCCTAGTTTGGTATTCGTATTCGTGCAGTTCTTCACTTTGAGAAAGTATAAAATCATCCCCTCAAAAATAAAAATAAAGTATAAAACCAATAGTCCGTAGTGACTCAAAAATAGGTTGAGTATATTGAATGGCGTGATTTAAGGGATCATGGGCATCATGGAATTGAAGAGATTTAAAATAAGGATTTTAGGATTAACTTTTTTAATTAAAAAAAGGAAGAACATAATACAGTTGTCTAATGCAACTGTTCTCTATTATTAAGGCAAACAAACTGATTTTAGGAAGAGAATAGAAACCGGTCATGTTAAACAACCGTTTTCTATAACTGGGTATATAGAACTCCTCTTCCAACCGTTCTGTAAACTTTATAGAGCATTTAGCTGATGAACGATCCTAAGGCTTTTTATAAGCCTATTTTAACAGTTCTTTTTTCCCTTTTTGTAGTAGTGTACCATGAGCTAAATCTATTTTTGGGTTTTTTAAAGATTGGTAACAAATCTAAAGTTTAAGATAGTTAAAAGATTGACAAAATAAATTAGCAAAGCAAATAAAGGAGGTAAATATAGGATAAAGAAACAAGGGGAATAGGGAATTCACCAACAAATAATTCAAGAATTCAACATCAAAGTCAAGGGGAAACTAATGGGGGATTAGGGTCTTTGCAGGGTTGTAAAGTTGGCTAGTCTTGGGCGTGGAAAATTTTGGAATTGTGGTGCTATAAGGTTTCTAGTGGAGTTAAAGAGACAAAAAGGGGCAAGAGAATCTAGGAGGAGCCATGATGCAACAAAATAAATTCGTGAGCCCCTGAGCCAAACACAACTAGAAGCTAGGAGGACTCGTGATACGACTCCTTAGGAAATGAACAAAAGGAAATAACATTATTCTAATTAGAAGGAGTTCTGTACCCTATTATTTTTTTCTTTTCTCTTTTTTTTTTTTGTAAAATAGCTAACTAATGTACATTATAGTGAGGAATCAAAAGATGAGATTCCTTCATAATAAAGAACTATTTTTGTGTTTTTTTTTCTTTCTCGATCTTATTTTTTGAATTACCTCAATGGTGGAGGCAATGCAAAGCAATGAAAAATAAAGTAAAATTAATAAGATGTCGTTGGGCCAAACAAAGCATCAAATCGTCCACGAGCCAAGATTATCAAGTCTCTTAGTATCTTAAAGATGTACTCCACTAGTAGGAATTATTCTAAATAGTGACTAGAGATGTAGGTTCCAAAAAGAAGGCAAAATGGCTAAAAAAGGGTTCAAAAATTGGAAAAATCAATACAAGGTGAGGCTATTTGGCTAACTAGTTATCCTAGAATCAAAATGAACGACCACTTTCCTCCCTCCTAGTGGTCCATTGTGCGGGATATGGTCTTGAACAAGTAGACCCTAATACGCCGAATCTATAAAGAGGGTCCCGAACGAAACTACGGGGTTTTGGCAAGATTTTCAAGGCTATATACTAATCTTGGTGTTTTCATTCCCTCTCCCATGCTAACCATGCACACGACTCAAACAAATAACCTAAGACTCGACTTTAAAAACATCATTGGAGTCGAAAAGAAGAGCCAAGACACAAAAACATCAAATACTAACAAAAACAAACAAAAATGAAAATGACTCGACGCAAAAAAGAAAAATAAAAAAATGAAAAGAAGAAAACAAACATAAAAAACAACAAACATTAATAGCTTAGTGAAATCAAAAGGAAGACAACTACCTATGAATGTCAATTCGGATTTAGGGAATTGAATTTTTGGGATTTGGATTTTTGGGAAGCAAAGAGGGGAACACAAAAACACAAGAGCAACATCTCAAACTCAAGCAATGAACAAGCAGCCAACATGAAAACTTCTAATCCTACCCCCCCCAAAAAAAAAGGTTAAGGTGAGCTGGTGCTCTAGTGTGGAAGCTAAGGGTAGTTCACAAAATACAGAGGACTATGTGGTTCCCAACTGCTCGTAAAGCCAATCAGAAACTTACCCATAGTCTCGGGGTTATATTCCCAAGCATTAGGTTCGAGGGTATGGGGGTAAGCGGGGTCACCCATATGGGTCACTTACCCCGGGACATGTCAATTAGACCCATATAGGGTGTTAGCCGGGTATTAGGGAAGGTCATATTGGGGAACAATACCTTATTAAGCTTGGATTCAATTCAATCTGCTCAAGCCTAGAGTATATATCAAGAATGGCTTGGTTGACATCGGTGGAGGGTGAGGAGGTGAAGAGGATGCGCCTAGGACAAAGAGCCCTAAGGATTAAGCTTGGGCTGCCTTAGCCCTTGCCACGACAAACTCATTTTGCTCATCATCGGGGTCTAAGTCACATGAGGGAAGGTCAACCTAAAGCTCATGCGACTGTGACAAGTGGTGTAGGTGGTTTTAGGCAGATAACAATAGTGCATTCCTTGGGCCCTTCAACTAAACTTGTTTTCATTTCTTATATTTCTTGTGAAGTTGAAGGATCGAAGGGCCTCGATGTCCATGGATGGGTTTGGGTCAAACGGCTTACATGCCTCAATTAGGTCTCCAAAGACTAGCTCCCTAGAATGCCAAGATATTATACCACCCATATGAATGCTTCCTTTGGTCTATCTAATTTTCACGCAACAAGAAAGAAATAACTAGCCAAAGTTCACCTCAAAGAAGATATCTAGGCTTATGGTCGCGTAAAGGGTGACTAGCTCCTCAATATTTACCTTATGATGCTCGCCCTTAGGCTAAAGAACATACAAGAAAAGTCTATAGAGCACACGAATGGTTGGAGTGATGATGTGATTGGGATAAGAATTGAGGGACACAAAGTTGTCCACATTGGAGATTTCTTTCCACCATCGCACTTGGTTATAATCTCTTGGTGGGGTTAGTCGGAGAAAGGCATGAGGATTTTGTTTTCTACCCCAATATCTCATTCAATCTCTCTAAAGAGATGGTTTGTGGTTTGTTGAATAGCCGGAATGAGATATCAACTTCGGGTGGGCTAATGTCCTCCTCCAAAGTGACCACCACTTGAAGGGTGGAAAGAAAGTCAAAGGTGAGTCTTGCAATAGTCTTGGATTGCTCAATATTAAACTTAGTCCAACCAATGCGGTCAAGTAACTAGTTCATATCACCATGGATGCCTAGTTGCCAACAAGAACTTTGGTCGTAAAATTTGGTTCCCACTAGATTTCTTTTAGATAATTCCTTCCAGATAGGCTTACATGCTTTAGGTAAGACTAGGTCAGGGACAACTATGGGTTCCGGCTCGGGTTGTGAACGGAAACCGAAAGCTCTATTGGTATTTCTAGGTCTCTTGTTACCTATCATGGTCAAGAAAATGCAATGCATAACTCGATAATATGACTCAAAAACAACCACAAGACTACAACACAATAACAATCTAAGACCTCGAAACCAATTTATAATTTCCACGAACCTGAGACTTTAAACAGCAATTCACGAAATCAATTCAACCAAACACAAAACTTAAAATTGCAATAATATCAACAACAATAAAACCAACTAGGCAAGTAAAGCGCAAAAATCAAGCAAACATTGAAATTGAAGAAGCAAGACCCGTAGGTTTGAGAGAGAAGACCAGTTTCAAGCAGAATTGTTACCCTTGATGCGTTAAACTTGTATGCATTCCTAAATTAAGATGCTTTAGAACAACTGCCCTTTGAGGCTGGGAATGCATTAACAATTTATAGATGGAAACATTAGCATTTACTTCTTTCATGCGCTTGATAGCATCATCTTCCTTGTTACTTTCGTCTGTCATTGGCTTTTTGCCCTTTTCCTTCCTTCTCAATACCTCCAAAGGATTTTCATCCTCCAAATGGGATGGTTTAAAGTGGCGGCCTGCTCTAGTCAAATGAGAGATATCCACATACTCCTCATCACTAAGATCGCCGAGGCAGATGGGGCGCCGATATGTATTTGGAGTGGTGGAATGTCCTCCAGTGTTTTTCTCCACAATTGTTAAGACTGAAAAGGCATCTTCATCAGCATCAGAGTCCAAAATTAAGAAGGCACCATCATAATCCAAAGTTCCACACATGTCAGAGAATGAATCTTTGTTGAGAGTGAAGCTGGGGTCTTTACAAGGCATCATTTTGACTTTTTCTTGAGTGGAATAGTCATATACTATGCACCTGTAACCTACGACTATCGGCATTTTATACATTTGAGGAACTATCTTGCGGATTAACTGAACTGGATTGCATTCGTCCAAAGCAGCAGAGATGGCATTAATGGCGAATGAGGGTTTATGATTAGGAAGGGGGATTTTTGTGATGTTAGGCTGAGAGTCATTGGGTTTATTGGAGATGGAAAGTTTTTCATCATTCACAAGGTTTTGAATTTGATGCTTTAGAGCCGTGCAGTTTTCAGTATTATGCCTCGGGTTTGATGGTATTCACAGTTTTGATTTGGGGTACAACTAGGGTAAGGATTTTTAGGAGGTGGGCGTGGATTCAAGGGTTGAATGAGATTGGCCTATTTTAACTTGGAGAGAGCTTGGGAATAAGTCATGTTCAAAGGAGTAAAGTTCCTTTGTGGTCGCAACTGGAATGCAGACGATGCGCCAATGGCGTGGATCGCATTAGTTGTCTTAGGAGCTGCTGAATCATTGTTTCGAGGTCTTTTGTTATTTCCAAATTTTGCATTATAAGTAGTGACGCCAATACGTTCATCTTTCTTGATGTCAAATAAAGTTCCCGTAGCAATTAAAGCTTTGAAAGTCGGGAAATACTGGTATGTCATATGCTTCTGATAGATAGGAAGAAGGTTTTTCACAACCATTTGCAGCTGTTCCTCTTTATTAGGCCTACTCATCATTTTGGAAGCCTTGTTTCTTGATCGAGTGATAAATGAAGAAAATGTCTCATTGAGGTTTTGAGAAGTGGTCTCCAGATCCCTTCTAGTAACTTCAATTTGTTCACTATACTTGTATTGGTTTGAGAACTCTCTGACTATGTTAGCCCAAGTGGATTTCTTTGTATTTTCAAGGTTGAGGAACCAATGTGCTGCAGCACCATCTAAATATTGTTGAAACAGTTGGGCCATCAAGGATTCTTCCACTCCCCAGGGACTCATTGCCCCCACATACATTTTCAGGAAATTGGTGGGGCTACCGGTCCCATCAAACCTTGTCAGATTAGGCATTTTGAAACCATGGGGTAATCGTGCCTTCGGGAAAAGAGTTAATCCATGAATATCCATCCATGGTTCAGCCTTAGTCATGCCTTTTAAGACTTCTTTAAGCTTAACTACTTCTTCCTTGAGTTTAGTGGGAATTTCTAGCTCATTCTTCAGAGGCTCGAGATGAAAAGGTGAAGCTACTTCCGACTCCGGAAGAGGAGGCATCTGGGCGCTTTGGCGCATTATGCCTAGCACAGTTTGTTCAATATTATCCTGTCGGTCGAGCATGGCCTGGACTAGTCCTCGGAGCTCAGTCATTGGATCAAGTGGAGGGGTAGAGTTCTGTTGGTGCTCGTTGTTCAGAATTTCAGACATGTTGTTGAGACGTGTAGCAGAGAATACAGCTGGTGTAGATAAGGATGATAGTATTACTGACATAAAACGTTCACTATGGTCAGAACTTCGGCGAGTCAGCCTAGATCCTGAGCGGGCCCATGCAGAGTTCCTGTGAAATGAGATGAAAAGTTAACACGAAAATTTTTCCAGACTTTGTTTCTTCTTTTTTTTTCTCTCTTTTTTTTTTTTTTTTTTTTTTTTTTTTTTTTTTTTGCAGGGAATGAAAGAAATGATATATTTTGAAATTTCTCTCTCCTTTTTTTTTACCCCAATTTCAGTTATCATTTATTAAAAGGTGTAAAACCTTGACTCTATCATTTGTTTTGAGATTTTTCAATAAATTTCTTTGACTTGTTATATTTTTTTTAGACTTGAACCTTTTATTTACATTTTAAACTGCCGCTCTTTGACTCATTTGTTTTGGGATAACACAAACATTTTTCAAAATCAATTTGATAACATCCTTCCATTTCCTGCTGCTATAGAAATAAGAGAAAAGAGGTATAATGAGGCATGTGTCCTCATTTTGGCAAATTATAATGCCCCATATATCGTTCTTCTATGTAGTGGTCTACATCTATTGACTGCATCTATGTGCCGAAACCACAAAACAAAGTATTAAATGCAAAAGGGGCCGCACCCGAAGGTTGCCTACGTATCTCTATAAGTGGATTTTGATTTGGGAAAGAATTTTTTTTCGGTAATGATTTTTTTTTAATGGAGAATCAGGCCCAACGTAGTTCTGATATTTAATTTTTTTTTTGCAGCTGCACTCAAAAAATAAGTTGCCTACGTACGCCTTTTAGTACATTACATAGTAAAGAAACTAAGATAGATGCATTACAAAAAAAATTTGTTGTTTTTTTTAGGGGATCAAGCCGCACGTAGCTCTACATACAAAATACAATATAAAAGCAATTAAATGATTCAAGTACTTCTCAAACTTTTTAGACTTCAGTTTGCCGGGCGCCAAGCCATATGTTCTCCTGTTTGAATATGTCTATTCCACCTCTTAGGATTATACTAATGTGAAGTACTCGAGTTCTTCTCAACCTATTTCGGAATTCAGTTTGCTAGGCGCCAGGTCATGTATTCTCCTGTTTGAATACGTCTGTTCCACCTCTTAGGATTAGACTAATTTGAAGTACATGAAATGTACACAAGAACAATGTTAGTCAATGACTGATGAATTTTTTCCTTAAAAAGGTAAGCACACATTTTTTACAGGACACTTGTGATAAATAAACATGAATACTCTTAATATTTCAAAAATTATTTTGACAACAATTCAGCTACACTTAATGATTACTGAAATATTAACCGACTGAAAACGGACTGAGGGATTTTTTGAAGTTCTTTTTTTTCACATTATTCAATAACTGAAGTAAATAAAGGACATTTGTGCATTGATCCTTGTGTCCTAGAAGTCAACTAAAAGGTGATTAATTTAAGGAGATATTATGTTAAAGTGGTCTCGAGTCACTTCCATTGTGTCCATCGAGGGTGGACGCTCCTGACAGAGCCAGTCGCAATAGCTCGCAGATGCAGGTTTTACGCCCTTAATTCATTAATTTGTCATTCTAAAATTCTGACCCTTGCCAATAGACAGAGGTATCAGACCTAATAAGAAAATGGTTAAAAAAAGTGCACGTGTATGGATCGATAAACTACTAAGCACACGTAATTTTCACATAAGCATGCTATATACAAAAATTAAATTATGAATAGCCATGATTAACTTCTTTATTATATATACATATGGAAAATAACGCATTGTTCAGGTTTTAAACCTCATATACTTCTAGTGGAAGTATTATGTATCCAGTGAAGTCGCCAGCCTGCAGTATCCGATTTTTTACTGTCTTAATTAACTGTCTGAATCCCACGAAAGTCACTCATTGAACTTTGAGTTTTAGAAAACTTGGAAGTCGCCACCCTATTAATGTCTGAATATGGACAGATTTATTTAATAAATCGTTTTAAAATCAATTTCAAGAAAAATCATTTAAAACGATGATGACTTCGAATGGATAAGGCTTTTTGAAAATTGGTCTTTCTTACCATGAGATAGGGTTCGGGGTTTAGGTTAAGAGGTGCGAACGTCTGAAACTCGTCTCCTCTTCCGTTCTAAAGAACGGGCTCTTACTAAATGCATTATTTTCCATTTTAAAGTAATCATGGCTATTAAAAAGAAAATCACATAATTTGCACATATACACATTAACCATTTTTATTTAGGACCAATATATCATTTGTACATGGTAGGTTTGAGCACTGAAGTTGCACTACATACCAATCATTGCGGGATTAGAATACACTCATGGATCAAAACCGTCGTAGTTCGAGCATATGTCTCACCCTAAATAGCCAATTCCACTGGGGAAACAAGAGGGGGAAATAGATTATGAATAATTCACTTTAAGAATTAAGCAAATATGTTTGAAATGAGGTAATCACTCCAATTAGTGATTAAAATGGGATTATGATAATCGCTTTAATTAGTGATTAAATATGAAGGATTAAGATAATCACCTTAATTAGTGATTAATAAGGAAGGAAGTAAGTAATCACCCTAATTAGTGATTAAATTAGAAAGATAATTACCATGATTAGTGATTAACAATGAAGGTTAGGAAATAATCACCCTAATTGATGATTATTAAGGTTTAAGATAATCACTCTAATTAGTGATTAAATATGATGAAAGGTTAAGCTAATCACCCTAATTGGTGGTTAATCAAGGTTTAAGATAATCACCCTAATTAGTGGTTAAATGAGGAAAATAATTATCCTACTTAACGATTATTAGAGTTTGAAATAATCACTCTAATTAGTGATTAAAAATGACAAGAATAATCGTCTTAATTAACGATTATTAGGGTTTTAAGGTAATCACTCCGATTAGTGATTAAAAGAAGTTTGTGTCAACCGCTCTAATTAGCGATTAATCGGGGATTCAAATAACCACCTTAATAGTGATCACATTTATGATTTTCGAGAGGTCTTAGAAGGTTTGCTTCCTAATTGAAGGCTTTTGAGAAATAATCTTAATTGAAGATTATTAAGTCATTTGCTGAGAAATGATCGATTTGAGATTGAATTAAGAGATTTATGTTTGGCTTATTGGAATTTGACCATTTAAAGTGAGACACGTGAAACGCCCTAAATTCAATTTGGAGATCATAATTACCGATCTAATTATGTAAAATTATATAATTAATCCATTTGAATATGGAGAATACATATTTAAAATGTAAGATGGATCATCATACAATTTAACTTTGTTAGATTTGCAATTTTTCCTCTTAATTGAGACTGGGTCATTTGATTCATATACTATGATATATTGGCCCAACATGCAATATTTGCAACATTGGTTGCTCATTTTATTCAAAAGAGTTGTCGAATTATTTATGAAAATTATGCATAAACATCTCCATGTTTTTTTTATTAATTGAGTGATGCAACAATTATTTACAAAGAATCATTATTACAACAAATTGTACAAAACCTATGATGTATACAGATCTTCAATTTTGATCTTCACCATGATGCTCCTTGATCTTCACCTCCTTGAATGGGCTTTGAAATTCATGTTTATTTATACACTTGTGAAAATTAAAGATTAATTAACCTCCTTGATTTTGATTTTTTATGACAATTTTATTGATTTTTATTTACATGATAAAATGAGTCATTCTAAGATAAATTTAAGGAATTCACGATTTTTTATTCACATTTTTTGTATGAAAAGAAAACATTTTTATGAAAGTTGAGTTAATCACTTTATTTCATTTTCCAGATTGCCTTTTTGTTCTTATAATGACTTACAAAAATCATAACTTTCTGTACAAAGTGTTAAATTGAGCATATGAGACATCTATGGATAGATCAGTGAGTTCTTTATGTTGTCTCAAAATTTCACAAGTTTTTAGTGAACACTTGAATTATGGTGAATTGTATATTCTAACTGGTCAAAACAGGACCTTTATTCAATTCGTTCTTTCATATCAGTATTCCAAAATTTAGTAAATCAGGACCATTTTTATTTATTTTGTTAACTGAAGAGAAAATCAGTATTTCGAAATTTAGTGATTTACATGAATGATTTTGTAAAAATGATGTAAAATTGTATGAAATTCATATGAACATGATTTTTATATTTTTGAAAAGCTACTTATGTTTTCTTCAAACTTGATGTTATTAGTTATATCTAAATGACTTTATTTTTTTTATTTTATTCAAAGAACAATCCTAGGTGGTACTGGACAAAATCAGTTTGGCACAACAAAGTTGTATGATTTTTAATTATTTACACAAAATTCGTTTTTTAGAAATTCCAAAGCCCAGTTTCTGGAAACATCTTGCACTTCATAGAAAAATATTAAAGCCTATGAACTAATTAGTTAATGCAGACGAAAAAATAAAATCAGATCGGAAAGTAAAACTGACTATAATTCAGCATCACATTTTCTTATTCTGGAGATGTTTTTGCTTAACTTATCTTGAATTTTTTTATGAAATCATTTTTGGTGATGAATAACAACTTGATTAAGGAAAATCACATAATCACATTGTTTCCTAAGAGTTACCCCATTAGAGGTGACTATTCTAGGTGGGGTGATTTAAGGTTGGGAACCTATCAGGTGTTCCACATACTCAAATCACTCCAAAGATTAAAAAATGATAAGAAGAAAACAAGGAAGAAGTTAGTAGATGATTAAAAAGATAATAAAAATAACAAGAACTTCAACTTTACATTGCTAGCTCAATGATGCACTTTCTTTTTACAATTTTTTCTACCTTTTTTTTTCTGATTTATCTTAATTTCTAAGTGAGTTTCTAAATCCACTTAATTACTAACTTAAACGCTTTTTGTGTTTTTTTCTTCTTTTGATGAACTTCTTTACTTACTAATTATCTTACTAACTTTTTCTTTCTTTTCTTAAGTGTGATTTCCTTAGAGGAAAGGAGTAGAGAAGATGAGAGAATTAGTGAAGTTAACTTGAACACTTTTCAACTTGGTTTTGAAGTGGAATTTAGGAAGGTATTTATATAGAGAAATGAAAGAGGTGAACTGGGGTTTCAAAGAGGTAGAAAATCAGATTTTTCAACCAAAAATCTTATTTTCTTCATCCTTAATCACCCTAATGACATCACTTTAATGACCTTACCCTAATGACATCATCAAATCTCTTTGGAAACACAAATATTCTTATTCTTTTTGGATTTTCTCATCAATGAAGCAAAATCAGATTTTCAGAAAATATTATTTCCTAAACATCCTAATACATAAAAAAAAATGTATCAAAAAACGTGCAAAACTAACTAATTAGGGTGTTGTGCCTAGCCCAGGAAGCTGCGCTAGGCACAACACCTTGCGGTAGGCGCAAGGCTCTTCGTCTGGCGCAGAGTTAGCTTGTGAGCTAGGCGCACAATCATGCGTCTAGTGCATGATTGTGTGCTTGGCGCACACTTGATTCTTCCGGAAAGAATCCGGATTTCCCCCTCTTACACATGGGATTTGATTCTTATTCTCACATCTTTTCATGATTCTTATTCTCTAACTAATGGATAAAGGATGTGTTTAGTGAATAAAGAATATATTCTCATTCTTTATCCAATGAACAAGGACTTGACCATCCAGAAAAACTGATGAATGCCGGTTTTGGGATACGACTAAAATCTCGACGCCTAATCGTGACTCGTTTTTTTTTTTTTCGAAAGACTAACTTACGACAATTAATGAAAACTCGTCAAATTAATAAAGACAAGCATGATTATACTATGAATCATTTTATTAAAACGGTGGTTGTAGTCATTGACTACGACTCACGAAAATTATAGTTCTAAGCCGAAACTGTATGACTAATACGCAAAAACAAAAAATCGTGCGATGAAATGAAACTCGCTCTCCGGGCGCGCGCTCCACGATGCATGACGATTTTGTTATTTTTGTTTTTCAAAAATTTTATTTATCCGAAAAAGGGGTTCAAAATTTGGTGTCTACAGCTGTAAAGTAGTGTTGGAATAGGTGAAGCTATTCTTTTTTTGCCATTATGATCAACTGATCCGGTCATGGTAAAAAACGGATCAGTTAATCAACTTATCGGATCCGGTTTTGTTCCATGAACGGATTAGTTAATTCTTAACTGATCAGGTTCAAAAGCGGATTAGTTTACTCTCGCTACCTGCTGCGACCTTATTTGTTCCGGCCCAAAACTGGATCTGTAAGACCCATTTTGACCAGATCAGATGAGGTTTTTTCCACTAGTGGTAGAAATGTTTGAAACTCCAAAAATTCATGCCTCTAAATCCGACCTCCTTTAACCAGCTCGCTAATAAAATAGGAAACAAAAAGGATAGAGAAAACGAGGCGTCTACAGGGGGAAGGAGCGTCAGCTCCAAGATTGAGTTTGCGCTCCTGGATGCGCTCCCGCATTCCATCCCTTCTTCATTTCCTTCTACAAACCTATAACGTTGGTTCCTGGTAGGGGCGTGGGCTCCTCATTTGGGCTGCTGCTAGGGAGAATAGAATCGAGCGAGAAGTGCTCCTTCACTAGATAGCGCACAACATTATGGCTTCAAATCGCTTAGAAACCTGTAGAATGGGGAAAAACAAACTACGAGGGAAAACAACACAACCAAACCAAGGGTCAAGACACATACAAATGAACGCCAAGCCCACAATAATGAGCCTTGGAACACTAAAATTACTCAAGAACGCAAAAGCAAGGAAAATAAGGTAAAAAACTAACAAATATGACTCGACCTTTGGTTAAAAAGGCACCTATAACCATACAATGAATGAGCTTGAAAGCTCATTTATCAAACCCATAGGTTTGAGTATATTTTTTCGGTGTCGATTAAGGTTATGTATTTTCGGGGTGTTACACAATTAGACTTTATGTTTTGAGTGGAAAACCCTCAAAACTTGCTCTATACAAATCTTTTTAATTTACTCACTTTATTTTTGGGGAGAAATAAAGTGAGAATGAGATTGAAAAGGGAAAGATAAAAACTAAAAAGGTGGAATAGAAATTATAAGTTGGATTATTATATTAAAAAGTCGACCACGTTGGTGGAAAAAGAGGAGAAAATAGATAGGACCTATTACCAAAATTAGAAAAAGCAACAATTTGTTGATTCAAAAGAAATCGATGAAAAAGGAATATGTGTAGTTCAAAAAAAAAACAATGGGAGTAAATATGAAGGTTACACTTAAAGGAAAATGATGAACATATACATTAAAATTTCTTTAGTAGGATACCTTTAACATAGTAAGAACACCTTATCTATATGTTAAATTCAATTAAATTATGATAAAAGTTTTATAGATTATTTTTGACCATGTATTAATTTGTACCTAATTGTCTTATTATTGAGCTCACGTAGTCAACATATTATCAATTTAATTAGAAAAATATTTTTGCTTCCTTCTTATTGTATTACATGTACAATTATATTAGGCTATTAAATCAACCATTTAATGTGCTAACTTTTTGTTTAATATTTATATAGTAAGTTTTTATTAGTCTATTTAACTTTTTAAGCAAACATTGTTGAAATAGCACTTTAATATATATTTTTTAATTATTTGTGTTTTGCACGGGCCAAAAAACTATATTAACATTTCTTACTTATGGGACTTTTGTCGTATGCTTAGATTAACCCAAAACATGTGTGTCAGGACATACTCTATTAACTCAGATTGGGGTGAAATTAATTAGAGATTTTAAAAAGTGAATATTGAAGTTGAGGACGGCAAAGTTGGAGTGCCGAACGATGATGAAAGCGATGTGGAAGTTTATGATGAAACATTGATATATGGGGGAGATTTTCCTATTGCTGCAATAGCCATGATCTAGGAGCAAGTACAAGTGATTCAAATGAAGAGGATGGTCAAGAGGTTATACTAAGAAGAATGGAGATGGTGGGTGTACGTTCTATTGGCTTCAATGGACTTGGAAGGAACGAAGGTCATTGTTGCATTTCCTTAATAAGCGCCCAAAGTTATGAGTAGGGTTTGAGAACGTAAACACTTCCTAATTTTGTTAGTACCCTTAATTCATTACTCATAGTTCTGTTAGGAGTTGGTTGTAACTAATCCTTGTTGGATTAGGAGTCTTGTTTTCATTTCGTTTGCTTTAGCTCAGTGTTACAAACCGTGGTGGTTTGGTTGTTGTTTTCCGTGTCATTCTAGTGTTCTTGCTAGAATAGGAGTCTTAAAGATAAGCATGCTTGGTGTATAGATAGAATACTAAAGCATGTGAACTAGTCCTAGTTCTAGGAGGACTCGAATTCGTAGGAGCTTATTTATATTTCGGTTATTTTCAATAATAAAGTTAAGTTGAATTTTTTTTTAAACACTTGTTGTTAATCTTGCTAATTCGTGTGAATTGGAGAGAATTGAACTTCGGATTTTGTGAGTTAAAAGCTGCACGATTTTGTAACTCGTTTAATTTGCTCCTAAGAGCTAATCTTTTGAGCAATTGAACAAAACCTTTAGTTTAGGCTGAGAGCTAATCTTTATTATAAACTAATACAAGTTGAAAGTGAGTGAGAGATAATTTTTCTTGCTGGAAACAAATCATCTAAGTTAGTTTAACAATCGAGCCATCAAACGAGAGAGTTGAAAGTTTATCGGACTAATATAGATCAAGTCAAGAGCACATATTCTTACTTAGCGGATCACATATTGGAAGCAACTCATTTTCAGGAAAGCGCTATTCTTGCTGCAACTAATGAAATTGTTGAGATGGTCAATGATCATGTGTTTTCCCAATTGCCAGGTAAAGAAAAAACTTGCTTGAGTTCAGATGAAATTTCAATGGAGGAAGGGAACATTGGAGTTTATGACAGGTACTCTACCGAATTCCTAAATACACATAAATATGGGAGATTACAAAATCATAATCGGAGGCTAAAGGTAGGGGCACAAGTGGTGCTCTTAAGGAATATCTATCAAACTTCTTAGTTGTGTAATGATACAAGGTTAGTCGTGAAGCACCTTGGTGATTACATTGTTGAGGTTATTGTAGTGTCTGGTACTTTATATTGCACGGATGACATTTACCCCATTAAGTGCAACAAGGTTTCTCATCAAGTTTTAGAGAAAACAGTTCTCTTTTGTTGTTTGCTTTGCAATAACGATAAATAAAAGTCATGGACAATCACTATCACACGTAGGCTTATATCATTCTCAGCCAATATTCAGCCAAGAACAACTCAATGTGGCTTAATCAAAAGTTACCAACAAAAAAGGTTTGAAAATTTTAATTTGTGATAGAGATCGTGCGCACTCGAATTATTGCACTAATGTAATGTACAAGGAAGTATTTCAAAATGTGTAATCAACACTCATAATACTAATCTACTTGGTTCTTTTATAAATTTTGTTACATCGTCATTAATTTACTTATTTGTGTGTATTTATTGAATATGATTAGATTCGCTCTTATAATAGATGAATGGTTCTTTTCTTCATATAAATTGCGTCATTTCTTTTGTTTTATATAATCTGTATTGTTTTGTTTGATGAGAAATTTTCCAAATCATATATATCTACATAAGTTCTCCTGTGCATTTTTTCATGAGTTAAAACTAGTCTCTATTATATATGGTAACACATGAAGGACACATAAAAAAGAGGAAAAAACAAAAAAAAAAAGGGATAACTTCCTGCAAACACTGTTCCTCTACACAATTGATTTTATAATCTATATGCTTTCGCACACATTGCGTGCATATATAAAGCGTATTTTTTGGTGCTAGCACAATAATCTTTGAAGAATGGTGATGCGGATCCAAAGGCATCAGTGTAAGATGAACCAATTTCACTTTTGATGGAACACATGGGGTTACATTGATGGCTAATAAGAATGCATTTGTGTCATGTGTCACTTGGCTCGAGGAAGAAACTAATTAGCATTTTAACTTAGTGTCATTGTTAGTTTAAAATGTTAGTTAGTTAGTTAGTTGAGTTATCATTGTTAGTTTAAAATGTTAGGTAGTTAGTTGAGTTGTTTTTAGTTTAATAAAAGTCCAAAAATATCTTGTTGATTTCGGTGATTAAGAGTCTAGTTGTCATGGTTGTATTTTAGGAAAGTTACCTTAAGTTGGAAGGTTGGAGTGGCGTGCAATGGATGTCCTTGTTGCCGTGTCATTTTGATGTAATTAAGGAAAGTATTGCATATCTTTCCTTAAGCTTTTTTTTCCTTAAATTTAGCTAGATTTATGCTAGAATTAAGGGAGAATACTTTCCTAAACTACTATATATGAGCCGTGGCATTAGTGTGTGCTTGGGGTGCAAGGTTTTATTTCTTAGTCCTTATAAATAATAGGTGCCTAACCTATTGAATGGTTAGAGTGAATTTACAGAAAATTGTGTTAAGTTTATGATTGTTCATGAACCTTAATTTCGACCATTAATTAGATTTTCAGGAGTGTTCATCTTGTTAGTGTTTAAACAACTTAATTCCGGGAGTGGTTGGAGTGTGTTTAAGATTCTTGGAGTGTTCCAGGAGTGATCATTCATTAAGAAATATCCTTGTTATTAGTTTCAGATTCTTCCATTGTCCTTGTTCAAGTTGGCGTTTCTCTTGAGTGATTAACTATTCTAGTTGAGCATTCATATCAAGTGGTATCAGATTTCCAAGAGGATAGAAGGGATTCTACTCTTCAAAGATCTGAGGTAAATTGTTACTTTTCTTCTTAAAGTTTTAATCTTTACATAGGGATAAGTGGTGTTATGGTTCTTTTGTGCATCTTAGTGTGTCGTGCTATTAGTATTGTTGCTGCTAGTTGTTGGTGTATTTTTTGTGCTTGTTAGAATAGCGAGTGAGATAGAGAAACTAGCTAAGGCTGTAGAGGATATCGCTAAGATGCAATTTGATTTTCAAGCAAAATATAATGCTGATTCGAGTCATGTTAGTAGACTGAAACAAGAATGGATGCCTTAACTTCTAGTATCACTAAGAATTGAAGTTGGATAAAAATAGTGCTGATTATATTGGAATCTCGGATGAAGAGGATGAAGTTAGGGTTGTTAAACCTAATTTCAATGATGATAGGGGATTAAAATTCGATGATTTCACGGGTGATTCTAGTCCGGAAGATTTACTTGAGTGGATTAGACAATTGGACAAGGTATGTGACTATAGAGGGTTCAAGATAGCTTCGGTTAGATTGACCAAGTAAGCTGGAATTTGGCTCGAAAACTTGAAGGCAAAACGTGAAAGAAAGAAGAAAGACAAGCTTAGTTGTTTTGACTAAGTTGAAAGAGAAACTCAAGGATTAGTTTTTGCCGAGTGACTAGGAGCAAAAACAGTACATAAAGTTGACTACTTTGTGTCAAGATATGTTGAGTGTGCATGAGTACACTATGGAATTTGACAAGTTGTGCCTCATTTGTGACATAGAAGAGAAGGAAGCAATGAAGTTGCTCGTCACATCAAGGGGCTGAACCGTCCTATTGCAAGGAAGGTGGAGGTGTCAACTTACAACAGGTTTGATGAAGTGTGTAGGTTGTCGCTTAAATTTGAATCTCATGAGAAAGAGGAGAAGCCGAAATATTCTTATGCTAAAACTGGTAATTCTTTCAAACCTTCTTCATCTTATTCTTCTTATTCATCTTCCAATAAGAATTATGAGGGATCTAAGAAAGAAAATGCATCGAAAGAAGATAAAGGGTCGAAAAACATAAAGTTTTCGTTCCGAGGGAAAAGTTTGAAGAAAATAGGAAGTGCTTCAAGTGTCAAGGAAGAGGATATATTGCTAGTAATTGTCCAACAAAGAAAGCTCTCACTTTGAGGCAGTACATGGAAATTTAATAAAGAGAAGGAATTGTATGAGTTTGTGCCACGAAATGAACCGGATGAGAGTGATGAGGAAGATGCATATGCCGAAGATGACAGTAGAGTTATTGGTGTTGTTAGGAGGGTTTTACATGTTGATTACCTTCCAAGCAAAGAACAAAGAGAAAACTTGTTCAATACTCGTTGCAAAGTGGGTGAAAACACTTGTAACATGATCATTGATAGTGGTTCTTGTACTAATGTTGTGGCGGCATATTTGGGGAGCAAATTGAATCTTGTTGTTAGGGACCATCCACGCCCTAACAAGTTGAGTTGGCTTGATGACACGAGACTTAGGGTGAAGAAGCAAGCATTACTTTCTTTCTCCATAGGGAACTACAAAGATGAGCTATGGTGTGATGTGCTTCCCATGAATGCTTGTCATGTTTTACTTGGAAGACCATGGCAAATTGATAGAAAGGTGATTCATGAGGGTTATTCCAGCGTATATTCTGTTTTGGTTGGTTCGAAAAGAATTAGGTTGTATCCTTTGGCTCCAAGTGACGTGGTTCACAAGAAGGAAGAAAAGAAGACTAGTTTGTTTCTTTCTTCCAAAGAGTTCGAGAAGGAGATTGAAGATGAAGGCGTGTGCTATGCCTTGGTTGTCAAACATGCTGCTACATGTGGAGTGAAGACAAGTAATCCACAACTTGATTCACTCATGAAGGAATTTGGTGATGTATTTCCAGAAGAACTTCCACAAGGGCTGCCACCTTTAAGGAGAATTGAGCATGCTATTGATCTAATTCTGGGAGCTCCTTTGCCTACCAAACCTACTTATAGGTGTGATCCAAGTGCGTTCAAAGAACTTTAAAGGCAAATAGAAGAGTTTATTGAAAGAGGTTATGTGAGAGAAAGCATGAGTCCTTGTGCGGTTCTCGCTTTACTTGTGCCTAAGATAGATGGTACATGGAGAATGTGCATTGATAGTAGGGAAGTGAACAACATAACTGTGAAGTATAGGTTTCCCATGCCTAGATTGGAGGATATGCTTGATGAACTCAATGGAGCTTTGGTTTTCTCAAAAATTGTTCTTAGAAGTTGTTATCATCAAATGAGAATTAGAGAAGGGGATGAATGGAACACAGCATTTAAGACTAAGCAAGGTCTTTATGAGTGGATGGTGATGCCCTTTGGCTTATGCAACACCCTTAGCTCTTTCATGCGACTTATAAATGAGGTACTTCGTTCCTTTTTAAACAAGTTTGTTGTTGTTTATTTAGATGATATCCTTGTTTATAGTAAGAATGTTGATGATCACTTGCTGCATTTAAGAAGCTTATTTGAGAAATTTAGGGAGCAACAACTTTTCGGAAAAATGGAAAAGTGTGAGTTCCTTGTTTCTAGCATTGCGTTCCTTGGTTACATTGTTTCAAAGTAGGGAGTTCATGTTGATCTTTCTCAGGTGCAAGCAATCTCTTCATCGCTGGCCCCTACTAATGCTCATGAATGTCGAAGCTTCCATGGCTTGGCTTCATTTTATAGAAGATTCATCCGAAATTTCTCTTCCATTATGGCTCCTATCACTGCTTTGTTGAAGAAAGGCGAGTTTGAATGGTCTTCTTTGGCTCAAAAGGCTTTTGAAGAAGTAAAAAAGAAGTTATGTAGTGCTCATATAATTGTTTTACATGATTTTAACAAGCTGTTTGAGGTACAGTGTGACGCAAGTGGTTTGGTAATTGGTGTTGTTTTGATCCAAGAGAAGCGACCTATTTCCTATTTTATTGAGAAGCTCAATGGTGCCAAGTTGAATTATTCTAACTATGATAGTGAGTTTTATGCTATTGTTCGAGCATTGGATCATTGGTCACATTCCATTCATCCTTCATTCGGATCATGAGGCTCTCAAACACATCCATGGTCAACAAAAACTCAATCATAGGCACGCCAAGTGGGTTCAGTATCTCCAATCCTTCACTTTCTCGTCCAACTATAAAGAAGGAAAGAGCAACATTGTGGCAGATGCACTCTCAAGAAGATCTTATTTGTTAGCTATGGTGGATGCAAGAGTAATGGGGTTCGAACACTTGAAAGAACTATATGAAGAAGATGGTGAACTTGGTTCGATTTTTGCTGCTTCTAAGGGCTTATTGTGGTTCAAGAGGATTTTCTTTTTAAAGGAAACAAGTTGTGTGTTCCAAAGTGCATGGTGCGTGAGCTTATAGTTCGTGAAGTACATAGTGGAGGCATTGCTGGTCATTTTGGCATCCAAAAGACACTTGATACATTAAGTGAACATTTCTATTTGCCTAGCATGATCAAAGATGTGCATATGGTGGTGAGCAAGTGTACAACGTGCCACTCCTCTACCAGTTGCGGATCATACTTGGGATACTGTGAGCATGGATATCATTGTTGGTTTGCCTATAACTCAAAGAGGTAAAGATGCTATCATGGTGGTTGTGGATAGATTCTCAAAGATGGCTCATTTCATTCCCATGCACAAGACGGATGACGTTTCTCATGTTGCTGATTTGTACTTCAAAGAGGTAATTAGACTCCATGGCATTCCTAGAAACATTCTTTCGGGAGAGGGACTCCAAGTTTCTTAGTCACTTTTCGAGGTGTTTGTAGAAGATGGTGGGAACAAAGCTCTTATTTAGCACTAGCCCTCATCCTCAAACTGATGACCAAACTGGAAGTTACAAATAGAACTCTTGGTTTTTTGTTGCGTGGCCTTGTGAGTAAGACTCAAAAAGATTGGGATATGAAGCTTGCTAATGCGAAATTTGCTTACAATCGTTCGCATTCAGCCACAACTTTGCGTTCTCCATTTGAGGTAGTATATGGAGTTAATCCATTTCTTCCTATTGAACTTGTTTCTCTTCCTAAAAATGAGATAGATGCGGATTCAAGGAAAAGGCTAGAAGTTTTTAACAAAACTAGTGCGCAAGTTAAAGCGCAAATCGAGAAAATGAATCAGCAATATAAGGAACGAGCTATGAAGCATAGGCGCCAACCTAAGTTTAAGGAAGGTGACCTAGTATGGCTTCACTTGAGGAAGGAAAAGCTCCCGAGGAAAAGGAAGAACAAATTGATGCCTAGAGCTGATGGTCCTTTCGAAGTCATTAGAGTCGTTGGTGGTGGAGCTTACAAAATCGACTTGCCTAGTGACTATGGAAGTGTGAGTGCTACCATTAATGTTGGTGATCTTTCTCCCTACCATGTTGATGAGAATTTGAGGGCAAATTCTTTTGAAGAAGGGGAGAATGGTGCGGATCCAAAGGCCTCAGTCAAAGATGAGCCAATTTCACTATTGACGGAACACATGGGGTTTACATTGATGGCTAATAAGAATTCATTTGTGTCATGTGTCACTTGGCTCGAGGAAGAAACTGATTAGCATTTTAACTTAGTCTCATTGTTAGTTTAAAATGTTAGTTAGTTAGTTGAGTTGTATTTAGTTTAATAAAAGTTCGAAAATATCTTGTTGATTTCGGTGATTAAGAGTCTAGTTGCCATGGTTGTATTTTAGGAAAGTTACCTGAAATTAAGTTGAAAGGTTGGAGTGGCGTGCAAGGAATGCCCTTGTTGCCATGTCATTTTGATTAACCCATTTTCGAAAACCTTTTAAATTTAGCTAGATTCTAGGCTAGAATTAAGGGAGAATACTTTCCTAAACTACTATGTATGAGCCGTGGCATTAGTGTGTGCTTGGGGTGCAAGGTTTCTTGCTCACACCTTGTAAATAATAGGCGCCTAACCTATTGAATGGTTAGAGTGAATTTACATAAAATTGTGTTAAGTTTATGATTGTTCATGAACCTTAAATTCAACCATTAATTAGATTTTCATGAGTGTTAATCTTGTTAGTGTTTAAACAACTTAATTCCAGGAGTGGTTTGAGTGTGTTTACGATTCTTGTGAGTGTTTCAGGAGTGATCATTCATTAAGAAATATCCTTGTTATTAGTTTCAGATTCTTCCATTGTCCTTGTTCAAGTTGGCGTTTCTCTTGAGTGTTTAACTATTGTAGTTGAGCATTCATATCAAATGGAACCCAAGCAGATATATTTTAGCATGAGTAGTTTTGTAGACACATAATCGTGTCTCCCTATTTAGTACCCTATGATGATTAATACCCGCTCCAATTGGTCCAGATCGAGGAAAGAATAAAGAATGAGTCTGAAATAAAATGGTTTAAGCCCAAAACCTTTTTCTAACTCTTTTATTAACCCATTTTCGAAAACCTTTTAAAAACAGTTTTATGAAAGTCCAATTTTTTAAAACCCCTTTTTTAGCCCAATTTAATTAATAGAATTAATTAATTTAATTAATTAGTTTTATTAATAAAAAAATCTTTTATAAAAAAATCTTTTTCCAAAATGTTATTAAATATCTCTTACTAACTATTTTCTAAAATCTTTTTTAATAGAAATCTGTTAGAAACCTTCTATTTTTTAAAAAACTATTGCAACTCAACTACCTAAAATTATATAATATCCTCCTAACGATTATCATATATTCACTTTCAATTCTCACGGCTCACCTTATAACAACACATCTTAACTCACAAAATCACTCGTCACTCATCTCACAAAACAAATACACACAACAACCTCCCTCGAAAAACACTCGTCAGCACTGTCACTAATCTCCATTCATCACACTCGTACACCTTCATCAACCTCTCTGATGTGGATATGGATGGCTTGGAACAAGTCCTAGTTTTGTTAGGATTTGTTTGTTTTCCTAATTATAGTAGGAATAGGACTCTTGAAATCCTAATCCTAGTAGGATTAGAACTCCTAGTTCTGTTAGGAGTATTAAAGTTTAGTTAGTCATAATTCTAATTGAGTTAGAAGTCGAAATCCTAGTTAAATTAGGATTCCTAATTGGAGTAGAATTATTGTTAGAAGTCTAATGGTAGTAGAAGTCTTTTGCTTACAAGGTTATGCTTTCCTACTTGGGAGAGGTTTTACTTGATTTAAGCTTGTTAGGTTTCTAATTCTATTAGGATTATAATATGCTTATAGTTGGATTGTAATTAGGACTCTTGTTGCTGATTTTTATCCCAGATAGGCGTGTGGTATATCTAATAGGATTAGGATTAAATTTGCTGATTTTTTTATCTTTCTTTGTTCTAGTACAATTAGGTTTTCTTTTAAGTACTAAATAATGTATGCGTGGAATTCAATAATGATGAGAGAGTTTTGAGTTTTGATAAAAGTTATCCCTTTGTGAATTATTGTTTTTTATGCCGAGATAACAAAATAACACTGTTGAATTTAGACGAGATAGCTTTATTCTTCAAACCTAGCTCAATTTGACGGAGATAGTTAATTGTTCATATCCTTTGTTACTTATTTTCGTCCATTATTATCCCTAAAACACCATAAACAAGTTCGAATTTTATAAACACACAAAAGGTCGAGTCGAGCCAAGAAAATACACATCACTCTCAAATCTCATACACCAAAGCACCATATTCACCTCCTAACATCTAAGTCAACGCATCATCACCAAAATCCATCAACCTCCTGGTTCATCATAATACTAAACTCCACTTAACAATAAATTCCCTATATCTGTTGCCTCCAATTATCATATAATCATCACACATCCTATTTCGTTATTCTATTATCATAAACAAAACCAAGCACACATCTTTTATCCAAATCAAACAACGTACGTTTATATTCAACGCAAAACGTAACCAACAAATCTTTTAATGGCTTGTTCAATATTCAATTTTCCAAGATCCGTACAAATCAACGACTCCGGACGGTGGTATAATTTACGACGGTCAACTAAATTAACCACCTTTATTTTATTTTCTTTATTTTTTTTAATTATTTTATTGAAGTTACTAACATTCTATTCATGATGTAGATTGTTAACGTATTCCTACGACTGTAAGTATTGTATATTATACTAACTCCCTACAGTATTTTATTTTTATATTTTTATTTATTTTTATGAACATATTATTTTTTATGCCTGATTGCAATATTTATCACCTTGTATTTATTGTTAATCAAGACCTAAATGAATGTTCTAACTAATTCAGATAAATTGGACAACCTGTTAGGAATCCAATAATCTTATTGTTAAATCACATGTCATGAAAAATTAGTCTTTTATGTGTTTCCTGAACCAACTTTGACAAAATATTTTTTAGCGTGTTTATAACGTTATGTGATTATTCTTTGGCATAGAATCTGTAATGGATCGATATTTAGTAGAGGCCAGCAATGGGCAACATGGTTCCTGACTGTGTTGTACCGTCACCCCCAAACTCAACTTTTGGTTCCTAACCATCTACGGAGTCTAGACGGGGAAATCTACATTGGATAAGTACCTAAGATGTCCCTACCGTTTCAATATCCAATTAGGTTTATGATTCTTCCTCTAAATAATTGTTGGCGACTTCAAAATGAACTTCAAATAAAATCTTGACAATAGGGTAGTCAAATAAACGCGCTCACACCACGTGTAGGCATAATAGAATAAAAATCCATGCCTACAATTTAGCGACTCCACTGGGGAGGATTTAAAAAAAAATTACTTTTTTTTTAAATGAGTGGGTGAAGCTTGAAAAATACGATTCATTCTCCTTTTATGCCTTCGAATAATATATTGTTTTGCATCTACATGGCTATTGTTCAACCACCATAAGGACAATCTACCTTGCCTCATTAGCACATGTTCTATGTGTGAGGTCAAACTCGAGGGGGTTTGCACGTCCTTCCAAAATGCTTCCTGAGCAATACTGTTGGATCTTAGTCATAAGCAAACCTACCCAACCATGTCATTGTTCTCTTCTTCCTGACTTGAGAACTGGAGTGTGTCTTACATGTGGCCACCTTTTTAAGCAGGGGTACGAAGCGTGGGATCAATCTCTTAGTCATGGACCCTTTTCAAACTTAACCAATACCTGACCATAGTTGAAACGTAGAACTGTACTTTAGGTTGGAATTGGAACTTTGCATATTATTATCCTACTTTTGCATATTTGCGTGTGTGTGCCTTTAATTGTTCTATATTATCGATGTTTCGAGTTAACCTATTGAATGAATTCGCGCGACGAGCAAAAAATTGAAAAATTATTTTCACTTCGGCTACGCTCCGCGCAGTCATTCTGCGTCCGACGCCGTTTGAATGCGTGTCGCGCTTACCATGCGTTCTGCGCAACTATTATTTTGCATCTATCGCATCCTTCTGCGTGGTGCGTGATATTGTTGCCCCATGCGCAACATACTTGTTCCAATTTGGTTGTGTTTCTTGCGGCACGTAATTCTGTTCCCGCTTTCCTATTCTCACATTTTTTATATTTTTTCCATTTTTACCACTTTATTCTTCTATTCCTTAATTTATTTCTTTCTAAAAAAATAAAAACTCAAAAAAATATTTTCAATCTCTAATATCCTATCTATTTCGAAAATTTTATCCCTATCCTTTACCACACTATATCTCCTATCCTTTTTCAAAAAAAAAAAAAAAAAATACTCTCATATTTTTTTTCCATCTCCATTATCTCACCTATCTTTTTCGAAAATTAATCTCCTATCTTTTTCAATATTTCATCCCATCTCTTATCCCATATCTTTTTCAAAAAATTCATCCTTTCATGTATATTATCCATCTTTTTGTGTGCATATCAATTAGTGTTTCTTTTTTAGTGTCCATCTTGTTGTAAAAGTCTCATCCACCTAGGAATTCTATCTTCATTAGAAATCCATCTAGCGCATATGTCTAGGTTCATCCAGTTTCACTCCACTTAGAGTTCTTAACCCCGTCTAACTCTATCCATGTTAGGACTCGTAATTTGCTTGAGTCCCATCCATCTTAGAAGTCTATAGTCCGTAGAAAGTCCATGCATAATAGAAGTCTAAAATCATTAGAGTTACGTCCATCTTAGGAGTCTCGAATCCATTAGAGTTCCGCCCATATTAGGAGTCCAAATCCGTCAGAATTCCGTCCATTTTAGGAGTCTAGATCCACTAGAGTCTCATGCATATTAGGAGTCTAGCATCCTTGAAAGTATATCAAGTCTAGAATTCTAACATCCTTAGAAGTCTATCAAGTCTAGGATTTCGTATCAATTAGGATTGCATTCATACTATAATCCTTTTGTATGGCATAATCCATCATTCATATAACTCATGCATAATTAGAGTTCATAGGCATTTAGGAGTCTCTATACTCTCCATTATGTATTCAGCATTTAGTAATCCTGAACTACAAGCGATCTGATTCCCTCTTTTGAGATGTGTAGGCAGCCTTTACAGGTTCGAACGTATATATTGAGTCATGCATACATGCATTATGTCTAGGTGCATCCAAAAAAAAACCCAAAAAAAAATGTCATTCATTTAGGAGATGCTATATTGTTTCTAAAAGCTCAACTTGTAAAATAAAATTCCTTTCCAAAATATACATTCTTTCATTCCATTTCTCATTCTTCATCATCTCTCTATCTCTAAATCTCCCTTGATGATCCATGCGACTAAATAAAGAAACATTGAAGTGGGAAGTCCATCGAATGTTGACCAACAAGTCGTTGAAATGGCTAGAGCTTTAGCCAAGCTGTCCAACATGACGAAGGAAATAACTATAAGGCTTGAGAAGGTCGAGTGATATGATATTCGAGGCTGTTTCGGACTCTTTTTGTAAAAGAAAGTAAGAAACAAGGGTATGAACAATTCAACTATCTCGGTATGAATTGAACTAGGTTTGAAGAATAAAGTTATCTCGGCTAAATTCAACAGAGTTATTTTGCTATCTAGGCAAAAACAACAATAATTCACAAGGAATCACAATTCTCAAAATCAACTCTCTCCATTATTGATTAGGAGTGCACGTGTATATATAGGATGAGCAAACAATCCTTGCTCTCCAAGCTAAATCATGGCCAGATTTCTCTAGTAAAATAATGGGAAAGTTTCCCCTAAATTAAAGCCTAGAATCTAGCTAGAACTTAAGGAAACATTCACTAGTGGAAAAAACGCTATATGTCACAACAAAACCGATGCGGTTATCATAAAACCGCAACGGTTAACAGTTAATCGCTGCGGTTCTCTGTTAACCGTTGCGGTTTTATGAACCGCAGCGGTTTATTTTGTTTTTTTTTTTCGCGTCAAAGAGGCCTGGCCCCCTCTCATCACTGTTAACTCCCTCCTTCCTTCCTTTCAAAAAAACGACCTCCCCCCTTCCTTCGACATTATTTCAGGCAAGGGTTCACCACCACCACTGCCACCACTAGGTTCCACCACCATCACTGGGTTCCACCTGCCCCCGACCCCGACGACCACCAGCTACCGGCAACAAACCAACCGCTGCTGCATCATCCTCTCCAATTCGGTGGGTTTCAACCACAAACCCCACCGCTGCTCCGTGGCTGCACCTGCGTCCTCCTCCGTGGCTGCACCACCACCGCCGCACCTCCACCGTTCCTAAACACCTACATTCCTTCTCTACCTCTTCTTAGGTACCTAAAATTTCTTAACTTTTATTGTAATCTCATATTTGAAGCTTCAAGTTTATAATTATTTGTACTTTTATGAATAATTGTTAATGAAATTAGGTTGTATAATAGTTAAAGGGTGTAAATTTGATTGATTTGAGTTAATTATTTTATTTAAAGTAGTTAGTTTGATTTTTAGGTTAAAAAAACTAGGGCTTTGTTGTGGTTGCTATTTTTGTGGTTGTTGTTGTACTTGTAGTAGTAGTAGTAGCTATTGTTGTTGTTGTTGTTGTTGTTGTTGTTGTTGTTGTTGTTGTTGTTGTTGTTGTGGTAATTGTAGTACTTACTAACTAGTTAGGTTTGAACTTTAAACGTTGTTGTTGATTATTGGTTTAGATATTTAGTTTAGTTTAGCTTAGTTTAGTTTAGTTTTGTTTGAATTGCTAATTTATACTAATGTTAACTTTTAAACTTTGTTGTTGATTATTGAAGCTAGCTAGGGACGGATTGTTGAGCTCGATTTCCCTATTCACAACCTTGATATTGGTATGTTATCACTCATATTTAACTTTCTTCCATAGTAAATTGGTTTATATATATATATATATATATATATATATATATATATATATATGCAAATGTGTATATATTTATCGTTGAGTTGAGATTAGATGTAAAATGTTTTGTTGTTTTTAAAAACCTATGTTTGCATCATCATATCATATGCCTAGATACCTAATCGAGACATACTCATTAGGAGTAAGTCTTGAATAGTCCCTGGTTTGGGACTGTTCTTAGATGTTTAATCTCACTTGGGTGGTGAATGTATGTCTTTAGTTCGATTCTAGAGGGAAATCTTGGCTCGTCGTTTCCCTACTTTTGTTCTCTGGGTACATATGTAGATATAAATAACTATATACCTACATCGTGTACTTGGACAACTGTATGGAAATGCTGCCAGATTTTCTGTAGATTCGAACTGAAGGTAATACAGTCACTAGTGAGATTAGACATCTAAGGATGTGTTAGGTTGGAGTGATAAGGACCCTTGGAAAGCATGCCTAATTTCATTAAATATATATCGTGTATAAACTCTAATAATGTAGTGAAATTCATCATTGACATTGGGTCCTTGTTGCTTGTGTTTAATTAGAGCTAGGTTTGGTTGAAATGAATCGTGCATGGATGTATGGTAGTCGTGACACGTGTGAATTTGTGGATGGGGTCTTTGAATTTTGTGATGCTGCATTAAGTCATCAGGCTATAAAGGGAACCGAGGGGTTTTATTGTCCGTGTGTTGATTGTGGTAATGTGAGCATCGTTAGTAGCATTGAGTCGCTTAGGGAGCATATCTTTCGTCGTGGGTTTAGACAAGACTACTATGTATGGGTTTGGCACGGTGAGGATGGTATGTATGATGGTCGAAATGCCAGTGTTAGCGATGTGCATGAAGAAGGTGAGTTTGATGTCATTGAGAATGACAACATCGAGGATGGATATGAGGATATTCAAGTAGAAGATGATGATGATGAAGGGGATCATATCGAGGAGATGATGGCGGGGCTAGATCATTGTGGCAAACGACCTCGTATTTTTGAGTGCATGGACGAGGCATCTCGAAAACCGTTGTATCCTGGTTGTACGAGGTACACCAAGCTGACGGCCGTGATAACACTGTTTAATATCAAGACGAAAGCCGGTATAAGTGACTCTTGTTTCACTTCCTTGTTGCAAGCATTTGGTGATATGTTGCCAGACGACCATGAACTACCCATGTCGAACTACTATGCTATGAAACTGATGTATCCCTTCGGTTTAGAGTATCAGAGGATACATGCTTGTCCAAACGATTGTGTGCTATATCGAAATGAATATGAAAATATGGATGAGTGTCCTCGATGTGGGAAGTCGCGTTACAGGCGCGCAGGGGTTGGTGATAAGCAAGGTCCTGCAACAAAGGTGATATGGTATCTTCCGATTATACCACGATTCAAGTGCATGTTTTCAATCAAAAAAGATGCTAAGAACTTGAGGTGGCATGCAGAACGAAGGAAAAAGGATGGTTTTCTCAAACATCCGGCTGATTCTCCTGAGTGGAAAGGTATCAACCATTGTCATAAGACCTTCGGTGCCGAGGACAGAAATTTGAGGCTTGGCCTATGCACAGATGAAATGAACCCATTTGGCAATCTTAGTTCTCAACATAGTACGTGGCCGGTTCTGCTAGTTATATACAACTTGCCTCCTTGGTTGTGCATGAAACGCAAATACATCATGTTGTCGATTCTTATTTCAGGGCCGAAACAGCCTGGAAACGACATAGATGTCTACCTCCAGCCACTTGTTGATGATTTGAGAAAAATATGGGGTGAAGGAGTTTCTGTGTATGACGCACATGCTGATGAGGTATTCACATTGCGTGCCATGCTTTTATTCACTCTTAATGACTATCCTGCTTATGCGAACTTATCCGGGTACAAGAACAAAGGGAAGAAAGCATGCCCGATTTGCCTGGACGACATAGCATCTAAATACATTACTACTTGTCACAAAGATGTTTATATGTGCACCCGAAGGTTCCTTCGACGCGACCATCCTTATCGTAATAAGAAGAAGGCATTCGATGGAACAGTTGAGGAAGGGGTTGCTCGTAGACCATTGACTGGTATTGAGGTTTATGATCAAGTCAAGGGTATTGAAACGATATTCGGCAAAGGAGCGAGTGTTGGTGATAAGGGACTTTGGATAAAGGAGTCTATTCTGTGGAAACTTCCATTGAAGAGTTCTAGAGGTTAGTCATTGTCTCAACGTCATGCACATAGAGAAAAATGTATGTGACGCCATTCTGGGGACACTTATGGATATTCCACATAAGACAAAGGATAGCAAAGGGGTGCGACTGTATCTGGAAAGTGAGGGGCTTCGACCAGAACTATGGGCTCAAAAGAGGGACACTAAGAAAAGAAAGGAAAAAGAGAAAGTATCTGGAAAAGGAAAAGGAAAGGGAAAAGAAAAGGAACAGGAAGAAGGGTCGCCTGCAGGAATTGAAAGAAAAGGAAAGAAAACGGTGAAGGATGATGATAGGAACTATTTACCTCCGGCTTGCTACACTCTATCTAGAGCTGAGAAGCCTCTTTTTTGCGAGTGTTTGTACAACATTAAGGTTCCATCAGGGTACTCATCGAACATGAAAAGATTTGTTACCTTAGACGGTGAGTTGAAATTATCGAGCATGAAGTCTCATGATTGTCATGTAATGATGCAAGTATTCTTACCGATCGCAATTCGAGGGATATTGCCGAAACATGTGAGACATACCATAACAGAGCTGTGTTCTTTTTTCAATACTATATGTAGCAAAACGTTACAACCCTCGAAGCTTGATGCTTTGCAAGCTAGCGTGATACAAGTTTGAGATGTACTTCCCACCTGCTTTCTTCGACATTATGGTCCATTTGGTTGTAGATCTAGTTCGAGAAATTAAGCTATGTGGTCCGGTGTTTTTGAGGTGGTGCTATCCCTTTGAGAGACATATGGGCTCTTTGAAAGATAAAGTAAGGAATCCAAATAAGCCGAAGGGAAGTATAATTCAGGGGATTGTGAGTGAATAGGTCGGTAATTTTGTGGCTGAGTTCTTAACTAATGTTGATCCTATTGGACCTCCTACATCTCGACACGAGGGCAGACTCGCGGGTAAAGGTACACTTGGCTCCAAAATGATAGTACATCCTGTTGAAAGGCGCATACAAGCACACTTATTTGTATTGCAGCATATGGTACAGGTGCATCCGTACTTGGATGAGCATTTGGAGGAGTTGCGTGCCCAGAATTTAGGTAAAGGGACTAGAGCATTGATGCAGTTGCATAATAAGACGTTTATTGATTGGTTCCATAACCGAATAATGCGTGAAGTAGATTCCAATGTTTCTGAAACTCTGAAGTGGCTAGCATTTGGTCCTCGAGAAGCTGTGCACTCCTATGAGGGTTATGATGTTAACGGATATACGTATTGGACAGATCGTCAAGATCAAAAGTCGAGATCTCTCCAGAATAGTGGTATTTCATTAGAGGCATCATCTACACATTATGCAAGTGTCAAAGACAAGTCTCCAATTGATGCTAGATTGTTATACTATGGACGAGTTCAAGATATATGGGAGCTTGACTACTCTCGTTTCACGGTCTGCTTATTTCGATGCAAGTGGGTTGAGTATAACCGGCGTTACATAAGAAAAGATGACCCTTGTGGATTTACTCTTGTAGACTTGGGTCGGTTGCGTGATAGTGAAGAGCCATTCGTGCTTACATCACAAGTTAAGCAAGTATTCTACGTAACTGACCCTTCTGATAACAAGTGGTCAATTGTTGTTCCGGGAAAAAGAAGTATACTCGGAGTTGGTGATGTTGAGGATGAGGAGGAGTATGATGCATTTGAAGACACCCCGCCTTTCACCATTCCCAACTCCGATGTCACTGATGCGGAGTTAGCGACAAGTTACATGCGTGCAGATCACGGGGAAGGGATAATGGTTGATACTTCAAATGAAGGTGGCAAAAGTAAACAATAGGCTCGACTTATTTGGTTCCAATTCCCACTTTCGGCTTTGCAATGTCATTTAACTTTATTTTTCGCTTTTAGCCGCATGTAATGTCATGTATAGTTCTTATTACTGTATATATATGTATTTCAATCATCTAAACTCGCTTCACATGTATTGACACCCATTTTGGGTAAGTGAATGTCATTTCGGGCCAATTTCGGCTTTTCAACCTCAATTACCTTAATTTCTCACTTTTAGCCGCATGTTAGTCATTTATAGTTCTTATTAGTATATATATATGTATTACAATCAACTAAACTCGCTTCACATGTATTGAAACCCATTTTGGGTAAGTGAATGTCATTTCGGACCAATTTCGGCTTTTCAACCTCAATTAACTTAATTTCTCGCTTTTAGCCGCATGTTAGGTCATGTATAGTTCTTATTAGTATATATATATGTATTACAATCAACTAAACTCGCTTCACATGTATTGAAACCCATTTTGGGTAAGTGAATGTCATTTCGGGCCAATTCGGCTTTTCAACCTCAATTAACTTAATTTCTCACTTTTAGCCGCATGTTAGGTCATGTATAGTTCTTATTAGTATATATATAAGTAATACAATCAATTAAACTCGCTTCACATGTATTGAAACCCATTTTGGGTAAGTGAATGTCATTTCGGGCCAATTTCGTATTTTCAACCTCAATTATCTTAATTTCTCGCTTTTTGCCGCATGTTAGGTCATGTATAGTTCTTATTAGTATATATATATGTATTACAATCAACTAAACTCGCTTCACATGTATTGAAACCCATTTTGGATAAGTGAATGTCATTTCGGGCCAATTTCGGCTTTTCAACCTCATTTAACTTAATTTCTCGCTTTTAGCCGCATGTTAGGTCATGTATAGTTCTTATTAGTATATATATATGTATTACAATTAACTAAACTCGATTCACATGTATTGAAACCCATTTTGGGTAAGTGAATGTCATTTCGGGCCAGTCACTTAAAGTCGGGTCACATGATTTGAAAACCAAATTGGGTAGATGAATGTCGTTTAGGGTGTAATTATGGATTGTTTTGGGGGGAGGGGAGGGGACTGTGCAAGGGGTGTTGTGCAAGCGGGGTGGGACAGTGAAGGGGGGTGAAGAGGGGTGGGGCAGTGAAGGGGGGTTGTGCGGTTCGGGGGGAGTGTGCAGGGCAAGGGGGAGTGTGCGGGGGGGCTTTGGGGGCGATCAATGGGGGAGTGAAGGGGGGCTGTGCAGGGGGCAGTGCGGGGGGTGGGGGAGTGTGTAGTGAGGGTGGGGGCTGTGCAAGGGGGCCAGATGAAGGGGGCCGTGCGGGGGGGCGATGAAGGGGCTGTGCGAGGGGACTGCGGGGAGGGGGGCGGGGCGATGGGGGCAAGGGGGGCGTGAAGGGGGGCATGCGGGGGGGAGGTGCAGGGGGAGTGTGCGGTGAGGGTGGGGGTGTGCAAGCGGGGGCGAAGGGGGTTGTGCAGGGGGGCCGGTGAAGGGGGTTGTGCGAGGGGGGCAATGAAGGGGCTGCGGGGGGGCGTGAAGGGGGCCAGTGAAGGGGGTCTTGTGTAGGGGGCAGTCAATGGGTGGGGGGAATGAAGGGGGTGGGGCTGTGCGGGGGGTTTCTAATCATATGTTTGTTTAATCTTACGCGTTTCTAATATCGCTTTTTAGAATTTCAGGAGTTTCAAACATGGTCCGAGATGATGTGATTGTGGAGGACGAAACCGATGATGATTATGATAAGTCAGTGGATGATGATGATGAGTATGATGCGGAGAAGGAGAACGATAAAGGTGACCCGTAAGACATAGCGCATGATGAGGCGACGCGCTTGCGTGAAATGGAACTTCACTTGGCTGAAATAAATGAGGAGCTAGCCGATAAGGCTCCCCCCATTGACAACCATGCTAGGGAAGATTATCCTTGTACTTCATCCGTCATTATGCCACAAAAAAATGCGGGGAAATAGGTTCTTAGTACCAAAACTCCAAGTAAAGTTGCAACAAAGAAGCGGAAAGGAAGGGGTGCGACCAAGGGATGGAATTATAACACCCCTATGACCCTCGAGTATGATGATATGGGTCAACCTTGTGGTCAATGGCGTAAAAAGTATGGGCAGCATTTAGGGTTATGTGTGCGCAAACTGAGCATTTTGGTAGGGTGGAAAGATGTGCCCGATGCAATGAAGAAATCATTATGGGAAGACACTTGTGTAAGTTTCTTTTTTAACTGAATTACTTTTATTTCCGGCATTTAGGGGCATGTTAGGTCATATATAGTTCCAATAGGTACATATATAACTATAAGAGTCAATTAAACTCCACTTATATGCTTTGAAACACATTTTGGGTAAATGAAGGCCATTTCGGGCCGATTTTGGGCTATACACTCCAATTCACTTAGTTTTTTGCATTTAGCCGCATGTTAGGTCATATATAGTCCCAATAGGTACATATATAACTATAAGAGTCAATTAAACTCCACTTATATGCTTTGAAACACATTTTGGGTAAATGAAGGCCGTTTTGGGCCGATTTTGGCCTTTACACTCCAATTCACATAGTTTTTGCATTTAACCGCATGTTAGTTCATATATAGTTCCAATAGGTACATAAATAACTATAAGAGTCAATTAAACTCCACTTACATGCTTTGAAACACATTTTGGGTAAATGAAGGCCATTTCGGGCCGATTTTGGGCTTTAAACTTTAATTCACTTAGTTTTTTGCATTTGGCCGCATGTTAGGTTATATATAGTCCCAATAGGTACATATATAACTATAAGAGTCAATTAAACTCCACTTATATGCTTTGAAACACATTTTGGGTAAATGAAGGCCATTTCGGGCCGATTTTGGGCTATACACTCCAATTCACTTAGTTTTTTGCATTTAGCCGCATGTTAGGTCATATATAGTCCCAATAGGTACATATATAACTATAAGAGTCAATTAAACTCCACTTATATGCTTTGAAACACATTTTGGGTAAATGAAGGCCGTTTCGGGCCGATTTTGGCCTTTACACTCCAATTCACTTAGTTTTTGCATTTAACCGCAAGTTAGTTCATATATAGTTCCAATAGGTACATATATAACTATAAGAGTCAATTAAACTCCACTTATATGCTTTGAAACAAATTTTGGGTAAATGAAGGCCGTTTCGGGCCGATTTTGGCCTTTACACTCCAATTCACTTAGTTTTTTGCATTTAGCCGCATGTTAGGTCATATATGGTCCCAATAGGTACATATATAACTATAAGAGTCAATTAAACTCCACTTATATGCTTTGAAACACATTTTGGGTAAATGAAGGCCGTTTCGGGCCGATTTTGGCCTTTACACTCCAATTCACTTAGTTTTTGCATTTAGCCGAATGTTAGTTCATATATAGTTCCAATAGGTACATATATAACTATAAGAGTCAATTAAACTCCACTTATATGCTTTGAAAACCATTTTGGGTAAATGAAGGCCATTTGGGGCCGATTTTGGGCATTACACTCCAATTCACTTAGTTTTTTGCATTTAGCCGCATGTTAGGTCATATATAGTCCCAATAGGTACATATATAACTATAAGAGTCAATTAAACTCCACTTATATGCTTTGAAACACATTTTGGGTAACTTTTTGTTTGTTTCTTGTTTTTATAGAATGCGTTCCATATTACTCATAATGAGGAAAAAAAGGCGGCGTTTCTATCCGCGGTGGCCGAAAGATTTAGAGCTTTCAAAAGCAAACTAGTGAGTGGGTGGATCACGAAACGGAGAAAGAGGACTATAAAGAGGAGGAAAATTCAAAAATCAAAGCAAAAAGAGGGTGAGATGGACAAGGAGGCCGAAAAAGAAACAAAAAATGAAGGGGGAGAGCAAGAAGATACATTTCAACCGGATTCTTTGCCTCATCAGATTTGGGGACATATAAAACCAGAAGATTGGGAGGCATTTGTTGCCCAAAATACTACGCTGGAGATGGTGGTAAGTATTGCACTTTAAACTGTATATATTCGACTTTAAACATTCACTCAGTGCAAGACAAAGGAAGCACTACCATCATATGGGTTCCCATACTTATGCGAGCGCGAGAAAGTTGTGGATTGACGAGAAATTTTACCCTTCTACCGATACAACCACAATGCCGTCTTCTAGCTCTAAGGCCGCGCCGTCTGTCAAAGTTGATCGGGTCACTGATTGGTGGTGCTCCTTGCATAGGCGTGATATCAACAATCAAATGACCATTTCAGATCCGGGAACCATGAAGATAACCAATGTCGTTGTAAGTACATGCACTACCAATGCCCCACCCCCATGCACACTCCCTCCACCCCCCGCACACCGCCCCCCCACCCCCACCCCCCACACCGCCCACACCCCTAACAATCCCCCACCCCCTAACAATCCCCCACCCCTAACATCCCCACCCCGCACAGCCCCCACACACTTCCACCCCACACACACCGGCACACCCCCACCCCCCGCACACTCCCCCACCCCCACCCCTACACACTCCCACCCTAACGCATCCCCGCACATTGCCCCCACTCCCGCACACATCCCCACTCCCCCGCACACTCCCACCCCACTCCCGCACACATCCCCCACTCCCCGCACACTCCCACCCCACCGCACTCCCCACACTACCCCGCACCCCGCCCCCACTCTTGCACACCGCCCCCGCACACTCCCACCCCACCGCACCCCCCGCACACTCCCACCCCCCGCACACATCCCCACTCCCCGCACACTGCCCCCCCGCCCCCGCACACTCCCACCCACCCCCGCACACTCCCACCCCACCGCACTCCCCACACTCCCCACACTCCCACCCACCCCCGCACACTCCCACCCCACCGCACTCCCCACACTCCCCGCACCCCGCCCCCACTCCCGCACACCGCCCCCTGCACACTCCCACCTCACCGCACACTCCCCCACACTCCCCTACACACGCCCCCACCCCGCACACTGCCCCCACTCCCCGCACACATCCCCCACTCCCCGCTCCCCTGCACACCGCCCCCACCCCCGCTCTGCGCCCGCACAATGCTTTGCCCCACCCCCGCCGCCGCAAATGATGTTGCAAATTTTTTTTTTAACTTACCGTTGTTAATTTCTCTATAGATGGGGCTCAAGCAAAAAGAGGTTAGCGGCAAGTTCACTCCCCAAGGCAACAAAGATGCCCTTTATGAGACTTTGGGAAAGGACCATAGTGGACGTTTGAGGGGTTTAGGTGGTATTCATTTAGGTGTAACAAAAGCGTATTCTAAAGATTACTCTGTGGGTACAAAATGACGCTCTCAACCACATGATATGGAAGCTATGACACAAGCTATTCGGGAGAAGCTTACAGATGAAATTACGGAGAAAGTCACGAAGAAAGTGACGGAGAGTTTCAACGCGGTCCTCTCACAGTTTGGTTTACCGGCGATACATCAACCTAAACTGGATCGTCTTTTGGAGGACAAAGCTAGCCATCCTAACACATAAAAATCCCCACCATCCATACTTGAGTTAGAGGTAAATATTATCCTTATAATTTTTATAACTAAGTAACATGTTTTTTTCTGTAATTGCATGTTCGTAACCTCAATTTCATTTACTTTTTGAAGGAAGAAACGCCTTGCCAGATTTTACTAGATGTAAAAGATGAGGGTTTGATTGTGGTGGTTGTAGGAAATGCACAACCACGAAGTGAACGAGCAATAGTCCATCATGAGCCTGTGGACAATGAGCACTTGGCGGTTAGTGTAGTCACCATTATTCCTGGTTACGAAGACTTTGCTCTTCCGCTGCCTAAACCGTCAATTGATATAAATGTCTTGACCGACGCTCGTGGTGGTTATGTGTTGTGGCCATCGGCATGGGTGAGGTTTTCAGATGAGGTAAATTGAAGCAACTTAAATCCATATTCATAATGATTTGTTTCATACCTACCTACTAACTAAGTTGAATGTTTTTACCGTTGAATTATTAGGTTTTGGAGAGAATAAACAAGCCCAAGGAAAGCAAGGCGGACTCACCTCCTCTAGAGAAGGCGAAGAAGGGTTCAGAGAAGAAGGGTTCAAGCGGGCTAAAGAAGGCCATTTCGGGCAAAGGAATGCAAGATTCAAGTCACCAAGAAAAACCAACTACATATACTTGGATCGAGAAACCAAAGATCGAGTGTCTCACTAAGGCATGCATATGGCTACATGCAAATGCGCGTGATATGTCGGATGATGCACCTCTCGAGGTGAATTTGGGTACCACGCAATTCAACTACTTTGAGGATACATCGACATGGGTGTCTAAGGGTGATTTGAAAAAGTTCCTTTGCGGAGAGATGCTTAATGTTTCCTTGATTCAAGTCTTCATGAGGTAAAACATTTGTACTTTTGAAGTAAATAAAAATGATTTGCAATATACAATAATATATTTATGTTACGAAGTTGGTTGTGCTTTAAAGATTACTCCAAGATGATTGTGGACGCAAGAGCATACAAGAGCAATTTGGGTGGTTATGTCCAAATTTCACCCCCGACAATTGTTTGCAAAACACAAATGAGGTGAAGGAGTATATTTGGCTATGTATCAAAACATCTCTACGTGCACAACATAAGTTCATACTTGCCCCTTGTTTTGAAGAGTATAGTTCTTAACCTTGTATCTATTTTTACCACTTTAATTATCATTATATATACAATAGAAGTGCTCACATGATTGCTTCCTAACTTTTTTGGCATTTTAGTCTTCATTGGTCGCTCGTTGTGACTTGTCCTTCAAACAACACAGTATATCATTTTGATTCTATAGCTCAAGATCCACCACGACACTTATTCCTCAAATCATGCATAAATAGGTATATTTGTTATTTAAAATGCTAACAAGCATTACATTACTAATTTCATTCTTTGGCCACTTCTCACATGAAATTAACTTAACTACAGTTCTTTGAAGAAATTTAAGAGCACGGGAAAAATACTTGAATGGAAAGCAATGAAGGTAATACATATTAGTTAAGCTACGTACTTCTTTCTTTTAGCAAAAAACAACCATGTATGTTAATTACATGATTTTTTATGTAATTCTATGATTAGTGTGCTCAGCAACCAGGGGGAACCGAGTGTGGCTACTATGTGTTGAGGTTCATGTTCGATATAGCCTCAAGTTGCAAGGAAGTCGGGGATATTGCGAAGGTATATATATATATATATATATATATATATATATATATATATATACATATAAAACTAATATACATAGCTTAATTTAAAGTCGATTTTGGCCTCTTAAGCTAAATTCACTTAGTTTTGTTTTCTTTCCGCCTTTAGCCGCATGTTACGTCATATATAGTTCCAATAGGTACATATATAACTATAAGAGTCAATTAAAGTTCACTCATATGCTTTGAAACCCATTTTGGGTAAATGAAGGCCGTTTCGGGACGATTTTAGCCTTCGAAGCTAATTTCACTTAGTTTCCCGCATTTATCCATATGTTAGGTCATATATAGTTCCAATAGGCACATATATAACTATAAGAGTCAATTATAGTTCACTCATATGCTTTGAAACCCATTTTGGGTAAATGAAGTCCGTTTCGGGCCAATTTTGGCCTTCGAAGCTCATTTCACTTAGTTTCCGGCATTTAGCCACATGTTAGGTCATATATAGTTCCAATAGGTACATATATAACTATAAGAGTCAATTATAGTTCACTCATATGCTTTGAAACCCATTTTGGGTAAATGAAGGTCGTTTCGGGCCGATTTTGGCCTTCGAAGCTCATTTCACTTAGTTTCCCGCATTTAGCCACATGTTAGGCCATATATAGTTCCAATAGGTACATAATAACTATAAGAGTGAATTAAAGTTCACTCATATACTTTGAAACCCATTTTGGGTAAATGAAGGCCGTTTCGCACTTCACTTAGTTTCCCGCATTTAGCCACATGTTAGGTCATATATAGTTCCAATAGGTACATATATAACTATAAGAGTCAATTAAAGTTCAAGCATATGCTTTGAAACCCATTTTGGGTAAATGAAGGCCATTTCGGGCCGATTTTGGAATTCGAAGCTCATTTCACTTAGTTTCCCGCATTTAGCCACATGTTTGGTCATATATAGCTCCAATAGGTACATATATAACTATAAGGGTCAATTTTCTAAGGTCTTACTCAAACTAAAATTGATATTATGTGTGTTTCCTTATGTTTAAGGTATTCAACCAAAGGGAGAGTTCTTTCACCACAACCGAGATAAACGAGGTTCGGGATTTGCTAGCACACTACCTTACCGAAGTTTGCATGTGAAGATGATGCCGCGACTTTAAGTTTATTTGTTCTTATTGTTCTACTTGCTAGTTATTTAGGTACAATAATATAATTGATGTTTATTTTGGATTTTAGTACTTAGTACAACTTCATTTGTAGTACATTCTCCAAATTTTATATTTATATATATATTAATTTGACTTGTATATGAAGCGCTTGTGGGATTTGTGTCAACTATAGTTGGTTAGATATAATAAAATATTATACATATACAAATATTATATATATATATATATATATATATACATATATATATACATATATACATACATATACATATATACAAATATATGACATTAACTGATGCGGTTTACTAAGAAAACCGCATCAGTTAATGTTCCAATGCATACAAAACGGTTGGCGGCAAAGCACAAACCGCTGCGGTTCCAAGGCAAAATCGCAGTGGTTTTTCCCATTAACCACTGCGGTTTTGCCTTGGAACCGCAGCGGTTTGTGCTTTGCCGCTGCGGTTCACAACCGCCTCAGTTTTTTTTATTAAAACTGCTGCTAGTCCAACCGTTGCGGGCCAAAACCGCAGCGGCAAGCCAGATTTTGACCGCAGCGGTTTGACTTTATTCCACTAGTGACTTAATTTAGGAAAGCTTTGCAAAACCTTCCATAAATCTAACAAAACCACACGCCTAAGCCCTCAGTTATTACAACTCATGACAACTCATCTACTTGGAGCTTAAGTAAATGAATTACAACTGAATTTTCAGCCCTTAGTTAAAATAAACTACTTTAATTAACTAACTTAACTAATAATAACAATAAAAGACATATTTTTGGTTACAAGTAAAACCTTCACTTTTAGAGTAAAGTAAAACCATGCAACAGTTCTACGAAAGCAAATAAAGATAGTTCAACTTGCATCATTCTCCCCCTCTTGAAAAAAAACTTGACCTCAAGTTTATTCGAAGAAACCCATGAAATCATCCATATTAAGCACACAAGAATATATACCACTAAGATGTGGCGTCTTTCATCACCATCTTTTGCTTCACGAAATCTCAATCTTTCCGAGCTCCATGTTACCATTAGATTCATATTACGAAACTTTGTAGTATTAAAATAGACGAAAAGATGTCAGATTTTAAGCCAATAAACTCTCAAAAATTCGTTATATGCTAGGAGAACGAATTGCCAAAAATTTACCTGAAAACTGCTCGAATCTGCCAGAATGATGTGACTTCGGTGCGGATCAGAATAACCTTAAATTTTAACACAACGTATCCCTGTATTTATCTTTTCTACAAACAAAGAAAATCAAGGTTTAGAGCTCACACGCGCCCTCACGCTCCGTTCTAGTAACACTGCTCTGATACCACTGGATATGATTTTCGAGGCTGTTTCGAACTCTTTTTGTGTTTTGTGCTTTTTGTCGACAAAACTAAGAAACAAGGGTATGAACAATTCAACTATCTCGGTATGAATTGAACTAGGTTTGAAGAATAAAGTTATCTCGGCTTAATTCAACAATGTTATTTTGCTATCTCGGCCAAAACAACAATAATTCACAAGGAATCACAATTCTCAAAATCAACTCTCTCCTTTATTGATTAGGAGTGCACATGTATTTATAGGATGAGCAAACAATCCTTGCTCTCCAAGCTAAATCATGGCCAGATTTCTCTAGTTAAGTAATAGGAAAGTTTCCCCTAAATTAAAGCCTATAATCTAGCTAGAACTTAAGGAAACACTTGATTTAGGAAAGTTTTGCAAAACTTTCCATAAATCTTACAAAACCACACGTCTAAGCCTTCATTTATTACAACTCTTGACAACTCATCCACTTGGAGCTTAAGTAAATTAATTACAACTGAATTTTCGGCCTTAGTTAAAATAAACTACCTTAATTAACTAAGTTAACTAATAATAACAATAAAAGACATATTTTTGGTTACAAGTAAAATCTTCACTTTTAGAGTAAAGTAAAACCATGCAACAGTTCTACGAAAGCCAATGAAGATAGTTCAACTTGCATCATTCTCCCCCTCTTGAAAAAAAAACTTGACCTCAAGATTATTCGAAGTAACCCATGAAATCATCCATATTAAGCGCACAAGAATATATACCACTAAGATGTGGCGTCCTTCATCACCATCTTTAGCTTCACGAAATCTCAATCTTTCCGAACTCCTTATTACCATTAGATTCATATTACGAAACTTTGTAGTATTCAAATAGACAAAAAGTTGTCAGATTTTAAGCCAATAAACTCTCAAAAAGTCGTTATATGCTAAGAGAACGAATTGCCAAAAATTTACCTGAAAACTGCTCGAATCTGCCAGAAATTAGCACTGAATGTTTTGATTGCTATGACTTCGGTGCGGATCAGAATAAGCTGAAATTTTAACACAACGTATCCCTGTATTTATCTTTTCTACAAACAAAGAAAATCAAGGTTTGGAACTCACGCGCGCCCTCAAGCTCCGTTCTAGTAACACTGCTCTGATACCACTTGATATGATTTTCGAGGCTGTTTCGAACTCTTTTTGTGTTTTGTGGTTTTTGTGGACAAAAGTAAGAAACAAGGGTATGAACAATTCAACTATCTCGGTATGAATTGAACTAGGTTTGAAGAATAGAGTTATATCGGCTAAATTCAACTGTGTTATTTTGCTATCTCGGCCAAAACAACAATAATGCACAAGGAATCACAATTCTCAAAATCAACTCTCTCTTTTATTGATTTGGAGTGCACATGTATTTATAGGATGAGCAAACAATCCTTGCTCTCCAAGCTAAATCATAGCCAGATTTCTCTAGTTATGTAATAGGAAAGTTTCCCATAAATAAAAGCCTATTACATAGCTAGAACTAAAGGAAACACTTGATTTAGGGAAGTTTTGCAAAACTTTCCATAAATCTTACAAAACCACACGCCTAAGCCTTCCCTTATTACAACTCATGACAACTCATCTACTTGGAGCTTAATTAAATGAATGACAACTGAATTTTCGGCCCTTAGTTAAAATAAACTACTTTAATTAACTAACTTAACTAATAATAGAAATAAAAGACATATTTTTGGTCACATGTAAAACCTTCACTTTTAGAGTAAAGTAGAACCATGCAACAGTTCTACGAAAGCAAATAAATATAGTTCATCTTGCATTATTCTCCCCCTCATGAAAAAAAACTTGACCTCATGTTTCTTCGAAGTAATCCATGAAATCATCCATATTAAGCGCACAATAATATACACCACTAAGATGTGGCGTCGTTCATAACCTTCTTTTTCTTCACAAAATCTCAATCTTTCTGAACTCCATGTTACCATTAGATTCAGATTATCATGCCTAAAAGGAATAACATGAAGGACCTTTGAAAGAACAAGATCAACAGCAACCCTAGGAACCAAAGTAAAAGGAACATTAACTAAAGGCACATTTTCCTTTATATGAACGTTAGGTTTCACCTCTTCATCATGATAAACTATAAAAATCAAATCTTCATCCTTGGAACAAGATAAATTTTCGATCTTTTCTTCATCCTCAACAATAGGAAGTTGCCGTTTTACTTCACGCTGTTTCTCGAGTAGTTGAGCCAAATCTTGAAGCTTCTCAAAACTCCTTTCAATTCGTGCTAATCTTTCTTCAAGGGTTGGTGGAAATCTAAGATCTTGTTTAACTCTTTCAATTCTTTAAAAACTCACTTGTAAGTCATGTCTCCATCCACTTGAACTCATAGATTTCAAACTGACAGAAAACTCTCCAGAAATTTTATCAATAGTTCAGGCTTCCAAAATTCATTCAAAACTACCCAAACTCTTATGAAATTTAGTCACCACGTAGACCTATGTGTTTGGAACACTCGACCAAAATTTTACCCAAAAATTCAAAGCCGACTATTCGCAATTTTAATTCTCCCACAACTAGTCCACTATAGCTCGGTTTTGACCAATTATACAAAACGTGCTCAATCAATTAGCAAAAGTGCTTTAAACATTACGAAACTTTCAAGTCTTAAAATAGACAAAAAGTAGTCAGTTTTTAAGCCAATAAACTCTCAAAAATTCGTTATATGCTAGGAGAACGAATTGCCCAAAAATTTACCTGAAACCTGCTCGAATCTGCCAGAAAATTAGCGCTGAATGTTTTGATGGCTAAGACTTCGGTAAGGATCAGAATAAGCTGAAATTTGACACAACGTATCTCTGTATTATTCTTTTCAACAAACCGACAAAATCAAGGTTTGGAGCTCAAACGCGCCCTCACGCTCCGTTCTAGTAGCACTACTCTGATACCACTTGATATGATTTTCGAGGCTGTTTCAGACTCGTTTTGTGATTTGTGCTTTTTGTGGGCGAAATTAAGAAACAATGGTATGAGCAATTCAACTATCTCGGTATGAATTGAACTAGGTTTGAAGAATAAAGCTATCTCGGCTAAATTCTACGGTGTTATTTTGCTATCTCGGCAAAAACAATAATAATTCACAAGGAATCACAATTCTCAAAATCAACTCTCTCCTTTATTGATTAGGAGTGCACATGTATTTATAGGATGAGCAAACAAGCCTTGCTCTCCAAGCTAAATCATGGCCGAATTTCTCTAGTTAAGTAATAGGAAAGTTTCCCCTAAATTAAAGCCTACAATCTAGCTAGAACTTTAGGAAACACTTGATTTAGGAAAGTTTTGCAAAACTTTCCATAAATCTTACAAAACCACACGCCCAAGCCTTCCCTTATTACAACTCATGACAACTCATCTACTTGGAGCTTACGTAAATGAATGACACCTGAATTTTCGGCCCTTAGTTAAAATAAACTACTTTAATTAACTAACTTAACTAATAATAACAATAAAAGACATATTTTTGGTTACATGTAAAACCTTCACTTTTAGAGTAAATTAGAACCATACAACAGTTCTACGAAAGCAAATAAAGATAGTTCATCTTGCATCATTCTCCCACTCATGAAAAAAAACTTGACCTCAAGTTTCTTCGAAGTAATCCATGAAATAATCCATAGTAAGCGCACAATAATATACACCACTAAGATGTTGCGTCGTTCATCACCATCTTTTGCTTCACAAATTCTCAATCTTTCCGAACTCCATGTTACCATTAGATTCAGATTATCATGCCTAAAAGGAATAACATGAAGGACCTTTGAAAGAACAAGATCAACAGCAAACCTAGGAACCAAAGTAAAAGGAACATTAACTAAAGGCACATTTTCCATTATATGAACATTAGGTTTCACCTCTTCATCATGAGAAACTATAAAAATCAAATCTTCAACCTTGGAACAAGATGAAGTTTCGATCTTTTCTTCATCCTCAACAATAGGAAGTTGCCATTTTACTTCACGCTGTTTCTCGAGTAGTTGAGCCAAATCTTGAAGCTTCTCAAAACTCCTTTCAATTCGTGCTAATCTTTCTTCAAGGGTTGGTGGAAATCTAAGATCTTGTTTAACTCTTTCAATTCTTTCAAAACTCACTTGTAACTCATGTCTCCATCCACTTGAACTCATAGATTTCAAACCGACGAAAACTGTCCGTAAATTTTATCAATAGTTCAGGCTTCCAAAATTCATTCAAAACTACCCAAACTCTTATGAAATTTAGTCACCACGTAGACCTATGTGTTTGGAATACTCGACCAAAATTTTACCCAAAAATTCAAAGCCGACTGTTCGCAGTTTTAATTCTCCCACAACTAGTCCACTATAGCTCGGTTTTGACCAATTATACAAAACGTGCTCAATCAATTAGCAAAAGTGCTCCAAACATTACGAAACTTTCCAGTCTTAAAATAGACAAAAAGTAGTCAGAATTTAAGCCAATCAACTCTCAAAAATTCGTTATATGCTAGAGAACGAATTGCGCAAAAATTTACCTGAAACCTGCTCGAATCGCGCGAAAAATTAGCGCTGAATGTTTTGATTGCTATGACTTCGGTACGGATCAGAATAAGCTGAAATTTGACACAACGTATCTCTGTATTATTCTTCTCAACAAACCGATAAAATCAAGGTTTGGATCTCACACGCGCCCTCACGCTCCGTTCTAGTAGCACTACTCTGATACCACCTGATATGATTTTTGAGGCTGTTTCAGACTCGTTTTGTGATTTGTGCTTTTTGTGGGCGAAATTAAGAAACAAGGGTATGAGCAATTCAACTATCTCGGTATGAATTGAACTAGGTTTAAAGAATAAAGATATCTCGGCTAAATCCTACGGTGTTATTTTGCTATCTCGGTAAAAACAATAATAATTTACAAGGAATCACAATTCTCAAAATCAACTCTCTCCTTTATTGATTAGGAGTGCACATGTATCTATAGGATGAGCAAACAATCCTTGCTCTCCAAGCTAAATCATGGCCGAATTTCTCTAGTTAAGTAATAAGAAAGTTTCCCCTAAATTAAAGCCTACAATCTAGCTAGAACATTAGGAAACACTTGATTTAGGAAAGTTTTGCAAAACTTTCCATAAATCTTACAAAACCACACGCCTAAGCCTTCCCTTATTACAGCTCATGACAACTCATCTACTTGGAGCTTACGTAAATGAATGACAACTGAATTTTTGGCCCTTAGTTAAAATAAACTTCTTTAATTAACTAACTTATCTAATAATAACAATAAAAGACATATTTTTGGTTGCATGTAAAACCTTCACTTTTGGAGTAAAGTAGAACCATGCAACAGTTATACGAAAGCAAATAAAGATAGTTCATCTTGCATCATTCTCCCCCTCATGAAAAAAAACTTGACCTCAAGTTTCTTCGAAGTAATCCATGAAATCATCCATATTAAGCGCACAATAATATATACCACTAAGATGTTGCGTCGTTCATCACCATCTTTTGCTTCACAAAATCTCAATCTTTCCGAACTCCATGTTACCATTAGATTCATATTATCATGCCTAAAAGGAATAACATGAAGGACCTTTGAAAGAACAAGATCAACAGCAAACCTAGGAACCAAAGTAAAAGGAACATTAACTGAAGGCACATTTTCCATTATATGAACATTAGGTTTCACCTCTTCATCATGAGAAACTATAAAAATCAAATCTTCAACCTTGGAACAAGATGAAGTTTCGATCTTTTCTTCATCCTCAACAATAGGAAGTTGCCATTTTACTTCACGCTGTTTCTCGAGTAGTTGAGCCAAATCTTGAAGCTTCTCAAAACTCCTTTCAATTCGTGCTAATCTTTCTTCAAGGGTTGGTGGAAATCTAAGATCTTGTTTAACTCTTTCAATTCTTTCAAAACTCACTTGTAACTCATGTCTCCATCCACTTGAACTCATAGATTTCAAACTGACAGAAAAACTGTCCAAAAATTTTGTCAATAGTTCAGGCTTCCAAAATTCATTCAAAACTACCCAAACTCTTATGAAATTTAGTCACCACGTAGACCTATGTGTTTGGAATACTCGACCAAAATTTTACCCAAAAATTCAAAGCCGACTGTTCGCAGTTTTAATTCTCCCACAACTAGTCCACTATAGCTCGGTTTTGACCAATTATACAAAACGTGCTCAATCAATTAGTAAAAGTGCTTCAAACATTACGAAACTTTCCAGTCTTAAAATAGACAAAAAGTAGTCAGATTTTAAGCCAATAAACTCTCAAAAATTCGTTATATGCTAGGAGAACGAATTGCCCAAAATTTACTTGAAACCTGCTCGAATCTGCCAGAAAATTAGCGCTGAATGTTTTGATTGCTATGACTTCGGTACGGATTAGAATAAGCTGAAATTTGACACAACGTATCTCTGTATTATTCTTCTCAACAAACCGATAAAATCAAGGTTTGGAGCACACACGCGCCCTCACGCTCCGTTCTAGTAGCACTACTCTGATACCACCTGATATGATTTTTGAGGCTGTTTCAGACTCGTTTTGTGATTTGTGCTTTTTGTGGGCGAAATTAAGAAACAAGGGTATGAGCAATTCAACCATCTCGGTATGAATTGAACTAGGTGTGAAGAATAAAGATATCTCGGCTAAATCCTACGGTGTTATTTTGCTATCTCGGCAAAAAACAATAATAATTCACAAGGAATCACAATTCTCAAAATCAACTCTCTCCTTTATTGATTAGGAGTGCACATGTATCTATAGGATGAGCAAACAATCCTTTCTCTCCAAGCTAAATCATGGCCGAATTTCTCTAGTTAAGTAATAAGAATGTTTCCCCTAAATTAAAGCCTACAATCTAGCTAGAACATTAGGAAACACTTGATTTAGGAAAGTTTTGCAAAACTTTCCATAAATCTTACAAAACCACACGCCTAAGCCTTCCCTTATTACACCTCATGACAACTCATCTACTTGGAGCTTACGTAAATGAATGACAACTGAATTTTCGGTCCTTAGTTAAAATAAACTACTTTAATTAACTATTAACTAATAATAACAAAAAAGACATATTTTTGGTATGTAAAACCTCACTTTTGGAGTAAAGTAGGACCATGCAACAGTTATAAAAAAATAAAGATAGTCATCTGCATCATTCTCCCCCATAAAAAAAACTTGACCTCAAGTTTCTTGAAGTAATCCATGAAATCATCCATATTAAGCGCACAATAATATACACCACTAAGATGTCGTGTCGTTCATCACCATCTTTTGCTTCACAAATTCTCAATCTTTATGAACTCCATGTTACCATTAGATTCAGATTATCATGCCTAAAAGGAATAACATGAAGGACCTTTGAAAGAACAAGATCAACAGCAAACCTAGGAACCAAAGTAAAAGGAACATTAACGAAAGGCACATTTTCAATTATATGAACATTAGGTTTCACCTCTTCATCATGAGAAACTATAAAAATCAAATCTTCATCCTTGGAACAAGATAAAGTTTCGATCTTTTCTTCATCCTCAACAATAGGAAGTTGTCGTTTTACTTTACGCTGTTTCTCGAGTAGTTGAGCCAAATCTTGAAGCTTCTTAATACTCCTTTCAATTTATGCTAATCTTTCTTCTAGGGTTGGTGGAAATCTAAGATCTTGTTTAACTCTTTCAATTCTTTCAAAACTCACTTGTAACTCATGCCTCCATCCACTTGAACTCATAGATTTCAAACTGACAGAAAACTGTCCAGAAATTTTGTCAATAGTTCAGGTTTCCAAAATTCATTCAAAACTACCCAAAATCTTATGAAATTTTGTCACCACGTAGACCTATGTGTTTGGAACACTCGACCAAAAATTTTCCCAAAAATTCAAAGCCGACTGTTCGCAGTTTTAATTCTCCCACAACTAGTCCACTATAGCTCGGTTTTGACCAATTATAAAAAACGTGCTCAATCAATTAGCAAAAGTGCTTCAAACATTACAAAACTTTCTAGTCTTAAAATAGACAAAAAGTAGTCAGATTTTAAGCCAATAAACTCTCAAAAATTCGTTTTATGCTAGGTGAACGAATTGCCCAAAAATTTACCTGAAACCTGCTCGAATCTGCCAGAAAATTAGCGCTGAATGTTTTGATTGCTATGACTTCGGTACGGATCAGAATAAGCTGAAATTTGACACAACGTATCTCTGTATTATTCTTTTCAACAAACCGATTAAATCAAGGTTTGGAGCTCACACGCGCCCTCATGCTCCGTTCTAGTAGCACTACTCTGATACCACCTGATATGATTTTTGAGGCTGTTTCATACTCGTTTTGCAATTTGTGCTTTTTATGGGCGAAATTAAGAAACAAGGGTATGAGCAATTCAACTATCTCGGTATGAATTGAACTAGGTTTGAAGAATAAAGCTATCTCGGCTAAATTCTACGGTGTTATTTTGCTATCTCGGCAAAAACAATAATAATTCACAAGGAATCACAATTCTCAAAATTAACTCTCTCCTTTATTGATTAGGAGTGCACATGTATTTATAGGATGAGCAAACAATCCTTGCTCTCCAAGCTAAATCATGGCCGAATTTCTCAAGTTAAGTAATAGGAAAGTTTCCCCTAAATTAAAGCCTACAATCTAGCTAGAACTTTAGGAAAAACTTGATTTAGGAAAGTTTTGCAAAACTTTCCATAAATCTTACAAAACCACACGCCTAAGCCTTCCCTTATTACAGCTCATGACAACTCATCTACTTGGAGCTTACGTAAATGAATGACAACTGAATTTTCGGCCCTTAGTTAAAATAAACTACTTTAATTAACTAACTTAACTAATAATAACAATAAAAGACATATTTTTGGTTACATGTAAAACCTTCACTTTTAGAGTAAAGTAGAACCATGCAACAGTTCTACGAAAGCAAATAAAGAAAATTCATCTTGCATCATTCTCCCCCTCATGAAAAAAACTTGACCTCAAGTTTCTTCGAAGTAATCCATGAAATCATCCATATTAAGCGCACAATAATATACACCACTAAGATGTGGCGTCTTTCATCACCATCTTTTGCTTCACAAATTCTCAATCTTTCTGAATTCCATGTTACCATTAGATTCAGATTATCATGCCTAAAAGGAATAACATGAAGGACCTTCGAAAGAACAAGATCAACAGCAAACCTAGGAACCAAAGTAAAAGGAACATTAACTAAAGGCACATTTTCCATTATATGAACATTAGGTTTCACCTCTTCATCATGAGAAACTATAAAAATCAAATCTTCATCCTTGGAACAAGATAAAGTTTAGATCTTTTCTTCATCCTCAACAATAGGAAGTTGCCGTTTTACTTCACGCTGTTTCTCGAGTAGTTGAGCCAAATTTTGAAGCTTCTTAATACTCCTTTCAATTTGTGCTAATCTTTCTTCTAGGGTTGGTGGACATCTAACATCTTGTTTGTGATGCGGATCCAAAGGCATCAAGTCAAGAAGAGCCGGTTTTACTTTTGATGGAACATATGGGTTTCAATTTGATGGCTAACAAGCATGCATTTGTGTCGTGTGTCACATGGCTCGAGGAAGAAACTGATTAACATTTTAAACTAATAAATGATGCGGATCCAAAGGCATCAAGTCAAGAAGAGCCGGTTTTACTTTTGATGGAACATATGGGTTTCAATTTGATGGCTAACAAGCATGCATTTGTGTCGTGTGTCACATGGCTCGAGGAAGAAACTGATTAGCATTTTAAATTAGTGTCATTATTAGATTAAAATGTTAGTTAATTAGTTGAGTTGTTTTTAGTTCAATAAAGGTCCGAAAATCCCTTAGAGATTTCGGTGGTTAAGTGTTTAGTTGTCATGGCTGTATTTTAGGAAAGTTTCCTTAATTTGGTAGATTGGAGTGGCGTGCAAGGTAGCAGCCTTGGGCGTGTGATTGAGCTGTAATTAGGGAAAGTATTTGTTGTCTTTCCTTAAGTTAGAGTTTCCTTAAGTTTAGCTTGATTTTAGGCTAGAATTAAGGAGGAGATACTTTCCTAATTTACTAGGTTAGCCGTGTGGTTTGGTTTGTTTGGGGGGCAAGGTCTTCTTGCTGATTCCCTTATAAATAATAGGCGCCTAACCTCTTCAAGGGTTAGAGTGATTTTATGATTAAATATTGTTATTGTTTGTGAATTAACTCATAAGCTTTAATCTTCCATTAATTGATATTCAGGAGTGTTTATTAATTAGTGTTTAAACAACTTAATTCCAGGAGTGGTTTGAGTGTGTTTAAGATTCTTGTGAGTGTTTTAGGAGTGATCATTCATTAAGAAATATCCCTTGTTACTTGTTCTTATTTTCGGATTCTTCATTGTCCTTGCTCAATTGGACGTGTTCTTTTGAGTGTTTGATTATCCTAGTTGAACATTCATATCAAGTGGTATCAGATTTTCCAGGCGGGAGAGGATAGAAGGGATTCTACTCTTCAAGGATCCAAGGTAAATTGATACTTTTCTTCTTAAAGTTTCGATCTTTACATTGGGATAAGTGGTACTAGGGTTCTTTTGTGCTTCCTAGTGTGTCGAAGTGTTGTTATTTGTTGAGATAATGTCGAGTGAATTGGAAAAATTAGCTAAGGCTATTGAGGACATAGCTAAGATGCAATTTGATTTCCAAGCAAAATATAATGCTGATTCGAATCATGTTAGTAGACTTAAAACTAGAATGGATACTGTAACTTCTATTATCACTAAGAAGTTGGATAAAAACAGTGTTGATTACATTGGACTTTCGGATGAAGAGGATGAAGTTAGGGTTGTTAAACCTAATTTCAATGATGATAGAGGATTAAAGTTGGATGATTTCACTGGTGATTCTAGTCCGGATGATTTACTTGAGTGGATTCGACAATTGGAGAAGGTGTGTGACTATAGGGGGTTCGATGATCAAAGGAGATTCAAGATAGCCTCGATTAGATTCACCAAGTACGTTGGTATTTGGCTCGAAAATTTGAAGGCCAAACGTGCAAGAAAAAAGAAAGAAAAGCCTAGTAGTTGGACTAAGTTGAAAGAGAAGCTCAAGGAGAAATTTTTGTCAAGTGATTACGAGCAAAAACAATACATAAGGTTGAATACTTTGTGTCAAGACACGATGAGTGTACATGAGTACACTATGGAGTTTGACAAATTAAGCCTTATTTTTGACTTGGAAGAAAAGGAAGCAATGAAAGTTGCTCGTTACATTAGAGGCCTAAACCGTCCTATTGCAAGGAAGGTAGAGGTGTCAACTTACACTACGTTTGATGAAGCATGTAGATTGGCACTTAAATTTGAATCTCATGAGAATGAGGACAAACCGAAAACTTCCTATGCTAAATCTGGTAACTCGTTCAAACCTTCTTCTTCTTATTCTTCTTATTCATCTTCTAACAAGAACTATGAAGGGTCTAAGAAAGAACATGCAATGAAAGATGATAAAAGGGTCGAAAAACAGAAAGTTTTCGTTCCTAGGGAAAAGTTTGATGAAAATCGGAAGTGTTTCAAGTGCCAAGGAAGAGGACACATTGCTAGTAATTGTCCAACAAAGAAAGCTCTCACCATGAGGCAATACATGGAATTGAATGAAGAAGAGGAGTTGTACGAATTTGTGCCTAGAGATGACACGGTTGAGAGTGAGGAGGAGGATGCATATGCCGAAGATGACAGTAGGCTTATTGGTGTTGTTAGGAGGGTTTTACATGTTGATTGCCTTCTAAGCAAAGAACAAAGAGAGAACTTGTTCCATACTTGTTGCAAAGTGGGTGAAAACACTTGTAACATGATCATTGATAGCGGGTCTTGTACCAATGTAGTTGCGGCAGATTTGGTGAGTAAATTGAGTCTTATTGTGAGAGATCATCCACGCCCCTACAAGTTGAGTTGGCTTGATGATACGGGACTTAGGGTGAAGAAGCAACCGTTACTTTCTTTCTCCATAGGGACTTACAAGGATGAGCTATGGTGTGATGTACTTCCCATGAATGCTTGTCACGTTTTACTTGGGAGACCATGGCAATTTGATAGAAAGGTGATACATGAAGGGGACTCCAACGTGTATACAGTTTCGGTGGGTTCTAAGAAGATTAGGTTGCATCCTTTGGCTCCTAGTGCCGTGATTCACAAGAAGGAAGAGAAAAAGACTAGTTTGTTTCTTTCTTTCAAAGAGTTCGAGAAAGAGATTGAAGATGAGGGCGTGTGCTATGCTTTAGTCATCAAACATGCTGCTGCAAGTGAAGTGAAGTCAAGTAATCCACAACTTGATTCGCTCATGAAGGAATTTCGGGATGTATTTTCGGAAGACCTCCCACAAGGGCTGCCACCCCTAAGGGGAATTGAACACGCCATTGACTTAATTCCGGGAGCTCCTTTGCCTAATAAACCTGCTTATAGGTGTGATCCAAGTGCTTCCAAAGAACTTCAACGACAAATTGAAGAATTGATCGAAAGAGGGTATGTAAGAGAAAGCATGAGTCCTTGTGCGGTTCCCGCTTTACTTGTGCCTAAGAAAGTTGGTACATGGAGAATGTGCATTGATAGTAGGGCCGTGAACAATATCACTGTGAAGTATCGATTTTCCATGCCTAGATTGGAGGATATGCTTGATGAACTCAATGGAGCCTCGATTTTCTCCAAGATCGATCTCAGAAGGGGTTATCATCAAATGAGGATTCGCGAAGGGGATGAGTGGAAAACAGCATTCAAGACTAAACAAGGTCTTTACGAATGGATGGTGATGCCTTTTGGCTTATGCAACGCCCCTAGTTCTTTCATGCGACTTATGAATGAGGTATTTCGTTCCTTTTTAAACAAATTTGTTGTTGTTTATTTGGATGATATCCTTGTTTATAGTAAGAGTGTTGATGATCATTTGATACATTTGAGAAGTTTGTTTGAGAAGCTTAGAGAACAAAAACTTTTCGGCAAGATGGAAAAGTGTGAGTTCCTTGTGTCGAGCATAGCGTTTCTTGGTTACATTGTTTCCAAGGAAGGAGTTCATGTTGATCCTTCGAAAGTGCAAGCAATTTCTTCATGGCTGGCCCCTACTAATGCTAGTGAATGTCGAAGCTTCCATGGTTTGGCTTCGTTCTATAGAAGATTCATTCGAAACTTCTCTTCCATTATGGCTCCTATCACCGCTTTGTTGAAAAAAGGTGAGTTTGAATGGTCTCCTTTGGCGCAAAAAGCTTTTGAAGAAGTGAAAGAGAAGTTGTGAAGTGCTCCTATACTTGCTTTGCCGGATTTCAACAAATTGTTCGAGGTAGAGTGTGATGCAAGTGGATTGGGAATTGGTGCTGTTTTGATCCAAGAGAAGCGCCTTATCTCATACTTTAGTGAGAAGCTCAATGGTGCCAAGTTGAACTACTCTAATTATGATCGTGAGTTTTATGCTATTGTTCGAGCTTTAGACCATTGGTCACATTATTTGAGGCCTAAACCATTCATCCTTCATTCGGATCATGAGGCGCTCAAACACATTCATGGCCAACAAAAACACAATCATAGGCACGCCAAGTGGGTCGAGTTTCTCCAATCCTTCACCTTCTCGTCCAAGTATAAAGAAGGAAAGAGCAACATTGTGGCAGATGCACTTTCAAGGAGATCTTATTTGCTAGCTATGGTGGATGCAAGAGTAATGGGGTTCGAACACTTGAAGGAGCTTTATAAAGAAGATGATGAACTTGGTTCGATTTTTGCTGCTCCTAAAGGGTTGTTCATGGTTCAAGAGGGTTTTCTTTTTAAGGGAAACAAGTTGTGTGTCCCAAAGTGCAGGGTACGTGAACTTCTAGTTCGTGAAGTACATAGTGGAGGTATTGCTGGTCATTTTGGCATTCAAAAGACACTTGATACTTTGAGTGAACATTTTTATTGGCCTAGCATGATCAAAGATGTGCATATGGTAGTAAGCAAGTGTGCAACGTGCCAAAAGTCCAAAAGCACCTTTCATAAAGGGCTTTACACGCCTCTACCAGATCCGGATCATCCTTCGGATAGTGTGAGCATGGATTTCATTGTTGGTTTGCCTAGAACTCAAAGAGGCAAAGATGCTATCATGGTGGTTGTGGATAGATTTTCGAAGATGGCTCATGTCATTCCCATGCACAAGACGGATGACGCTTCCCATGTTGCTGATTTGTATTTCAAAGAGGTAATTCGACTTCATGGCATTTCTAGAAGCATTGTTTCGGATAGGGATTCTAAATTCCTTAGCCACTTTTGGAGGTGTTTGTGGAAGATGGTGGGAATGCAACTCCTATTTAGCACGAGTTATCATCCTCAAACAGATGGTCAAACTGAAGTCACAAACAGAACTCTTGGTTCTTTGTTACGTGGCCTTGTGAGTAAGACGCAAAAAGATTGGGATGTGAAGCTTGCACATGCGGAATTTGCTTACAACCGTTCACATTCAGCCACAACTTTACATTCTCCATTTGAGATCATTTATGGAGTTAATCCTTTTCTCCCTATTGATCTTGTTACTCTTCCTAGAAGTGAGATACATGCGGATTCAAAGAAAAGGCTGGAAGCTTTTAACAAGACTTGTGCGCAAGTTAAAGCTCAAATTGAGAAAATGAATCAGCAATACAAGGAACGAGCTAACAAGCATAGGCGCCAACCTAAGTTCAAGGAAGGTGACCTAGTATGGATACAATTTGAGGAAGGAAAGGTTTCCGAGCAAACGAAAAAACAAGTTGATGCCTAGAGCTGATGGTCCTTTCGTAGTCATTGGAGTCGTGGGTGATGGAGCTTACAAAATCAACTTACCAAGTGATTATGGAAATGTGAGTGCTACTTTCAATGTTGGTGATCATTCTCCCTACCATGACGATGAGAATTTGAGGGCAAATTCTTTTGAAGAAGGGGAGAATGATGCGGATCCAAAGGCATCAAGTCAAGAAGAGCGGGTTTTACTTTTGATGGAACATATGGGTTTCAATTTGATGGCTAACAAGCATGCATTTGTGTCGTGTGTCACATGGCTCGAGGAAGAAACTGATTAGCATTGTAAATTAGTGTCATTATTAGTTTAAAATGTTAGTTAATTAGTTGAGTTGTTTTTAGTTCAATAAAGGTCCGAAAATCCCTTAGAGATTTCGGTGGTTAAGTGTTTAGTTGTCATGGCTGTATTTTAGGAAAGTTTCCTTAATTTGGTAGATTGGAGTGGCGTGCAAGGTAGCAGCCTTGGGCGTGTGATTGAGCTGTAATTAAGGAAAGTATTTGTTGTCTTTCCTTAAGTTAGAGTTTCCTTAAGTTTAGCTTGATTTTAGGCTAGAATTAAGGAGGAGATACTTTCCTAATTTACTAGGTTAGCCGTGTGGTTTGGTTTGTTTGAGGGGCAAGGTCTTCTTGCTGATTCCCTTATAAATAATAGGCGCCTAACCTCTTCAAGGGTTAGAGTGATTTAATGATTAAATATTGTTATTGTTTGGGAATTAATTCATAAGCTTTAATCTTCCATTAATTGATATTCAGGAGTGTTTAATAATTAGTGTTTAAACAACTTAATTCCAGGAGTGGTTTGAGTGTGTTTAAGATTCTTGTGAGTGTTTCAGGAGTGATCATTCATTAAGAAATATCCCTTGTTACTTGTCCTTATTTTTGGATTCTTCATTGTCCTTGCTCAATTGGACGTGTTCTTTAGAGTGTTTGACTATCCTACTTGAACATTCATATCAAATTTACCTGAAAACTGCTCGAATCTGCCAGAAAATTAGCGTTGAATGTTTTGATTGCTATGACTTCGGTACGGATGAAATAAGCTGAAATTTGACACAACGTATCTCTTTATTATTCTTTTCAACAAACCGAGAAAATCAAGGTTTGGAGCTCACCCGCGCCCTCACGCTCTGTTCTAGTAGCACTGCTCTGATACCACTTGATATGATTTTTTAGGCTGTTTCAGATTCTTTTTGTGTTTTGCGCTTTTTGTGGGCGAAATTAAGAAACAAGGGTATGAGCAATTCAGCTATCTCGGTATGAATAAAGCTATCTTGGCAAAATTCTACAGTGTTATTTTGCTATCTCGGCCAAAACAATAATAATTCACAAGGAATCACAATTCTCAAAATCAACTCTCTCTTTTATTGATTAGGAGTGCACATGTATTTATAGGATGAGCAAACAATCCTTGCTCTCCAAGCTAAATCATGGCCGAATTTCTCTAGTTAAGTAATAGGAAAGTTTTCCCTAAATTAAAGCCTACAATCTAGCTAGAACTTTAGGAAACACTTGATTTAGGAAAGTTTTGCAGAACTTTCCATAAATCTTACAAAACCACACGCCTAAGCCTTCCCTTATTACAGCTCATGACAACTCATCTACTTGGAGCTTACGTAAATGAATGACAACTGAATTTTCGACCCTTAGTTAAAATAAACTACTTTAATTAACTAACTTAATTAATAATAACAATAAAAGACATATTTTTGGTTACATGTAAAACCTTCACTTTTAGAGTAAAGTAGAACCATGCAACAGTTCTACGAAAGCAAATAAAGATAGTTCATCTTGCATCATTCTCCTCCTCATGAAAAAAACATGACCTCAAGTTTCTTCGAAGTAATCCATAAAATCATCCATATTAAGCGCACAATAATATACAATACTAAGATGTGGCGTCGTTCATCACCATATTTTCCTTCACAAAATCTCAATCTTTCTGAACTCCATGTTACCATTAGATTCAAATTATCATGCCTAAAAGGATTAACATGAAGGACCTTTGAAAGAACAAGATCAATAGCAAACCTAGGAACCAAAGTAAAAGGAACATTAACTAAAGGCACATTTTCCTTTATATGAACGTTAGGTTTCACCTCTTCATCATGAGAAACTATAAAAATCAAATCTTCATCCTTGGAACAAGATAAAGTTTCGATCTTTTCTTCCTCCTTAACAATAGGAAGTTGCCGTTTTACTTCACGTTGTTTCTCGAGTAGTTGAGCTAAATCTTGAAGCTTCTTAATACTCCTTTCAATTCGTGCTAATCTTTCTTCTAGGGTTGGTGGACCTCTAAGATCTTGTTTAACTCTTTCAATTCTTACAAAACTCACTTGTAACTCATGCCTCCATCCACTTGAACTCATAGATTTGAAACTGACAGAAAACTGTCCAGAAATTTTTGAGAGTTCAGGCTTCCAAAATTCATTTAAAACTACCCAAACTCTTATGAAATTTAGTCACCACGTAGACCTATGTGTTTGGAACACTCGACCAAAAGATTAACCCAAAAATTCAAAGCCGACTATTCGCAGTTTTAATTCTCCCACAACTGGTCCACTATAGCTCGGTCTTGACCAATTATACAAAACGTGCTCAATCAATTAGCAAAAGTGCTTCAAACATTTAGAAACCTTCCAGTCTTAAAATAGACAAAAAGTAGTCAGATTTTAAGCCAATAAACTCTCAAAAATTCGTTATATGCTAGGAGAACGAATTGCCCAAAAATTTTCCTCAAAACTGCTCGAATCTGCCAGAAAATTAGCGCTGAATGTTTTGATTACTACGACTTCGGTACGGATGAGAACAAGCTGAAATTTGACACAACGTATCTCTTTATTATTCTTTTAAACAAACCGAGAAAATCAAGGTTTGGAGCTCACACGCGCCCTCACGCTCTGTTCTAGTAGCACTGCTCTGATACCACTTGATATGATTTTCGAGGCTGTTTCAGACTCTTTTTATGTTTTCTGCTTTTTGTGGGCGAAATTAAGAAACAAGGGTATGAGCAATTCAACTATCTCGGTATGAATTGAACTAGGTTTGAAGAATAAAGCGATCTCGGCTAAATTCTACAGTGTTATTTTGTTATCTCGGCAAAAACAATAATAATTCACAAGGAATCACAATGCTCAAAATCAACTATCTCCTTTATTGATTAGGAGTGCACATGTATTTATAGGATGAGCAAACAGTCTTTGCTCTCCAAGCTAAATCATGGCCGAATTTCTCTAGTTAAGTAATACGAAAGTTTCCCCTAAATTAAAGCCTACAATCTAGCTAGAACTTTAGGAAACACTTGATTTAGGAAAAGTTTTGCAAAACTTTCCATAAATCTTACAAAACCACACGCCTAAGCCTTCCCTTATTACAGCTCATGACAACTCATCTACTTGGAGCTTACGTAAATGAATGACAACTGAATTTTCGGCCCTTAGTTAAAATAAACTACTTTAATTAACTAACTTAACTAATAATAACAATAAAAGACATATGTTTGGTTACATGTAAAACCTTCACTTTTAGAATAAAGTAGAACCATGCAACAATTCTACGAAAGCAAATAAAGATAGTTCATCTTGCATCATTCTCCCCCTCATGAAAAAAAACTTGACCTCAAGTTTCTTTGAAGTAATCCATGAAATCATCCATATTAAGCGCACAATAATATACACCACTAAGATGTGGCGTCGTTCATCACCATCTTTTGCTTCACAAAATCTCAATCTTTCTGAACTCCATGTTACCATTAGATTCAGATTATCACGCCTAAAAGGAATAACATGAAGGACCTTTGAAAGAACAAGATCAACAGCAAACCTAGGAACCAAAGTAAAAGGAACATTAACTAAAGGCACATTTTCCTTTATAGGAACGTTAGGTTTCACCTCTTCATCTTGAGAAACTATAAAAATCAAATCTTCATCCTTGGAACAAGATAAAGTTTTGATCTTTTCTTCATCCTCAACAATAGGAAGTTGCCGTTTTACTTCACGCAGTTTCTCGAGTAGTTGAGCCAAATCTTGAAGCTTCTCAATACTCCTTTCAATTCGTGCTAATCTTTCTTCTTGGGTTAGTGGACATCTAAGATCTTGTTTAACTCTTTCAATTCTTACAAAACTCACTTCTAACTCATGTCTCCATCCACTTGAACTCATAGATTTCAAACTGACAGAAAACTGTCCAGAAATTTTGTCAATAGTTCAGGCTTCCAAAATTCATTCAAAACTACCCAAACTCTTCTGAAATTTAGTTACCACGTAGACCTATGTGTTTGGAACACTCGACCAAAAGATTAACTCAAAAATTCAAAGCCGACTGTTCTCAGTTTTAATTCTCCCACAACTGGTCCACTATAGCTCGGTTTTGACCAATTATACAAAACGTGCTCAATCAATTAGCAAAAGTGCTTCAAACATTATGAAACCTTCCAGTCTTAAAATAGACAAAAAGTAGTCAGATTTTAAGCCAATAAGCTCTCAAAAATTCGTTATATGCTAGGAGAACGAATTGCCCAAAAATTTACTTGAAAACTGTTCGAATTTGCCAGAAAATTAGCGCCGAATGTTTTGATTACTATGACTTCTGTACGGATGAGAATAAGCTGAAATTTGACACAACGTATCTCTTTATTATTCTTTTCAAAAAACCGAGAAAATTAAGGTTTGGAGCTCACCCGCGCCCTCACGCTCCGTTCTAGTAGCACTGCTCTGATACCACTTGATATGATTTTTGAGGCTGTTTTAGACTCTTTTTGTGTTTTGTGCTTTTTGTGGGCGAAATTAAGAAACAAGGGTATGAGCAATTCAACTATCTCGGTATGAATTGAACTAGGTTTAAAGAATAAAGCTATCTCAGCTAAATTCTACAGTGTTATTTTGGTATCTCGGCAAAAACAATAATAATTCACAAGGAATCACAATTCTCAAAATCAACTCTCTCCTTTATTGATTAGGAGTGCACATGTATTTATAGGATGAGCAAACAATCCTTGCTCTCCAAGCTAAATCGTGGCCGAATTTCTCTAGTTAAGTAATCGGAAAGTTTTCCCTAAATTAAAGCCTACAATCTTGCAAGAACTTTAGGAAACACTTGATTTAGGAAAGTTTTGCAGAACTTTCCATAAATCTTACAAAACCACACGCCTAAGCCTTCCCTTATTACAGCTCATGACAACTCATCTACTTGGAGCTTACGTAAATGAATGACAGCTGAATTTTCGACCCTTAGTTAAAATAAACTACTTTAATTAACTAACTTAACTAATAATAACAATAAAAGACATATTTTTGGTTACATGTAAAACCTTCACTTTTAGAATAAAGTAGAACCATGCAACAGTTCTACGAAAGCAAATAAAGATAGTTCATCTTGCATCATTCTCCCCCTCATGAAAAAAACTTGACCTCAAGTTTCTTCGAAATAATCCATGAAATCATCCATATTAAGCGCACAATAATATACACCACTAAGATGTGGCGTCGATCATCACCATCTTTTCCTTCACAAAATCTCAATCTTTCTGAACTCCATGTTACCATTAGATTCAGATTATCATGCCTAAAAGGATTAACATGAAGGACCTTTGAAAGAACAAGATCAACAGCAAACCTAGGAACCAAAGTAAAAGGAACATTAACTAAAGGCACATTTTCCTTTATATGAACGTTAGGTTTCACCTCTTCATCATGAGAAACTATAAAAATCAAATCTTAATCCTTGGAACAAGATAAAGTTTCGATCTTTTCTTCATCCTCAACAATAGGAAGTTGCCGTTTTACTTCACGCAGTTTCTCGAGTAGTTGAGCCAAATCTTGAAGCTTCTCAATACTCCTTTCAATTCGTGCTAATCATTCTTCTAGGGTTAGTGGACATCTAAGATCTTGTTTAACTCTTTCAATTCTTACAAAACTTACTTGTAACTCATGCCTCCATCCACTTGAACTCATAGATTTGAAACTGACAGAAAACTGTCTAGAAATTTTGTCAATAGTTCAGGCTTCCAAAATTCATTCAAAACTACCCAAACTCTTATGAAATTTAGTCACCACGTAGACCAATGTGTTTGGAACACTCGACCAAAAGATTAACCCAAAAATTCAAAGCCGACTGTTCGCAGTTTTAATTCTCCCACAACTGGTCCACTATAGCTCGGTTTTGACCAATTATACAAAACGTGCTCAATCAATTAGCAAAAGTGCTTCAAACATTTAGAAACCTTCCAGTCTTAAAATAGACAAAAAGTAGTCAGATTTTAAGCCAATAAACTCTCAAAAATTCGTTATATGCTAGGAGAACGAATTGCCCAAAAATTTACCTGAAAACTGCTCGAATCTGCTAGAAAATTAGCGCTGAATGTTTTGATTACTATGACTTCGGTACGGATGAGAATAAGCTGAAATTTGACACAACGTATCGCTTTATTATTCTTTTAAACAAACCGAGAAAATCAAGGTTTGGCGCTCACACGCGCCCTCACGCTCTGTTCTAGTAGCACTGGTCTGATACCACTTGATATGATCTTCGAGGCTGTTTCAGACTCTTTTTGTGTTTTGTGCTTTTAGTGGGCGAAATTAAGAAACAAGGGTATGAGCAATTCAACTATCTCGGTATGAATTGAACTAGGTTTGAAGAATAAAGCGATCTCGGCTAAATTCTACAGTGTTATTTTGTTATCTCGGCAAAAACAATAATAATTCACAAGGAATCATAATTCTCAAAATCAACTCTCTCCTTTATTGATTAGGAGTGCACATGTATTTATAGCATGAGCAAACAATCTTTGCTCTCCAAGCTAAATCATGGCCGAATTTCTCTAGTTAAGTAATAGGAAAGTTTCCCCTAAATTAAAGCCTACAATCTAGCTAGAACTTTAGGAAACACTTGATTTAGGAAAGTTTTGCAAAACTTTCCATAAATCTTACAAAACCACACGCCTAAGCCTTCCCTTATTATAGCTCATGACAACTCATGTACTTGGTGCTTACGTAAATGAATGACAACTGAATTTTCGACCATTAGTTAAAATAAACTACTTTAATTAACTAACTTAACTAATAATAACAATAAAAGACATATTTTTGGTTACATGTAAAACCTTCACTTTTAGAGTAAAGTAGAACCATGCAACAGTTCTACGAAAGCAAATAAAGATAGTTCATCTTGCATCATTCTCCCCCTCATGAGAAAAAACTTTACCTCAAGTTTCATCGAAGTAATCCATGAAATCATCCATATTAAGCGCACAATAATATACACCACTAAGATGTGGCGTCGTTCATCACCATCTTTTGCTTCACAAAATCTCAATCTTTCTGAACTCCATGTTACCATTAGATTCAGATTATCATGCCTAAAAGGAATAACATGAAGGACCATTGAAAGAACAAGATTAACAGCAAACCTAGGAACCAAAGTAAAAGGGACATTAACTAAAGGCACTTTTTCCTTTATATGAACGTTAGGTTTCACCACTTCATCATGAGAAACTATAAAAATCAAATCTTCATCCTTGGAACAAGATAAAGTTTCGATCTTTTCTTCATCCTCAACAATAGGAAGTTGCCGTTTTACTTCACGCTGTTTCTCGAGTAGTTGAGCCAAATCTTGAAGCTTCTTAATACTCCTTTCAATTCGTGCTAATCTTTCTTCTAGGGTTGGTGGACCTCTAAGATCTTGTTTAACTCTTTCAATTGTTACAAAACTCACTTGTAACTCATGTCTCCATCCACTTGAACTCATAGATTTGAAACTGACAGAAAACTGTCTAGAAATTTTATCAATAGTTCAGGCTTCCAAAATTCATTCAAAACTACCCAAACTCTTATGAAATTTAGTCACCACGTAGACCAATGTGTTTGGAACACTCGACCAAAAGATTAACCCAAAAATTCAAAGCCGACTGTTCGCAGTTTTAATTCTCCCACAACTGGTCCACTATAGCTCGGTTTTGACCAATTATACAAAAGTGCTCAATCAATTAGCAAAAGTGCTTCAAACATTAAGAAACCTTCCAGTCTTAAAATAGACAAAAAGTAGTCAGATTTTAAGCCAATAAACTCTCAAAAATTCGTTATATGCTAGGAGAACGAATTGCCCAAAAATTTACTTGAAAACTGCTCGAATCTGCTAGAAAATTAGCGCTGAATGTTTTGATTACTATGACTTCGGTACGGATGAGAATAAGCTGAAATTTGACACAACGTATCGCTTTATTATTCTTTTAAACAAACCGAGAAAATCAAGGTTTGGCGCTTACACGCGCCCTCACGCTCTGTTCTAGTAGCACTACTCTGATACCACTTGATATGATCTTCGAGGCTGTTTCAGACTCTTTTTGTGTTTTGTGCTTTTTGTGGGCGAAATTAAGAAACAAGGGTATGAGCAATTCAACTATCTCGGTATGAGTTGAACTAGGTTTGAAGAATAAAGCTATCTCGGCTAAATTCTACAGTGTTATTTTGTTATCTCGGCAAAAACAATAATAATTCACAAGGAATCATAATTCTCAAAATCAACTCTCTCCTTTATTGATTAGGAGTGCACATGTATTTATATGATGAGCAAACAATCTTTGCTCTCCAAGCTAAATCATGGCCGAATTTTTCTAGTTAAGTAATAGGAAAGTTTCCCCTAAATTAAAGCCTACAATCTAGCTAGAACTTTAGGAAACACTTGATTTAGGAAAGTTTTGCAAAACTTTCCGTAAATCTTACAAAACCACACGCCTAAGCCTTCCCTTATTATAGCTCATGACAACTCATGTACTTGGTGCTTACGTAAATGAATGACAACTGAATTTTCGACCATTAGTTAAAATAAACTACTTTAATTAACTAACATAACTAATAATAACAATAAAAGACATATTTTTGGTTACATGTAAAACCTTTACTTTTAGAGTAAAGTAGAACCATGCAACAGTTCTACGAAAGCAAATAAAGATAGTTCATCTTGCATCATTCTCCCCTCATGAGAAAAAAACTTGACCTCAAGTTTCATCGAAGTAATCCATGAAATCATCCATATTAAGCGCACAATAATATACACCACTAAGATGTGGCGTCGTTCATCACCATCTTTTGCTTCACAAAATCTCAATCTTTCTGAACTCCATGTTACCATTAGATTCAGATTATCATGCCTAAAAGGAATAACATGAAGGACCATTGAAAGAACAAGATTAACAGCAAACCTAGGAACCAAAGTAAAAGGGACATTAACTAAAGGCACTTTTTCCTTTATATGAACGTTAGGTTTCACCACTTCATCATGAGAAACTATAAAAATCAAATCTTCATCCTTGGAACAAGATAAAGTTTCGATCTTTTCTTCATCCTCAACAATAGGAAGTTGCCGTTTTACTTCACGCTGTTTCTCGAGTAGTTGAGCCAAATCTTGAAGCTTCTTAATACTCCTTTCAATTCGTGCTAATCTTTCTTCTAGGGTTGGTGGACCTCTAAGATCTTGTTTAACTCTTTCAATTCTTACAAAACTCACTTGTAACTCATGTCTCCATCCACTTGAACTCATAGATTTGAAACTGACAGAAAACTGTCCAGAAATTTTATCAATAGTTCAGGCTTCCAAAATTCATTCAAAACTACCCAAACTCTAATGAAATTTAGTCACCACGTAGACCTATGTGTTTGGAACACTCGACCAAAAGAATAACCCAAAAATTCAAAGTCGACTGTTCGCAGTTTTAATTCTCCCACAACTGGTCCACTATAGCTCGGTTTTGACCAATTATATAAAAGTGCTCAATCAATTAGCAAAAGTGCTTCAAACATTAAGAAACCTTCCAGTCTTAAAATAGACAAAAAGTAGTTAGATTTTAAGCCAATAAACTCTCAAAAATTCGTTATATGCTAGGAGAACGAATTGCCCAAAAATTTACCTGAAAACTGCTCGAATCTGCCAGAAAATTAGCGCTGAATGTTTTGATTGCTATGACTTCGGTACGGATGAGAATAAGCTGAAATTTCACACAACGTATCTCTTTATTATTCTTTTCAACAAACAAAGAAAATCAAGGTTTGGAGCTTACACGCGCCCTCACGCTCCGTTCTAGTAGCACTACTCTGATACCACTTGATATGATTTTCGAGGCTGTTTCAGACTCTTTTTGTGTTTTGTGCTTTTTGTGGGCGAAATTAAGAAACAAGGGTATGAGCAATTCAACTATCTCGGTATGAGTTGAACTAGGTTTGAAGAATAAAGCTATCTCGGCTAAATTCTACAGTGTTATTTTGTTATCTCGGCAAAAACAATAATAATTCACAAGGAATCACAATTCTCAAAATCAACTCTCTCCTTTATTGATTAGGAGTGCACATGTATTTATATGATGAGCAAACAATCCTTGCTCTCCAAGCTAAATCATGGCCGAATTTTTCTAGATAAGTAATAGGAAAGTTTCCCCTAAATTAAAGCCTACAATCTAGCTAGAACTTTAGGAAACACTTGATTTAGGAAAGTTTTGCAAAACTTTCCGTAAATCTTACAAAACCACACGCCTAAGCCTTCCCTTATTATAGCTCATGACAACTCATGTACTTGGAGCTTACGTAAATGAATGACAACTGAATTTTCGACCATTAGTTAAAATAAACTACTTTAATTAACTAACTTAACTAATAATAACAATAAAAGACATATTTTTGGTTACATGTAAAACCTTCACTTTTAGAGTAAAGTAGAACCATGCAACAGTTCTACGAAAGCAAATAAAGATAGTTCATCTTGCATCATTCTCCCCCTCATGAAAAAAAACTTGACCTCAAGTTTAATCGAAGTAATCCATGAAATCATTCATATTAAGCGCACAATAATATACACCACTAAGATGTGGCGTCGTTCATCACCATCTTTTGCTTCACAAAATCTCAATCTTTCTGAACTCCATGTTACCATTAGATTCAGATTATCATGCCTAAAAGGAATAACATGAAGGACCTTTGAAAGAACAATATCAACAGCAAACCTAGGAACCAAAGTAAAAGGAACATTAACTAAAGGCACATTTTCCTTTATATGCACGTTAGGTTTCACCACTTCATCATGAGAAACTATAAAAATCAAATCTTCATCCTTGGAACAAGATAAAGTTTCGATCTTTTCTTCATCCTCAACAATAGGAAGTTGCCGTTTTACTTCACGCTGTTTCTCGAGTAGTTGAGCCAAATCTTGAAGCTTCTTAATACTCCTTTCAATTCGTGCTAATCTTTCTTCTAGGGTTGGTGGACCTCTAAGATCTTGTTTAACTCTTTCAATTCTTACAAAACTCACTTGTAACTCATGTCTCCATCCACTTGAACTCATAGATTTGAAACTGACAGAAAACTGTCCAGAAATTTTGTCAATAGTTCAGGCTTCCAAAATTCATTCAAAACTACCCAAACTCTTCTGAAATTTAGTCACCACGTAGACCTATGTGTTTGGAACACTCGACCAAAAGATTAACTCAAAAATTCAAAGCTGACTGTTCGCAGTTTTAATTCTCCCACAACTGGTCCACTATAGCTCGGTTTTGACCAATTATACAAAACATGCTCAATCAATTAGCAAAAGTGCTTCAAACATTACGAAACCTTCCAGTCTTAAAATAGACAAAAAGTAGTCAGATTTTAAGCCAATAAGCTCTCAAAAATTCGTTATATGCTAGGAGAACGAATTGCCCAAAAATTTACTTGAAAACTGCTCGAATCTGCCAGAAAATTAGCGCTGAATGTTTTGAATACTATGACTTCTGTACGGATGAGAATAAGCTGAAATTTGACACAACGTATCTCTTTATTATTCTTTTCAACAAACCGAGAAAATCAAGGTTGGGAGCTCACCCGCGCCCTCACGCTCCGTTCTAGTAGCACTGCTCTGATACCACTTGATATGATTTTCGAGGCTGTTTCAGACTCTTTTTATGTTTTGTGCTTTTTGTGGGCGAAATTAAGAAACAAGGGTATGAGCAATTCAACTATCTCGGTATGAGTTGAACTAGGTTTGAAGAATAAAGCTATCTCGGCTAAATTCTACAGTGTTATTTTGTTATCTCGGCAAAAACAATAATAATTCACAAGGAATCACAATTCTCAAAATCAACTCTCTCCTTTATTGATTAGGAGTGCACATGTATTTATATGATGAGCAAACAATCCTTGCTCTCCAAGCTAAATCATGGCCGAATTTTTCTAGATAAGTAATAGGAAAGTTTCCCCTAAATTAAAGCCTACAATCTAGCTAGAACTTTAGGAAACACTTGATTTAGGAAAGTTTTGCAAAACTTTCCGTAAATCTTACAAAACCACACGCCTAAGCCTTCCCTTATTACAGCTCATGACAACTCATGTACTTGGAGCTTACGTAAATGAATGACAACTGAATTTTCGACCATTAGTTAAAATAAACTACTTTAATTAACTAACTTAACTAATAATAACAATAAAAGACATATTTTTGGTTACATGTAAAACCTTCACTTTTAGAGTAAAGTAGAACCATGCAACAGTTCTACGAAAGCAAATAAAGATAGTTCATCTTGCATCATTCTCCCCCTCATGAAAAAAAAACTTGACCTCAAGTTTAATCGAAGTAATCCATGAAATCATCCATATTAAGCGCACAATAATATACACCACTAAGATGTGGCGTCGTTCATCACCATCTTTTGCTTCACAAAATCTCAATCTTTCCGAACTCCATGTTACCATTAGATTCGATTATCATGCCTAAAAGGAATAACATGAAGGACCTTTGAAAGAACAATATCAACAGCAAACCTAGGAACCAAAGTAAAAGGAACATTAACTAAAGGCACATTTTCCTTTATATGCACGTTAGGTTTCACCACTTCATCATGAGAAACTATAAAAATCAAATCTTCATCCTTGGAACAAGATAAAGTTTCGATCTTTTCTTCATCCTCAACAATAGGAAGTTGCCGTTTTACTTCACGCTGTTTCTCGAGTAGTTGAGCCAAATCTTGAAGCTTCTTAATACTCCTTTCAATTCGTGCTAATCTTTCTTCTAGGGTTGGTGGACCTCTAAGATCTTGTTTAACTCTTTCAATTCTTACAAAACTCACTTGTAACTCATGTCTCCATCCACTTGAACTCATAGATTTGAAACTGACAGAAAACTGTCCAGAAATTTTGTCAATAGTTCAGGCTTCCAAAATTCATTCAAAACTACCCAAACTCTTCTGAAATTTAGTCACCACGTAGACCTATGTGTTTGGAACACTCGACCAAAAGATTAACTCAAAAATTCAAAGCCGACTGTCATCGCAGTTTTAATTCTCCCACAACTGGTCCACTATAGCTCGGTTTTGACCAATTATACAAAACATGCTCAATCAATTAGCAAAAGTGCTTCAAACATTACGAAACCTTCCAGTCTTAAAATAGACAAAAAGTAGTCAGATTTTAAGCCAATAAGCTCTCAAAAATTCGTTATATGCTAGGAGAACGAATTGCCCAAAAATTTACTTGAAAACTGCTCGAATCGCGCCAGAAAATTAGCGCCAATGTTTTGATTACTATGACTTCGGTACGGATGAGAATAAGCTGAAATTTGACACAACGTATCTCTTTATTATTCTTTTCAACAAACCGAGAAAATCAAGGTTGGGAGCTCACCCGCGCCCTCACGCTCCGTTCTAGTAGCACTGCTCTGATACCACTTGATATGATTTTCGAGGCTGTTTCAGACTCTTTTTGTGTTTTGTGCTTTTTGTGGGCGAAATTAAGAAACAAGGGTATGAGCAATTCAACTATCTCGGTATGAATTGAACTAGGTTTAAAGAATAAAGCTATCTCGGCTAAATTCTACAGTGTTATTTTGCTATCTCGGCAAAAACAATAATAATTCACAAGGAATCACAATTCTCAAAATCAACTCTCTCCTTTATTGATTAGGAGTGCACATGTATTTATAGGATGAGCAAACAATCCTTGCTCTCCAAGCTAAATCATGGCCGAATTTCTATAGTTAAGTAATAGGAAAGTTTCCCCTAAATTAAAGCCTACAATCTAGCTAGAACTTTAGGAAACACTTGATTTAGGAATGTTTTGCAAAACTTTCCATAAATCTTATAAAACCGCACGCCTAAGCCTTCCCTTATTACCGCTTATGACAGCTCATCTGCTTGGAGCTTACGTAAATGAATGACAACTGAATTTTCGGCCCTTAGTTAAAATAAACTACTTTAATTAACTAACTTAACTAATAATAACAATAAAAGACATATTTTTGGTTACATGTAAAACCATCACTTTTAGAATAAAGTAGAACCATGCAACAGTTCTACGAAAGCAAATAAAGATAGTTCATCTTGCATCATTCTCCCCCTCATGAAAAAAAACTTGACCTCAAGTTTAATCGAAGTAATCCATGAAATCATCCATATTAAGCGCACAATAATATACACCATTAAGATGTGGCGTCGTTCATCACCATCTTTTGCTTCACAAAATCTCAATCTTTCTGAACTCCATGTTACCATTAGATTCAGATTATCATGCCTAAAAGGAATAACATGAAGGACCTTTGAAAGAACAATATCAACAGCAAACCAAGGAACCAAAGTAAAAGGAACATTAACTAAAGGCACATTTTCCTTTATATGCACGTTAGGTTTCACCACTTCATCATGAGAAACTATAAAAATCAAATCTTCATCCTTGGAACAAGATAAAGTTTCGATCTTTTCTTCATCCTCAACAATAGGAAGTTGCCGTTTTACTTCACGCTGTTTCTCGAGTACTTGAGCCAAATCTTGAAGCTTCTTAATACTCCTTTCAATTCGTGCTAATCTTTCTTCTAGGGTTGGTGGACCTCTAAGATCTTGTTTAACTCTTTCAATTCTTACAAAACTCACTTGTAACTCATGTCTCCATCCACTTGAACTCATAGATTTGAAACCGACGTAAAACCGTCTAGAAATTTTATCAATAGTTCGGGCTTCCAAAATTCATTCAAAATTACCCAAACTCTAATGAAATTTAGTCACCACGTAGACCTATGTGTTTGGAACACTCGACCAAAAGATTAACCCAAAAATTCAAAGCCAACTGTTCGCAGTTTTAATTCTCCCACAACTGGTCCAATATAGCTCGATTTTGACCAATTATATAAAATGTGCTCAATCAATTAGCAAAAGTGCTTCAAACATTAAGAAACCTTCCAGTCTTAAAATAGACAAAAAGTAGTTAGATTTTAAGCCAATAAACTCTCAAAAATTCGTTATATGCTAGGAGAACGAATTGCCCAAAAATTTACCTGAAAACTGCTCGAATCTGCCAGAAAATTAGCGCTGAATGTTTTGATTGCTATGACTTCGGTACGGATGAGAATAAGCTGAAACTTGACACAACGTATCTCTTTATTATTCTTTTCAACAAACGGATAAAATCAAGGTTTGAAGCTCACACGCGCCCTCACGCTCCGTTCTAGTAGCACTACTCTGATACCACTTGATATGATTTTCGAGGCTGTTTCAGACTCTTTTTGTGTTTTGTGCTTTTTGTGGGCGAAATTAAGAAACAAGGGTATGAGCAATTCAACTATCTCGGTATGAGTTGAACTAGGTTTGAAGAATAAAGCTATCTCGGCTAAATTCTACAGTGTTATTTTGTTATCTCGGCAAAAACAATAATAATTCACAAGGAATCCCAATTCTCAAAATCAACTCTCTCCTTTATTGATTAGGAGTGCACATGTATTTATAGGATGAGCAAACAATCCTTGCTCTCCAAGCTAAATCATGGCCGAATTTCTCTAGTTAAGTAATAGGAAAGTTTCCCCTAAATTAAAGCCTACAATCTGGCTAGAACTTTAGGAAACACTTGATTTAGGAATGTTTTGCAAAACTTTCCATAAATCTTATAAAACCGCACGCCTAAGCCTTCCCTTATTACCGCTTATGACAGCTCATCTGCTTGGGCTTACGTAAATGAATGACAACTGAATTTTCGGCCCTTAATTAAAATAAACTACTTTAATTAACTAACTTAACTAATAATAACAATAAAAGACATATTTTTGGTTACATGTAAAACCATCACTTTTAGAATAAAGTAGAACCATGCAACAGTTCTACGAAAGCAAATAAAGATAGTTCATCTTGCATCATTCTCCCCCTCATGAAAAAAAACTTGACCTCAAGTTTAATCGAAGTAATCCATGAAATCATCCATATTAAGCGCACAATAATATACACCATTAAGATGTGGCGTCGTTCATCACCATCTTTTGCTTCACAAAATCTCAATCTTTCCGAACTCCATGTTACCATTAGATTCGGATTATCATGCCTAAAAGGAATAACATGAAGGACCTTTGAAAGAACAATATCAACAGCAAACCAAGGAACCAAAGTAAAAGGAACATTAACTAAAGGCACATTTTCCTTTATATGCACGTTAGGTTTCACCACTTCATCATGAGAAACTATAAAAATCAAATCTTCATCCTTGGAACAAGATAAAGTTTCGATCTTTTCTTCATCCTCAACAATAGGAAGTTGCCGTTTTACTTCACGCCTGTTTCTCGAGTACTTGAGCCAAATCTTGAAGCTTCTTAATACTCCTTTCAATTCGTGCTAATCTTTCTTCTAGGGTTGGTGGACCTCTAAGATCTTGTTTAACTCTTTCAATTCTTACAAAACTCACTTGTAACTCATGTCGCCATCCACTTGAACTCATAGATTTGAAACTGACAGAAAACTGTCTAGAAATTTTATCAATAGTTCAGGCTTCCAAAATTCATTCAAAACTACCCAAACTCTAATGAAATTTAGTCACCACGTAGACCTATGTGTTTGGAACACTCGACCAAAAGATTAACCCAAAAATTCAAAGCCAACTGTTCGCAGTTTTAATTCTCCCACAACTGGTCCAATATAGCTCGGTTTTGACCAATTATATAAAATGTGCTCAATCAATTAGCAAAAGTGCTTCAAACATTAAGAAACCTTCCAGTCTTAAAATAGACAAAAAGTAGTTAGATTTTAAGCCAATAAACTCTCAAAAATTCGTTATATGCTAGGAGAACGAATTGCCCAAAAATTTACCTGAAAACTGCTCGAATCTGCCAGAAAATTAGCGCTGAATGTTTTGATTGCTATGACTTCGGTACGGATGAGAATAAGCTGAAACTTGACACAACGTATCTCTTTATTATTCTTTTCAACAAACGGATAAAATCAAGGTTTGAAGCTCACACGCGCCCTCACGCTCCGTTCTAGTAGCACTACTCTGATACCACTTGATATGATTTTCGAGGCTGTTTCAGACTCTTTTTATGTTTTGTGCTTTTTGTGGGCGAAATTAAGAAACAAGGGTATGAGCAATTCAACTATCTCGGTATGAGTTGAACTAGGTTTGAAGAATAAAGCTATCTCGGCTAAATTCTACAGTGTTATTTTGTTATCTCGGCAAAAACAATAATAATTCACAAGGAATCCCAATTCTCAAAATCAACTCTCTCCTTTATTGATTAGGAGTGCACATGTATTTATAGGATGAGCAAACAATCCTTGCTCTCCAAGCTAAATCATGGCCGAATTTCTCTAGTTAAGTAATAGGAAAGTTTCCCCTAAATTAAAGCCTACAATCTGGCTAGAACTTTAGGAAACACTTGATTTAGGAATGTTTTGCAAAACTTTCCATAAATCTTATAAAACCGCACGCCTAAGCCTTCCCTTATTACCGCTTATGACAGCTCATCTGCTTGGGGCTTACGTAAATGAATGACAACTGAATTTTCGGCCCTTAATTAAAATAAACTACTTTAATTAACTAACTTAACTAATAATAACAATAAAAGACATATTTTTGGTTACATGTAAAACCATCACTTTTAGAATAAAGTAGAACCATGCAACAGTTCTACGAAAGCAAATAAAGATAGTTCATCTTGCATCATTCTCCCCCTCATGAAAAAAAACTTGACCTCAAGTTTAATCGAAGTAATCCATGAAATCATCCATATTAAGCGCACAATAATATACACCATTAAGATGTGGCGTCGTTCATCACCATCTTTTGCTTCACAAAATCTCAATCTTTCTGAACTCCATGTTACCATTAGATTCAGATTATCATGCCTAAAAGGAATAACATGAAGGACCTTTGAAAGAACAATATCAACAGCAAACCAAGGAACCAAAGTAAAAGGAACATTAACTAAAGGCACATTTTCCTTTATATGCACGTTAGGTTTCACCACTTCATCATGAGAAACTATAAAAATCAAATCTTCATCCTTGGAACAAGATAAAGTTTCGATCTTTTCTTCATCCTCAACAATAGGAAGTTGCCGTTTTACTTCACGCTTGTTTCTCGAGTACTTGAGCCAAATCTTGAAGCTTCTTAATACTCCTTTCAATTCGTGCTAATCTTTCTTCTAGGGTTGGTGGACCTCTAAGATCTTGTTTAACTCTTTCAATTCTTACAAAACTCACTTGTAACTCATGTCGCCATCCACTTGAACTCATAGATTTGAAACTGACAGAAAACTGTCTAGAAATTTTATCAATAGTTCAGGCTTCCAAAATTCATTCAAAACTACCCAAACTCTAATGAAATTTAGTCACCACGTAGACCTATGTGTTTGGAACACTCGACCAAAAGATTAACCCAAAAATTCAAAGCCAACTGTTCGCAGTTTTAATTCTCCCACAACTGGTCCAATATAGCTCGGTTTTGACCAATTATATAAAATGTGCTCAATCAATTAGCAAAAGTGCTTCAAACATTAAGAAACCTTCCAGTCTTAAAATAGACAAAAAGTAGTTAGATTTTAAGCCAATAAACTCTCAAAAATTCGTTATATGCTAGGAGAACGAATTGCCCAAAAATTTACCCGAAAACCGCTCGAATCGCCGGAAAATTAGCGCTGAATGTTTTGATTGCTATGACTTCGGTACGGATGAGAATAAGCTGAAACTTGACACAACGTATCTCTTTATTATTCTTTTCAACAAACGGATAAAATCAAGGTTTGAAGCTCACACGCGCCCTCACGCTCCGTTCTAGTAGCACTACTCGATACCACTTGATATGATTTTCGAGGTCAAGTTTCAGACTCTTTTTATGTTTTGTGCTTTTTGTGGGCGAAATTAAGAAACAAGGGTATGAGCAATTCAACTATCTCGGTATGAGTTGAACTAGGTTTGAAGAATAAAGCTATCTCGGCTAAATTCTACAGTGTTATTTTGTTATCTCGGCAAAAACAATAATAATTCACAAGGAATCCCAATTCTCAAAATCAACTCTCTCCTTTATTGATTAGGAGTGCACATGTATTTATAGGATGAGCAAACAATCCTTGCTCTCCAAGCTAAATCATGGCCGAATTTCTCTAGTTAAGTAATAGGAAAGTTTCCCCTAAATTAAAGCCTACAATCCGGCTAGAACTTTAGGAAACACTTGATTTAGGAATGTTTTGCAAAACTTTCCATAAATCTTATAAAACCGCACGCCTAAGCCTTCCCTTATTACCGCTTATGACAGCTCATCTGCTTGGGGCTTACGTAAATGAATGACAACTGAATTTTCGGCCCTTAATTAAAATAAACTACTTTAATTAACTAACTTAACTAATAATAACAATAAAAGACATATTTTTGGTTACATGTAAAACCATCACTTTTAGAATAAAGTAGAACCATGCAACAGTTCTACGAAAGCAAATAAAGATAGTTCATCTTGCATCATTCTCCCCTCATGAAAAAAAAACTTGACCTCAAGTTTAATCGAAGTAATCCATGAAATCATCCATATTAAGCGCACAATAATATACACCATTAAGATGTGGCGTCGTTCATCACCATCTTTTGCTTCACAAAATCTCAATCTTTCCGAACTCCATGTTACCATTAGATTCAGATTATCATGCCTAAAAGGAATAACATGAAGGACCTTTGAAAGAACAATATCAACAGCAAACCAAGGAACCAAAGTAAAAGGAACATTAACTAAAGGCACATTTTCCTTTATATGCACGTTAGGTTTCACCACTTCATCATGAGAAACTATAAAAATCAAATCTTCATCCTTGGAACAAGATAAAGTTTCGATCTTTTCTTCATCCTCAACAATAGGAAGTTGCCGTTTTACTTCACGCTGTTTCTCGAGTACTTGAGCCAAATCTTGAAGCTTCTTAATACTCCTTTCAATTCGTGCTAATCTTTCTTCTAGGGTTGGTGGACCTCTAAGATCTTGTTTAACTCTTTCAATTCTTACAAAACTCACTTGTAACTCATGTCGCCATCCACTTGAACTCATAGATTTGAAACTGACAGAAAACTGTCTAGAAATTTTATCAATAGTTCAGGCTTCCAAAATTCATTCAAAACTACCCAAACTCTAATGAAATTTAGTCACCACGTAGACCTATGTGTTTGGAACACTCGACCAAAAGATTAACCCAAAAATTCAAAGCCAACTGTTCGCAGTTTTAATTCTCCCACAACTGGTCCAATATAGCTCGGTTTTGACCAATTATATAAAATGTGCTCAATCAATTAGCAAAAGTGCTTCAAACATTAAGAAACCTTCCAGTCTTAAAATAGACAAAAAGTAGTTAGATTTTAAGCCAATAAACTCTCAAAAATTCGTTATATGCTAGGAGAACGAATTGCCCAAAAATTTACCTGAAAACTGCTCGAATCTTGCCAGAAAATTAGCGCTGAATATTTTGATTGCTATGACTTCGGTACGGATGAGAATAAGCTGAAACTTGACACAACGTATCTCTTTATTATTCTTTTCAACAAACGGATAAAATCAAGGTTTGAAGCTCACACGCGCCCTCACGCTCCGTTCTAGTAGCACTACTCTGATACCACTTGATATGATTTTCGAGGCTGTTTCAGACTCTTTTTATGTTTTGTGCTTTTTGTGGGCGAAATTAAGAAACAAGGGTATGAGCAATTCAACTATCTCGGTATGAGTTGAACTAGGTTTGAAGAATAAAGCTATCTCGGCTAAATTCTACAGTGTTATTTTGTTATCTCGGCAAAAACAATAATAATTCACAAGGAATCCCAATTCTCAAAATCAACTCTCTCCTTTATTGATTAGGAGTGCACATGTATTTATAGGATGAGCAAACAATCCTTGCTCTCCAAGCTAAATCATGGCCGAATTTCTCTAGTTAAGTAATAGGAAAGTTTCCCCTAAATTAAAGCCTACAATCTGGCTAGAACTTTAGGAAACACTTGATTTAGGAATGTTTTGCAAAACTTTCCATAAATCTTATAAAACCGCACGCCTAAGCCTTCCCTTATTACCGCTTATGACAGCTCATCTGCTTGGGCTTACGTAAATGAATGACAACTGAATTTTCGGCCCTTAATTAAAATAAACTACTTTAATTAACTAACTTAACTAATAATAACAATAAAAGACATATTTTTGGTTACATGTAAAACCATCACTTTTAGAATAAAGTAGAACCATGCAACAGTTCTACGAAAGCAAATAAAGATAGTTCATCTTGCATCATTCTCCCCCTCATGAAAAAAAACTTGACCTCAAGTTTAATCGAAGTAATCCATGAAATCATCCATATTAAGCGCACAATAATATACACCATTAAGATGTGGCGTCGTTCATCACCATCTTTTGCTTCACAAAATCTCAATCTTTCCCGAACTCCATGTTACCATTAGATTCAGATTATCATGCCTAAAAGGAATAACATGAAGGACCTTTGAAAGAACAATATCAACAGCAAACCAAGGAACCAAAGTAAAAGGAACATTAACTAAAGGCACATTTTCCTTTATATGCACGTTAGGATTCACCACTTCATCATGAGAAACTATAAAAATCAAATCTTCATCCTTGGAACAAGATAAAGTTTCGATCTTTTCTTCATCCTCAACAATAGGAAGTTGCCGTTTTACTTCACGCTGTTTCTCGAGTACTTGAGCCAAATCTTGAAGCTTCTTAATACTCCTTTCAATTCGTGCTAATCTTTCTTCTAGGGTTGGTGGACCTCTAAGATCTTGTTTAACTCTTTCAATTCTTACAAAACTCACTTGTAACTCATGTCGCCATCCACTTGAACTCATAGATTTGAAACCGACGTAAAACCGTCTAGAAATTTTATCAATAGTTCGAAGCTTCCAAAATTCATTCAAAACTACCCAAACTCTAATGAAATTTAGTCACCACGTAGACCTATGTGTTTGGAACACTCGACCAAAAGATTAACCCAAAAATTCAAAGCCAACTGTTCGCAGTTTTAATTCTCCCACAACTGGTCCAATATAGCTCGGTTTTGACCAATTATATAAAATGTGCTCAATCAATTAGCAAAAGTGCTTCAAACATTAAGAAACCTTCCAGTCTTAAAATAGACAAAAAAGTAGTTAGATTTTAAGCCAATAAACTCTCAAAAATTCGTTATATGCTAGGAGAACGAATTGCCCAAAAATTTACCCGAAAACCGCTCGAATCGCGCCGAAAATTAGCGCCGAATGTTTTGATTGCTATGACTTCGGTACGGATGAGAATAAGCTGAAACTTGACACAACGTATCTCTTTATTATTCTTTTCAACAAACGGATAAAATCAAGGTTTGAAGCTCACACGCGCCCTCACGCTCCGTTCTAGTAGCACTACTCTGATACCACTTGATATGATTTTCGAGGCTGTTTCAGACTCTTTTTATGTTTTGTGCTTTTTGTGGGCGAAATTAAGAAACAAGGGTATGAGCAATTCAACTATCTCGGTATGAGTTGAACTAGGTTTGAAGAATAAAGCTATCTCGGCTAAATTCTACAGTGTTATTTTGTTATCTCGGCAAAAACAATAATAATTCACAAGGAATCCCAATTCTCAAAATCAACTCTCTCCTTTATTGATTAGGAGTGCACATGTATTTATAGGATGAGCAAACAATCCTTGCTCTCCAAGCTAAATCATGGCCGAATTTCTCTAGTTAAGTAATAGGAAAGTTTCCCCTAAATTAAAGCCTACAATCTGGCTAGAACTTTAGGAAACACTTGATTTAGGAATGTTTTGCAAAACTTTCCATAAATCTTATAAAACCGCACGCCTAAGCCTTCCCTTATTACCGCTTATGACAGCTCATCTGCTTGGAGCTTACGTAAATGAATGACAACTGAATTTTCGGCCCTTAGTTAAAATAAACTACTTTAATTAACTAACTTAACTAATAATAACAATAAAAGACATATTTTTGGTTACATGTAAAACCATCACTTTTAGAATAAAGTAGAACCATGCAACAGCTTCTACGAAAGCAAATAAAGATAGTTCATCTTGCATCATTCTCCCCCTCATGAAAAAAAAACTTGACCTCAAGTTTAATCGAAGTAATCCATGAAATCATCCATATTAAGCGCACAATAATATACACCATTAAGATGTGGCGTCGTTCATCACCATCTTTTGCTTCACAAAATCTCAATCTTTCTGAACTCCATGTTACCATTAGATTCAGATTATCATGCCTAAAAGGAATAACATGAAGGACCTTTGAAAGAACAATATCAACAGCAAACCAAGGAACCAAAGTAAAAGGAACATTAACTAAAGGCACATTTTCCTTTATATGCACGTTAGGTTTCACCACTTCATCATGAGAAACTATAAAAATCAAATCTTCATCCTTGGAACAAGATAAAGTTTCGATCTTTTCTTCATCCTCAACAATAGGAAGTTGCCGTTTTACTTCACGCTGTTTCTCGAGTACTTGAGCCAAATCTTGAAGCTTCTTAATACTCCTTTCAATTCGTGCTAATCTTTCTTCTAGGGTTGGTGGACCTCTAAGATCTTGTTTAACTCTTTCAATTCTTACAAAACTCACTTGTAACTCATGTCGCCATCCACTTGAACTCATAGATTTGAAACCGACGTAAAACCGTCTAGAAATTTTATCAATAGTTCAGGCTTCCAAAATTCATTCAAAACTACCCAAACTCTAATGAAATTTAGTCACCACGTAGACCTATGTGTTTGGAACACTCGACCAAAAGATTAACCCAAAAATTCAAAGCCAACTGTTCGCAGTTTTAATTCTCCCACAACCGGTCCAATATAGCTCGGTTTTGACCAATTATATAAAATGTGCTCAATCAATTAGCAAAAGTGCTTCAAACATTAAGAAACCTTCCAGTCTTAAAATAGACAAAAAGTAGTTAGAATTTAAGCCAATAAACTCTCAAAAATTCGTTATATGCTAGGAGAACGAATTGCCCAAAAATTTACCCGAAAACCGCTCGAATCCGCTAAAAATTAGCGCCGAATGTTTTGATTGCTATGACTTCGGTACGGATGAGAATAAGCTGAAACTTGACACAACGTATCTCTTTATTATTCTTTTCAACAAACGGATAAAATCAAGGTTTGAAGCTCACACGCGCCCTCACGCTCCGTTCTAGTAGCACTACTCGATACCACTTGATATGATTTTCGAGGTCATGTTTGACTCTTTTTATGTTTTGTGCTTTTTGTGGGCGAAATTAAGAAACAAGGGTATGAGCAATTCAACTATCTCGGTATGAGTTGAACTAGGTTTGAAGAATAAAGCTATCTCGGCTAAATTCTACAGTGGTTATTTTGTTATCTCGGCAAAAACAATAATAATTCACAAGGAATCCCAATTCTCAAAATCAACTCTCTCCTTTATTGATTAGGAGTGCACATGTATTTATAGGATGAGCAAACAATCCTTGCTCTCCAAGCTAAATCATGGCCGAATTTCTCTAGTTAAGTAATAGGAAAGTTTCCCCTAAATTAAAGCCTACAATCCGGCTAGAACTTTAGGAAACACTTGATTTAGGAATGTTTTGCAAAACTTTCCATAAATCTTATAAAACCGCACGCCTAAGCCTTCCCTTATTACCGCTTATGACAACTCATCCGCTTGGGGCTTACGTAAATGAATGACAACTGAATTTTCGGCCCTTAATTAAAATAAACTACTTTAATTAACTAACTTAACTAATAATAACAATAAAAGACATATTTTTGGTTACATGTAAAACCATCACTTTTAGAATAAAGTAGAACCATGCAACAGTTCTACGAAAGCAAATAAAGATAGTTCATCTTGCATCATTCTCCCCCTCATGAAAAAAAACTTGACCTCAAGTTTAATCGAAGTAATCCATGAAATCATCCATATTAAGCGCACAATAATATACACCATTAAGATGTGGCGTCGTTCATCACCATCTTTTGCTTCACAAAATCTCAATCTTTCTGAACTCCATGTTACCATTAGATTCAGATTATCATGCCTAAAAGGAATAACATGAAGGACCTTTGAAAGAACAATATCAACAGCAAACCAAGGAACCAAAGTAAAAGGAACATTAACTAAAGGCACATTTTCCTTTATATGCACGTTAGGTTTCACCACTTCATCATGAGAAACTATAAAAATCAAATCTTCATCCTTGGAACAAGATAAAGTTTCGATCTTTTCTTCATCCTCAACAATAGGAAGTTGCCGTTTTACTTCACGCTTGTTTCTCGAGTACTTGAGCCAAATCTTGAAGCTTCTTAATACTCCTTTCAATTCGTGCTAATCTTTCTTCTAGGGTTGGTGGACCTCTAAGATCTTGTTTAACTCTTTCAATTCTTACAAAACTCACTTGTAACTCATGTCGCCATCCACTTGAACTCATAGATTTGAAACTGACAGAAAACTGTCCAGAAATTTTATCAATAGTTCAGGCTTCCAAAATTCATTCAAAACTACCCAAACTCTAATGAAATTTAGTCACCACGTAGACCTATGTGTTTGGAACACTCGACCAAAAGATTAACCCAAAAATTGAAAGCCAACTGTTCGCAGTTTTAATTCTCCCACAACTGGTCCAATATAGCTCGGTTTTGACCAATTATATAAAATGTGCTCAATCAATTAGGAAAATTGCTTCAAACATTAAGAAACCTTCCAGTCTTAAAATAGACAAAAAGTAGTTAGATTTTAAGCCAATAAACTCTCAAAAATTCGTTATATGCTAGGAGAACGAATTGCCCAAAAATTTACCTGAAAACTGCTCGAATCCGCCGAAAAATTAGCGCTGAATATTTTGATTGCTATGACTTCGGTACGGATGAGAATAAGCTGAAACTTGACACAACGTATCTCTTTATTATTCTTTTCAACAAACGGATAAAATCAAGGTTTGAAGCTCACACGCGCCCTCACGCTCCGTTGTAGTAGCACTACTCTGATACCACTTGATATGATTTTCGAGGTCAAGTTTGGACTCTTTTTGTGTTTTGTGCTTTTTGTGGGCGAAATTAAGAAACAAGGGTATGAGCAATTCAACTATCTCGGTATGAGTTGAACTAGGTTTGAAGAATAAAGCTATCTCGGCTAAATTCTACAGTGTTATTTTGTTATCTCGGCAAAAACAATAATAATTCACAAGGAATCCCAATTCTCAAAATCAACTCTCTCCTTTATTGATTAGGAGTGCACATGTATTTATAGGATGAGCAAACAATCCTAGCTCTCCAAGCTAAATCATGGCCGAATTTCTCTAGTTAAGTAATAGGAAAGTTTCCCCTAAATTAAAGCCTACAATCTGGCTAGAACTTTAGGGAAACACTTGATTTAGGAATGTTTTGCAAAACTTTCCATAAATCTTATAAAACCGCACGCCTAAGCCTTCCCTTATTACCGCTTATGACAACTCATCTGCTTGGGGCTTACGTAAATGAATGACAACCGAATTTTCGGCCCTTAATTAAAATAAACTACTTTAATTAACTAACTTAACTAATAATAACAATAAAAGACATATTTTTGGTTACATGTAAAACCATCACTTTTAGAATAAAGTAGAACCATGCAACAGTTCTACGAAAGCAAATAAAGATAGTTCATCTTGCATCATTCTCCCCCTCATGAAAAAAAACTTGACCTCAAGTTTAATCGAAGTAATCCATGAAATCATCCATATTAAGCGCACAATAATATACACCATTAAGATGTGGCGTCGTTCATCACCATCTTTTGCTTCACAAAATCTCAATCTTTCCGAACTCCATGTTACCATTAGATTCGATTATCATGCCTAAAAGGAATAACATGAAGGACCTTTGAAAGAACAATATCAACAAAGAAACCAAGGAACCAAAGTAAAAGGAACATTAACTAAAGGCACATTTTCCTTTATATGCACGTTAGGTTTCACCACTTCATCATGAGAAACTATAAAAATCAAATCTTCATCCTTGGAACAAGATAAAGTTTCGATCTTTTCTTCATCCTCAACAATAGGAAGTTGCCGTTTTACTTCACGCTTGTTTCTCGAGTACTTGAGCCAAATCTTGAAGCTTCTTAATACTCCTTTCAATTCGTGCTAATCTTTCTTCTAGGGTTGGTGGACCTCTAAGATCTTGTTTAACTCTTTCAATTCTTACAAAACTCACTTGTAACTCATGTCGCCATCCACTTGAACTCATAGATTTGAAACCGACGTAAAACTGTCCAGAAATTTTATCAATAGTTCAGAGCTTCCAAAATTCATTCAAAACTACCCAAACTCTAATGAAATTTAGTCACCACGTAGACCTATGTGTTTGGAACACTCGACCAAAAGATTAACCCAAAAATTGAAAGCCAACTGTTCGCAGTTTTAATTCTCCCACAACTGGCCCAATATAGCTCGGTTTTGACCAATTATATAAAATGTGCTCAATCAATTAGCAAAATTGCTTCAAACATTAAGAAACCTTCCAGTCTTAAAATAGACAAAAAGTAGTTAGATTTTAAGCCAATAAACTCTCAAAAATTCGTTATATGCTAGGAGAACGAATTGCCCAAAAATTTACCCGAAAACCGCTCGAATCGCTAAAAAATTAGCGCCGAATATTTTGATTGCTATGACTTCGGTACGGATGAGAATAAGCTGAAACTTGACACAACGTATCTCTTTATTATTCTTTTCAACAAACGGATAAAATCAAGGTTTGAAGCTCACACGCGCCCTCACGCTCCGTTGTAGTAGCACTACTCTGATACCACTTGATATGATTTTCGAGGCTGTTTTAGACTCTTTTTGTGTTTTGTGCTTTTTGTGGGCGAAATTAAGAAACAAGGGTATGAGCAATTCAACTATCTCGGTATGAGTTGAACTAGGTTTGAAGAATAAAGCTATCTCGGCTAAATTCTACAGTGTTATTTTGTTATCTCGGCAAAAACAATAATAATTCACAAGGAATCCCAATTCTCAAAATCAACTCTCTCCCTTTATTGATTAGGAGTGCACATGTATTTATAGGATGAGCAAACAATCCTAGCTCTCCAAGCTAAATCATGGCCGAATTTCTCTAGTTAAGTAATAGAAAGTTTCCCTAAATTAAAGCCTACAATCTAGCTAGAACTTTAGGAAACACTTGATTTAGGAATGTTTTGCAAAACTTTCCATAAATCTTATAAAACCGCACGCCTAAGCCTTCCCTTATTACAGCTTATGACAACTCATCTACTTGGAGCTTACGTAAATGAATGACAACTGAATTTTCGGCCCTTAGTTAAAATAAACTACTTTAATTAACTAACTTAACTAATAATAACAATAAAAGACATATTTTTGGTTACATGTAAAACCTTCACTTTTAGAATAAAGTAGAACCATGCAACAGTTCTACGAAAGCAAATAAAGATAGTTCATCTTGCATCATTCTCCCCCTCATGAAAAAAAACTTGACCTCAAGTTTCATCGAAGTAATCCACGAAATCATCCATATTAAGCGCACAATAATATACACCACTAAGATGTGGCGTCGTTCATCACCATCTTTTGCTTCACAAAATCTCAATCTTTCTGAACTCCATGTTACCATTAGATTCAGATTATCATGCCTAAAAGGAATAACATGAAGGACCATTGAAAGAACAATATCAACAGCAAACCTAGGAACCAAAGTAAAAGGAACATTAACTAAAGGCACATTTTCCTTTATATGCACGTTAGGTTTCACCACTTCATCATGAGAAACTATAAAAATCAAATCTTCATCCTTGGAACAAGATAAAGTTTCGATCTTTTCTTCATCCTCAACAATAGGAAGTTGTCGTTTTACTTCACGCTGTTTCTCGAGTACTTGAGCCAAATCTTGAAGCTTCTTAATACTCCTTTCAATTCGTACTAATCCTTCTTCTAGGGTTGGTGGACCTCTAAGATCTTGTTTAACTCTTTCAATTCTTACAAAACTCACTTGTAACTCATGTCTCCATCCACTTGAACTCATAGATTTGAAACTGACAGAAAACTGTCCAGAAATTTTATCAATAGTTCAGGCTTCCAAAATTCATTCAAAACTACCCAAACTCTAATGAAATTTAGTCACCACGTAGACCTATGTGTTTGGAACACTCGACCAAAAGATTAACCCAAAAATTCAAAGCCGACTGTTCGCAGTTTTAATTCTCCCACAACTGGTCCACTATAGCTCGGTTTTGACCAATTATACAAAACGTGGTCAATCAATTAGCAAAAGTGCTTCAAACATTAAGAAACCTTCCAGTCTTAAAATAGACAAAAAGTAGTTAGATTTTAAGCCAATAAACTCTCAAAAATTCGTTATATGCTAGGAGAACGAATTGCCCAAAAATTTACCTGAAAATTGCTCGAATCTGCCAGAAAATTAGCGCTGAATGTTTTGATTGCTATGACTTCGGTACGGATGAGAATAAGCTGAAATTTGACACAACGTATCTCTTTATTATTCTCTTCAACAAACCGAGAAAATCAAGGTTTGGAGCTCACACGCGCCCTCACGCTCCGTTCTAGTAGCACTGCTCTGATACCACTTGATATGATTTTCGAGGCTGTTTCAGACTCTTTTTGTGTGTTTGCACTTTTTGTGGGCGAAATTAAGAAACAAGGGTATGAGCAATTCAACTATCTCGGTATGAGTTGAACTAGGTTTGAAGAATAAAGCTATCTCGGCTAAATTCTACAGTGTTATTTTGTTATCTCGGCAAAAACAATAATAATTCACAAGGAATCACAATTCTAAAAATCAACTCTCTCCATTATTGATTAGGAGTGCACATGTATTTATAGGATGAGCAAACAATCCTTGCTCTCCAAGCTAAATCATGGCCGAATTTCTCTAGTTAAGTAATAGGAAAGTTTCCCCTAAATTAAATCCTACAATCTAGCTAGAACTTTAGGAAACACTTGATTTAGGAAAGTTTTGCAAAACTTTCCATAAATCTTATAAAACCACACGCCTAAGCCTTCCCTTATTACAGCACATGACAACTCATCAACTTGGAGCTTACGTAAATGAATGACAACTGAATTTTCGGCCCTTAGTTAAAATAAACTACTTTAATTAACTAACTTAACTAATAATAACAATAAAAGACATATTTTTGGTTACATGTAAAACCTTCACTTTTAGAATAAAGTACAACCATGCAACAGTTCTACGAAAGCAAATAAAGATAGTTCATCTTGCATCATTCTCCCCCTCATGAAAAAAAAACTTGACCTCAAGTTTCATCGACGTAATCCATGAAATCACCCATATTAAGCGCACAATAATATACACCACTAAGATGTGGCGTCGTTCATCACCATCTTTTGCTTCACAAAATCTCAATCTTTCTGAACTCCATGTTACCATTAGATTCAGATTATCATGCCTAAAAGGAATAACATGAAGGACCTTTGAAAGAACAATATCAACAGCAAACCTAGGAACCAAAGTAAAAGGAACATTAACTAAAGGCACATTTTCCTTTATATGCACGTTAGGTTTCACCACTTCATCATGAGAAACTATAAAAATCAAATCTTCATCCTTGGAACAAGATAAAGTTTCGATCTATTCTTCATCCTCAACAATAGGAAGTTGCCGTTTTACTTCACGCTGTTTCTCGAGTACTTGAGCCAAATCTTGAAGCTTCTTAATACTCCTTTCAATTCGTACTAATCCTTCTTCTAGGGTTGGTGGACCTCTAAGATCTTGTTTAACTCTTTCAATTCTTACAAAACTCACTTGTAACTCATGTCTCCATCCACTTGAACTCATAGATTTGAAACTGACAGAAAACTGTCCAGAAATTTTATCAATAGTTCAGGCTTCCAAAATTCATTCAAAACTACCCAAACTCTAATGAAATTTAGTCACCACGTAGACCTATGTGTTTGGAACACTCGACCAAAAGATTAACCCAAAAATTCAAAGCCGACTGTTCGCAGTTTTAATTCTCCCACAACTGGTCCACTATAGCTCGGTTTTGACCAATTATACAAAACGTGCTCAATCAATTATCAAAAGTGCTTCAAACATTAAAAAACCTTCCAGTCTTAAAATAGACAAAAAGTAGTTAGATTTTAAGCCAATAAACTCTCAAAAATTCGTTATATGCTAGGAGAACGAATTGCCCAAAAATTTACCTGAAAATTGCTCGAATCTGCCAGAAAATTAGCGCTGAATGTTTTGATTGCTATGACTTCGGTACGGATGAGACTAAGCTGAAATTTGACACAACGTATCTCTTTATTATTCTTTTCAACAAACCGAGAAATCAAGGTTTGGAGCTCACACGCGCCCTCACGCTCCGTTCTAGTAGCACTTCTCTGATACCACTTGATATGATTTTCGAGGCTGTTTCAGACTCTTTTTGTGTTTTGTGCTTTTTGTGGGCGAAATTAAGAAACAAGGGTATGAGCAATTCAACTATCTCGATATGAATTGAACTAGGTTTGAAGAATAAAGCTATCTCGGCTAAATTCTACAGTGTTATTTTGTTATCTCGGCAAAAACAATAATAATTCACAAGGAATCACAATTCTCAAAATCAACTCTCTCCTTTATTGATTAGGAGTGCACATGTATTTATAGGATGAGCAAACAATCCTTGCTCTCCAAGCTAAATCATGGCCGAATTTCTCTAGTTAAGTAATAGGAAAGTTTACGCTAAATTAAATCCTACAATCTAGCTAGAACTTTAGGAAACACTTTATTTAGGAAAGTTTTGCAAAACTTTCCATAAATCTTATAAAACCACACGCCTAAGCCTTCCCTTATTACAGCTCATGACAACTCATCTACTTGGAGCTTACGTAAATGAATGACAACTGAATTTTCGGCCCTTAGTTAAAATAAACTACTTTAATTAACTAACTTAACTAATAATAACAATAAAAGACATATTTTTGGTTACATGTAAAATCTTCAGTTTTAGAATAAAGTAGAACCATGCAACAGTTCTACGAAAGCAAATAAAGATAGTTCATCTCGCATCATTCTCACCCTCATGAAAAAAAACTTGACCTCAAGTTTCATCGAAGTAATCCATGAAATAATCCATAGTAAGCGCACAATAATATACACCACTAAGATGTGGCGTCGTTCATCACCATCTTTTGCTTCACAAAATCTCAATCTTTTATGAACTCCATGTTATCATTAGATTCAAATTATCATGCCTAAAAGGAATAACATGAAGGACCTTTGAAAGAACAAGATCAACAGCAAACCTAGGAACCAAAGAAAAAGGAACACTAACTAAAGGCACATTTTCCTTTATAGGAACGTTAGGTTTCACCTCCTCATCATGAGAAACTATAAAAATCAAATCTTCGTCCTTGGAACAAGATAAAGTTTCGATCTTTTCTTCATCCTCAACAATAGGAAGTTGCCGTTTTACTTCACGCTGTTTCTCGAGTAGTTGAGCCAAATCTTGAAGCTTCTCAATACTCCTTTCAATTCGTGCTAATCTTTCTTCTAGGGTTAGTGGACATCTAAGATCTTGTTTAACTCTTTCAATTCTTGCAAAGCTCACTTGTAACTCAAGTCTCCATCCACTTGAACTCATAGATTTCAAACTGACAGAAAACTGTCCAGAAATTTAGTCAATAGTTCAGGCTTCCAAAATTCATTCAAAACTACCCAAACTCTTATGAAATTTAGTCACCACGTAGACCTATGTGTTTGGAACACTCGACCAAAAGATTAACTCAAAAATTCAAAGCCGACAGTTCGCAGTTTTAATTCTCCCACACCTGGTCCACTATAGCTCGGTTTTGAACAATTATACAAAACGTGCGCAATCAATTAGCAAAAGTGCTTCAAACATTACGAAACCTTGCAGTCTTAAAATAGACAAAAAGTAGTCAGATTTTAAGCCAATAAGCTCTCAAAAATTCGTTATATGCTAGGAGAACGAATTGCCCAAAAATTTACCTGAAAACTGCTCGAATCTGCCAGAAAATTAGTGCTGAATGTTTTGATTGCTATGACTTCGGTACGGATGAGAATAAGCTAAAATTTGACACAACGTATCTCTTTATTATTCTTTTCAACAAACCGAGAAAATCAAGGTTTGGAGCTCACCCGCGCCCTCACGCTCCGTTCTAGTAGGCCTGCTCTGATACCACTTGATATGATTTTTGAGGCTGTTTCACACTCTTTTTGTGTTTTTTGCTTTTTATGGGCATTAAGAGACAAGGGTATGAGCAATTCAGCTATCTAGGTATGAATTGAACTAGGTTTGAAGAATAAAGCTATCTCGGCTAAATTCTACAGTGTTATTTTGCTATCTCGGCAAAAACAAAAATAATTCACAAGGAATCACAATTCTCAAAATCAACTCTCTCCTTTATTGATTAGGAGTGCACATGTATTTATAGGATGAGCAAACAATCCTTGCTCTCCAAGCTAAATCATGCCCGAATTTCTCTAGTTAAGTAATAGGAAAGTTTCCCCTAAATTAAAGCCTACAATCTAGCTAGAACTTTAGGAAACACTTGATTTAGGAAAGTTTTGCAAAACTTTCCATAAATCTTACAAAACCACACCCCTAAGCCTTCCCTTATTACAGCTCATGATAACTCATCTACTTGGAGCTTACGTAAATGAATGACAACTGAATTTTCGGCCCTTAGTTAAAATAAACTACTTTAATTAACTAACTTAACTAATAATAACAATAAAAGACATATTTTTGGTTACATGTAAAACCTTCACTTTTAGAATAAAGTAGAACCATGCAACAGTTCTACGAAAGCAAATAAAGATAGTTCATCTTGCATCATTCTCCCCCTCATGAAAAAAAACTTGACCTCAAGTTTCTTCGAAGTAATCCATGAAATCATCCATATTAAGCGCACAATAATATACAGCACTAAGATGTGGCGTCGTTCATCACCATCTTTTGCTTCACAAAATCTCAATCTTTTCTGAACTCTATGTTACCATGAGATTCAGATTATCATGCCTAAAAGGAATAACATGAAGGGCCTTTGAAAGAACAAGATCAACAGCAAACCTAGGAACCAAAGTAAAAGGAACATTAACTAAAGGCGCATTTTCCTTTTTAGGAACGTTAGGTTTCACCTCTTCATCATGAGAAACTATAAAATCAAATCTTCATCCTTGGAACAAGATAAAGTTTCGATCTTTTCTTCATCCTCAACAATAGGAAGTTGTCGTTTTACTTCACGCTGTTTCTCGAGTAGTTGAGCCAAATCTTGAAGCTTCTCAATACTCCTTTCAATTCGTGCTAATCTTTCTTCTAGGGTTAGTGGACATCTATGATCTTGTTTAACTCTTTCAATTCTTACAAAGCTCACTTGTAACTCATGTCTCCATCCACTTGAACTCATAGATTTCAAACTGACAGAAAACTGTCCAGAAATTTTGCCAATAGTTCAGGCTTCCAAAATTCATTCAAAACTACCCAAACTCTTCTGAAATTTAGTCACCACGTAGACCTATGTGTTTGGAACACTTGACCAAAAGATTAACTCAAAAATTCAAAGCCGACTGTTCGCAGTTTTAATTCTCCCACAACTGGTCCACTATAGCTCGATTTTGAACAATTATACAAAACGTGCTCAATCAATTAGCAAAAGTGCTTCAAACATTACGAAACCTTGCAGTCTTAAAATAGACAAAAAGTAGTCAGATTTTAAGCCAATAAGCTCTCCAAAATTCGTTATATGCTAGGAGAACGAATTGCCCAAAAATTTACCTGAAAACTGCTCGAATCTGCCAGAAAATTAGCGCTGAATGTTTTGATTACTATGACTTCGTTACGGATGTGAATATGCTGAAATTTGACACAACGTATCTCTTTATTATTCTTTTCAACAAACCGAGAAAATCAAGGTTTGGAGCTCACCCGCGCCCTCACGCTCCCTTCTAGTAGCACTGCTCTGATACCACTTGATATGATTTTTGAGGCTGTTTCACACTCTTTTTGTGTTTTTTGCTTTTTGTGGGCATTAAGAAACAAGGGTATGAGCAATTCAGCTATCTAGGTATGAATTTAACTAGGTTTGAAGAATAAAGCTATCTCGGCTAAATTCTACAGTGTTATTTTGCTATCTCGGCAAAAACAATAATAATTCACAAGGAATCACAATTCTCAAAATAAACTCTCTCCTTTATTGATTAGGAGTGCACATGTATTTATAGGATGAGCAAACAATCCTTGCTCTCCAAGCTAAATCATGGCCGAATTTCTCTAGTTAAGTAATAGGAAAGTTTCCCCTAAATTAAAGCCCACAATCTAGCAAGAACTTTAGGAAACACTTGATTTAGGAAAGTTTTGCAAAACTTTCCATAAATCTTACAAAACCACACGCCTAAGCCTTCCCTTATTACAGCTCATGACAACTCATCTACTTGGAGCTTACGTAAATGAATGACAACTGAATTTTCGGCCCTTAGTTAAAATAAACTACTTTAATTAACTAACTTAACTAATATTAACAATAAAAGACATATTTTTGGTTACATGTAAAACCTTCACTTTTAGAATAAAGTAGAACCATGCAACAGTTCTACGAAAGCAAATAAAGATAGTTCATCTTGCATCATTCTCCCCCTCATGAAAAAAAACTTGACCTCAAGTTTCTTCGAAGTAATCCATGAAATCATCCATATTAAGCGCACAATAATATACAGCACTAAGATGTGGCGTCGTTCATCACCATCTTTTGCTTCACAAAATCTCAATCTTTTCTGAACTCTATGTTACCATTAGATTCAGATTATCATGCCTAAAAGGAATAACATGAAGGACCTTTGAAAGAACAAGATCAACAACAAACCTAGGAACCAAAGTAAAAGGAACATTAACTAAAGGCGCATTTTCCTTTTTAGGAACGTTAGGTTTCACCTCTTCATCATGAGAAACTATAAAAATCAAATCTTCATCCTTGGAACAAGATAAAGTTTCGATCTTTTCTTCATCCTCAACAATAGGAAGTTGCCGTTTTACTTCACGCTGTTTCTCGAGTAGTTGAGCCAAATCTTGAAGCTTCTCAATCCTCCTTTCAATTCGTGCTAATCTTTCTTCTAGGGTTAGTGGACATCTAAGATCTTGTTTAACTCTTCCAATTCTTACAAAGCTCACTTGTAAGTCATGTCTCCATCTACTTGAACTCATAGATTTCAAACTGACAGAAAACTGTCCCGTAAATTTTGTCAATAGTTCGGGCTTCCAAAATTCATTCAAAACTACCCAAACTCTTATGAAATTTAGTCACCACGTAGACCTATGTGTTTGGAACACTCGACCAAAAGATTAACTCAAAAATTCAACGCCGACTGTTCGCAGTTTTAATTCTCCCACAACTGGTCCACTATAGCTCGGTTTTGAACAATTATACAAAACGTGCTCAATCAATTAGCAAAAGTGCTTCAAACATTACGAAACCTTGCAGTCTTAAAATAGACAAAAAGTAGTCGATTTTAAGCCAATAAGCTCTCAAAAATTCGTTATATGCTAGGAGAACGAATTGCCCAAAAATTTACCCGAAAACCGCTCGAATCTGCTAGAAAATGAGCACTGAATGTTTTGATTGCTATGACTTCGATACGGATGAGAATAAGCTGAAATTTGACACAATGTATCTCTTTATTATTCTTTTCAACAAACCGAGAAAATCAAGGTTTGGAGCTCACCCGCGCCCTCACGCTCCGTTATAGTAGCACTGCTCTGGTACCACTTGATATGATTTTTGAGGCTGTTTCACACTCTTTTTGTGTTTTTTGCTTTTTGTGGGCATTAAGAAACAAGGGTATGAGCAATTCAGCTATCTAGGTATGAATTGAACTAGGTTTGAAGAATAAAGCTATCTCGACTAAATTCTACAGTGTTATTTTGCTATCTCGGCAAAAACAATAATAATTCACAAGGAATCACAATTCTCAAAATCAACTCTCTCCTTTATTGATTAGGAGTGCACATGTATTTATAGGATGAGCAAACAATCCTTGCTCTCCAAGCTAAATCATGGCCGAATTTCTCTAGTTAAGTAACAGGAAAGTTTCCCCTAAATTAAAGCCTACAATGTAGCTAGAACTTTAGGAAACATTTGATTTAGGAAAGTTTTGCAAAACTTTCCATAAATCTTACAAAACCACACGCCTAAGCCTTCCCTTATTACAGCTCATGACAACTCATCTACTTGGAGCTTACGTAAATGAATGACAACTGAATTTTCGGCCCTTAGTTAAAATAAACTACTTTAATTAACTAACTTAACTAATAATAACAATAAAAGACATATTTTTGGTTACATGTAAAACCTTCACTTTTAGAATAAAGTAGAACCATGCAACAGTTCTACGAAAGCAAATAAAGATAGTTCATCTTGCATCATTCTCCCCCTCATGAAAAAAAACTTGACCTCAAGTTTCTTCGAAGTAATCCATGAAATCATCCATATTAAGCGCACAATAATATACACCACATAGATGTGGCGTCGTTCATCACCATCTTTTGCTTCACAAAATCTCAATCTTTCGAACTCCATGTTACCATTAGATTCGATTATCATGCCTAAAAGGAATAACATGAAGGACCTTTGAAAGAACAAGATCAACAAAGAAAACTATGAACCAAAGTAAAAGGAACATTAACTAAAGGCGCATTTTCCTTTATATGAACGTTAGGTTTCACCTTTTCATCATTAGAAACTATAAAAATCAAATCTTCATCCTTGGAACAAGATAAAGTTTCGATCTTTTCTTCATCCTCAACAATAGGAAGTTGCCGTTTTACTTCACGCTGTTTCTCGAGTAGTTGAGCCAAATCTTGAAGCTTCTTCATACTCCTTTCAATTCGTGCTAATCTTTCTTCAAGGGTTGGTGGACCTCTAAGATCTTGTTTAACTCTTTCAATTCTTACAAAACTCATTTGTAACTCATGTCTCCATCCACTTGAACTCATAGATTTCAAACTGACAGAAAACTGTCCAGAAATTTTATCAATAGTTCAGGCTTCCAAAATTCATTCAAAACTACCCAAACTCTTATGAAATTTAGTCACCACGTAGACCTATGTGTTGGGAACACTCGACCAAAAGATTAACCAAAAATTCAAAGCCGATTGTTCGCAGTTTTAATTCTCCCACAACTGGTCCACTCACTAGTGGAAAAACAAGGAAGGGCTGCGGTCAAAATAGCCCTAAGGGCTGCGTTTTTGGCCAGCAGCCCTTCAATAGATAAGAAGGGCTGCGGTTTTTAGCCGCAGCCCTTCACAACGAAGGGCTGCGGTTTAGGCCAAAAACGCAACCCTTTTAAGCTTGAAGGGCTGCGTTTTCGGCTTAAACCGCAGCCCTTCTCTATGTGAAGGGCTGCGGTTATTTAAGTGAAGGGCTGCGGTTTAGGCTTAAAACCGCAGCCCTTCACATTCAAATTTTTTAAAAAAAAAAATTAAATTGCACCCGCCACCCCAAAGACACCCCACTCCCCGCCCACCCCCGCCACCCCAAGACATCCCACCCCCTGCCCACCCCAAGAGCCCCCCCCCCCCTGCCCACCCCCGCCAACCCTAGTACCCCCACCCCGCCCCACCCCAAAGACTCCCCACCCCCGCCCACCCCCGGCCCCGGCACACCCCACCCCCCGCCCACCCCCAGCCCCAAGACACCCCACCCCCGCCCACCCCCGCCCCTCACCCCCACCCCCGCCCACCCCCCGCACTCCCACTCCCCCGGCCCCACCCCACACCTCGCCCATCCCCGCACTCCCCGCCCTGCCCCGCCCGCCCGCCCCCCACCCCACCCCACCCCCTTCACTCCCCGCACCCCCACCCCACCCCACCCTCTCGCCACCTCCTCCACCCATTGCCGCCACCACCCCAAAGACCCAACCACCCCCATAGCCCGACCAAGACCCACCATGGCGGCCCCCCACCCCACCCCCCAACTAAAACCTCCCTTCGACACAAAAAAAAACCGATCAAATTGCAATAATAATATATGACAAGTTTTTGAACGTAATATAATAATTAACTTTAAATATGTATATATTTAATAATGTGAAAAATGTACATAGAATTAATACAAACTAGTAGATGTATCATAAGCAATCATCGCAAATGTGGGACGCCAACTTATCCCGAACTTCATGTAATTCGTCTGTGGTGAAGGCCCTCAAATGTGGTGTGTTATTCATATAAACCTTGCAAAACAACCAAGAAATAAACACATAATATAAGAATTCAATCATTTACGTACCGTAGTTAGTAATTCTAAAAATGACATATACCTTCCCGAAATTCAATCAAAAACAAATGCAAGCCTAAAACTTTACACACTAGGTATATTATACCTTATATTATCATATTCAAAAAGAAAATGGAGTTAAATGAAGCGATACGTACGAATTAGACGCGAAAAGGCAAAAATAGGCCTAAAATGCCCTTTTCGTTCCCAAAATTCAACCTACAACAATTGCAAACCTAAAAATCTACACAATAGTTACATTATGCCTCATATTATCATGTCAAAAATGAATTTGGGGTTAAATGACTCGATAAATACGATTTGGAAGCATAAAAGGCGAAAATAGGCCTAGAAATGACATTTTGGTTCCCAAATATATGCATGTGCTACTTTGGTTTCTAAACCAATTAATACCTATTACCAATCGATCTAATCTAAACTAACATATACTAATAAGTTACATACCTTTTGAAGATCATCGGCGTTAGTGCACTGGTTGACGATATCGAACATGTACCTCAGCACGTAATAGCCACATGCAAGTCCATCTTCTTGTTGCGGACACTAAATGTTCACCAAAGGATGCATCAAATGACATCCATGTTAATTAGATGTGTAGTATGTGGCTAAAAGTGTTTCTATATAAGGACAAATAAATTAGTCATGTTACCTCGACTGATATCCAAACAGGAGCTTTTGGTGCTCGAAGTCCTGTTGCATTAATATGCTTTATCACACTACATCAACAACATTATTATAAGATTAGATGTACTAACTGTTTATATATTTAAATATGATGAATAATGTGTAATATTATATATTGAGTTTCGATTAGGCTACCTATTTAACAATGATTTGATTAGTAAGGTCCGTGGTGGTTGTCGACGCAAAGAATCAAAGTGGTAGACTTCGTTACGTGACAAACATATCGCAAGCAAGTGTCCAATGAGCCCTACAACAAGAAAATATAGTTATTATTAATCGTAGAACAATTAATAGGTCAATTTAAGTATCGAAAAATAAAAGTAAAGCGAGTTTAACAAGCATACTTTTCAATATAAGGAACAAGGATGATCTGATGATATCCAAAACGAGATGATGCTTTGAAACTCATGTCGAGATACTCTTTCACTTCGGCTTTGTTTTGTAAGCAATTGTCATCTCGTATTATGTTTGGACATAACCAACCAAACATTGCATTAGATGTTGCAAGCAATTCATTGTATAATAACCTGAGAATTTATATTAAAAGTAAACCAACAATTACTTATTATGGATTTGAAAACTACTTAAGGCATATATATATGTATATGTATATTTAATTTATATACTTATGTATTACCTCATGAATGTTTGTATCATGGAAACATTCAACTCTACCCCACATAAGAATTCTTTAATATCAACCTTTGAAATGAATGTCGATGAGTCCTCAAGGTAGTGGAATTGTTGCTCCCCCAAAGCAACCTCAATTGCGCTTTCATCGGGTAAATCGCTAGCGCACTCATGTAACCAAAAGCATGGCGTAGTAAGGCTCCGCACCACCTCTGGATCGATAATAAGTGGATTTTTTGTCTTAGAAACATTTCCCGTCACCACATTTCGTTCACCTTCATCACGTAAACTTGCTTTCTTATAAGGTGAACATGCCTTCATTCCCTTCCTGGCATGTGAGTCGGCCTTCCCCCAAACCTAGTATTTAGTTAAAAGTAAAGATATTACTGACTATCATAGGAACTATAAAAGAAAACGCATATATATATATATGAATGTTAATCATTGTGCCTCATCTCGAAAACCGCACCAATGCACGCGGCCACGAGAACATAATCGCCAAGGGCATCATTTAGTAACCGTAGACCAACTTCGGCTTCGGCAGGAAGAGGTAATTCTTCGAAACCCGACACAATTTCATTGAGGGTGACCACATAGTGATTATGATCCACTAACTGGTTATGCAATCGTACTCGGTCACTAGGGGGTTGTGCATGGCCATAAGCTATGAGGATGAAACTATCATAACCATCTCCTCGAGCTAATAGTTCACATGGTGTCTCTTCCTGTAAAAAAAACTCTTTTTATAGTTAGTCTATGAAACAACATATATATAGTAAGAATTTCATGCATTTAAGAACGTAACAATAGTTGTTTAACAAAGCAAAGGGACTAAGTGATTACCTTCAACTCGGGTCCTACAGGTGGATCAGGCTGGCTAGGTGTAGTATCACTACCCTTCTTGAATGCAGCAAAAGTCGGTAAGCCCATTTGCTCCAAAATGGCGTTGAAGTTATGGGTCATCTCCTCCCTTAGCTCATCCCGAATTGCAGCTTTCATAGCCTCCACATCTACTGACGCTGCCGAATTCACACTACTTACACTTGATTTTGTCGCTGTAGTGTATTGATCACCATATACCTTTCTCAAACCGAGGCGGACACCTCCTACGCCCCTCACGCGTCCACTATGGTCCGGTCCTAAAGTTTCGTGCAATGCATCAGTGTGTCCTTTAGGAGTGAACTCACCAGTTGCCTCATTTTCCTTCAAGCCAATCTACATAAGTATAAGAGAGAAATGCATGTGAGCGCAAAAGTTATATTATATATACCTTATATAACCATATAATCTGTACTTACAATGGCGTTGGCTATCTGTTGTGTTCCGGGGTCAGGCAAGACTCTTTTTCCCTTTGCATCAACCCCATGCATCGAACACCACCAATCAAGGACTCTATCTGGTTGCCGAGGCTGTGCAACTGTCGTCATTGAGCCACTCCCCATTGCCGTTGTCGACCCTATTGTGGGGTAATGGCTGAACATCCACTTCTCTCTCGCCTCATTGTACGAATGAGCACCCAAATGATGATAATACTTCCTAGCTTTTGCACTCGAGCTACTTTTCTCACGACTTGCCTAAAACACACAATTATAAACAAAGGTTAGCTACGTACGGTGCTATACAATAATACTGGATCAAAGTTTATTAAATCTTAATAAAATATTCTTACAATATCTTGTGGGGTTGTTTTCTTGGCAACAAATGCTTCCCACTCTTCAGGTTTGATAGTTTTCCATATTTGAAATGGTAATTTGGATGGTGCAGATGATGTTTCCGGTGAAGCCTCAGGATCGGCTTGTGTTTCTCCGCCGTAGATGTTCTTCTTCTTTGTACCTACTACTTTCCTCCGCTTAGTGATCCACCCGGACACTAACTTAGCCTTGAAATCTCCGAATCTCCGGGGCAACCGCGGATAGAAATACATTCTTCTTGGCTTCATCATCTTCGATATTGAATTGATTCTACAAAAACGCAGTTCACAAATTAGTTTTCGCAAATTTTGTAATATATATGCTATAAGTAATATTACACATATATTTGACTAAATAATTAAGAAACTAAACGTTATTGTACTTGAAGCTTACCATGGTATCTTCCCATAGACACAGCTTCAATCCCTCGGGCACCCCTTTCCATGAGTGCAAAATGGAGAGTTTATGCATGCAAATGCCAACTTGCATGCCATACTTTTGACGCCACTTTCCACAAGGTTGACCCATGTTATCGTACTCCAAAGTCATATTTGTGTGTTTCCCTAGTGACTTTGTAGGTCCCCTTCCTTTTCTCTTTTTCGTCGCCAATGACTTCCTAGGCATTTGTGCATGTATCTCTTCACGGCGAAATCGAGACAATTTACCCCGTTCCTTTCTCGCATCGAAAGACTCATCCTCGCTAGTGTGTTCAGCACCACTTGTGGTGTTATCCGTATGCACATCCGCCATCTCCCCGAAATTGTACAAATAATGCATTAATATAACAAAAAATTAAAATTAACATTGCCACTAAGGGGGTGGGGTGTGGGGAGGGGGTTTTGTGTGCAAGGGGCAGCAAGTGCGGGGAAGGAGGGGCAAGCGGTGCATAGGAGGGGAGGGGGAGGGGAGGGGAGGGGGCTGTGCAAGGGAGGGGGAGTGGTGGGGGGGGAGGAGGGGAGGGCAGCAGGGGGGGAGGAGAGGGGGCTGTGCAGTGGGAGGGGGAGGGGGAGGGGGAGGGTGTGCGGGGGGGGGGGGGGAGGGGTTGTGCGGTGGGGGATGGGTCAGGTGCGGGGGGAGGAAGGGCAAGCGGGGGGAAGGGCGAGAGGGGGAGGTGAGGGGGGCGTGCAGGGGGGAGGGGAGGGGGCTGTGCGGTGGGGGGGAGAGGGTCGTGCGGGGGGGAGGGAGGGGTGTGTGGGGGGGGAGGGGCTGTGCGGGGGGGTGGGGAGGGGTGTAGTGGGGGGGGGAGGGGTTGTGCGGGGGGGGGGAGGGGGTTGTGCGGTAGAGGGGGATGGGTTGTGCGGGGGGGAGGGAGGGGGCCGTGCGGTGGGGGGGGAGGGCAAGCAGTGGGGGGAGGAGAGAGGGTTGTGCGGTGGGGGGGAGGGGAGGGGCTGCGCAGGGGGGGAAGGGGCAGTGCAAGGGGGAAGGGGAGGGCAAGCAGGGGGAGGGAGGGGGCGTGCGTGGGGGGAGGGGGGGGGAGGGCAAGGCAAGGGGGAGGGGTGTAGTGGGGGGGGGAGGGGAGGGCGCGGGGGGGTAGGGGAGGGGGGCAGTGCGGTGGGGAGGGGGAGGGGCGTGCGGGGGGAGGGGGGGGCAAGCGGGGGGGAGGGGAGGGGGGTGTAGTGGGGGGGAGGGATGGGAGGGGGTGTGCAGTGGGGGGGAGGGGAGGGGGGTGGAGATGGGGGGGAGGGGAGGATTTGGAAGCGAAAAGGCTAAAATAGGCCTAAAATGCCCTTTTCGTTCCGAAAATTTAACCTACAACAATTGCAAACCTAAAAATCTACACAATAGTTACATTATACCTCATATAATCATGTTCAAAAAGAATTTGGGGTTAAATGACTCGATAAGTACGAATTGGACGCGAAAAGGCAAAATTTGGCCTAAAATGACCTTTTCGTTCCCGAAATGCAACCAAGAACAAGTGCAAGCCTAAAAATCTACACAATAGTTACATTATATCTCATATAATCATGTTCAAAAAGAATTTGGGGTTAAATGACTCAATAAGTACGATTTAGAAGCGAAAAGGCTAAAATAGGCCTAAAATGCCCTTTTCGTTCCCAAAATTCAACCTACAACAATTGCAAACCTAAAAATCTACACAATAGTACATTATACCTCATATGTTGAAAAGAATTTGGGGTTAAATGACTCGGTAAGTACGATTCGGAAGCGAAAAGGCTAAAATAGGCCTAAAATGCCCTTTTCGTTCCCAAAATTCAACCTACAACAATTGCAAACCTAAAAATCTACATAATAGTTACATTATACCTCATATAATCATGTTCAAAAAGAATTTGGGGTTAAATGACTCGATACGTACGAATTGGACCCGAAAAGGCAAAATTTGGCCTAAAATGACCTTTTCGTTCCCGAAATGCAACCAAGAACAAATGCAAGCCTAAAAATCTACACAATAGTTACATTATATCTCATATAATCATGTTCAAAAAGAATTTGGGGTTAAATGACTCGATAAGTACGATTTAGAAGCGAAAAGGCTAAAATAGGCCTAAAATGCCCTTTTCGTTACCAAAATTCAACCTACAACAATTGCAAACCTAAAAATCTACACAATAGTTACATTATGCCTCATATAATCATGTTCAAAAAGAATTTGGGGTTAAATGACTCGATAAGTACGAATTGGACGCGAAACGGCAAAATTTGGCCTAAAATGACCTTTTCGTTCCCGAAATGCAACCAAGAACAAATGCAAGCCTAAAAATCTACACAATAGTTACATTATATCTCATATAATCATGTTCAAAAAGAATTTGGGGTTAAATGACTCGATAAGTAAGATTCGGAAGCGAAAAAGCTAAATTAGGCCTAAAATGACCCGAGAATCAGGTCACATGGCAATGGAATGCCCATCAGCTGGTAGCGGCGGAGCTAGTGAGAAGTGTTACAAATGTGGAGAGCATTCCATTGCCATGTGACCTCACTCTCCACATTTGTAACACAGTCCCACCACCACCGCCACTACTGCCCCCCACTGCACTCCCTCATTGCCATGTAGGCGTAAAATGACCTTTAATTTTCGTTTCCGAAGCCTAAAAATCTGCATAGTTACATTATAAAACAAAAAACAAAATGAATGATAGTAGTGATACCAAACATGTGTTACAACTTACAACAATGCCTTCCCAACAATGCCTCACCCACCCCTATCCACCCACCCCCACCCCCCCGTCCAAAGATCCCCCGCCCTCCCCCACCCCATGCCCAGCCTCCCCAGCCCTCCCCCCACCCCCTTTCCAAAGATCCCCCGCCCTCCCCCACCCCATGCCCAGCCTCCCCCCCTCCCCCACCCCATGCCCACCCTCCCCACCATCCCCCACCCCCCTTTCCAAAGATCCCCCGGCCTCCCCCACCCCATGCCCAGCCTCCCAGCCTCCCCCACCCCCTTTCCAAAGATCCCCCGCCCTCCCCCACCCCATGCCCAGCCTCCCCAGCCATCCCCATCCCTCGCCCAAGACACCCCCCACCCCCTGCCCACCCTCCACAAGCCCTCCCCCACCCCCTACAATCACATTTTACAACACAAAATAGAAGAGAAATTAAATAAAACAAAGAGGAGAGAGAGTGAGAGGGGAATTACCGACAATGCAGTAGTGGTGGTGGTGGTGGCGTCAAGGCGCGCTGAGAGAAGAGATGAAGAAGGAGCTCAGGCAACGCTGCGAGAAGAGAAGAAGAAGTGTGCACCGGCGATGGGACGGCGCTCCGGCGATGTGTCGGTGCTCCGGTGAGTTAGTGTGAGGGAGAGGAGTGAGTGTGCGAGTGGGTGTGAGGGAGAGGAGTGAGCTGAGTGTGCGAGAGGGAAATTTGCGAGTGAGTGTTACTGTGTTGCGCACAAAACTCACAGGTTGAAATGGGCGGGATAGGAAGGGCTGCGCTTATCCTAGAAAACGCAGCCCTTCGTGTATGAAGGGCTGCGGTTTTAAGCCTAACCGCATCCCTTCACCAAAAGGGCTGCGGTTTCCTTGGAAACCGCAACCCTTTATACAAGAAGGGCTGCATTTTTAATAAAACGCAGCCCTTCTTGCGCAGCCCTTCCTTTTTTTTCCCCTAGTGACTATAGCTCGATTTTGACCAATGATACAAAACGTGCTCAATCAATTAGCAAAAGTGCTTCAAACATTGCGAAACCTTCCAGTCTTAAAATAGACAAAAAGTAGTCAGATTTTAAGCCAATAAACTCTCAAAAATTCGTTATATGCTAGGAGAACGAATTGCCCAAAAATTTACCTGAAAACTGCTCGAATCTGCCAGAAAATTAGCGCTGAATGTTTTGATTGCTATGACTTCGGTACGGATGAGAATAAGCTGAAATTTGACACAACGTATCTCTTTATTATTCCTTTCAACAAACCGAGAAAATCAAGGTTTGGAGCTCACACGCGCCCTCACGCTCCGTTCTAGTAGCACTACTCTGATACCACTTGATATGATTTTCGAGGCTGTTTCAGACTCTTTTTGTGTTTTGTGCTTTTTTGGGCGAAATTAGGAAATAAGGGTATGAGCAATTCAACTATCTCGGTATGAATTGAACTAGGTTTGTAGAATAAAGCTATCTCGGCTAAATTCTACAGTGTTATTTTGCTATCTCGGCAAAAACAATAATAATTCACAAGGAATCACAATTCTCAAAATCAACTCTCTCATTTATTGATTACGAGTGCACATGTATTTATACGATGAGCAAATAATCCTTGCTCTCCAAGCTAAATCATGGCCGAATTTCTCTAGTTAAGTAATAGGAAAGTTTCCCCTAAATTAAAGCCTACAATCTAGCAAGAACTTTAGGAAACACTTGATTTAGGAATGTTTTGCACAACTTTCCATAAATCTTACAAAACCACACGCCTAAGCCTTCCCTTATTACAGCTCATGACAACTCATCTACTTGGAGCTTACGTAAATGAATGACAACTGAATTTTCGGCCTTTAGTTAAAATAAACTACTTTAATTAACTAACTTAACTAATAATAACAATAAAAGACATATTTTTGGCTACATGAAAAACCTTCACTTTTAAAGTAAAGTAGAACCATGCAACAGTTCTACGAAAGCAAATGAAGATAGTTCATCTTGCATCATTCTCCCCTTCATGAAAAAAAACTTGACCTCAAGTTTCTTCGAAGTAATCCATGAAATCATCCATATTAAGCGCACAATAATATACACCACTAAGATGTGGCGTCGTTCATCACCATCTTTTGCTTCATAAAATCTCAATCTTTCTGAACTCCATGTTACCATTAGATTCAGATTATCATGCCTAAAAGGAATAACATGAAGGTCCTTTGAAAGAACAAGATCAACAAAGAAACCTAGGAACCAAAGTAAAAGGAACATTAACTAAAGGCACATTTTCCTTTATAGGAACGTTAGGTTTCACCTCTTCATCATGAGAAACTATAAAAATCAAATCTTCATCCTTGGAACACGATAAAGTTTCGATCTTTTCTTCATCCTCAACAATAGGAAGTTGCCGTTTTACTTCACGCTGTTTCTCGAGTAGTTGAGCCAAATCTTGAAGCTTCTCAATACTCCTTTCAATTTGTGCTAATCTTTCTTCTAGGGTTGGTGGACATCTAAGATCTTGTTTAACTCTTTCAATTCTTACAAAACTCACTTCTAACTCATGTCTCCATCCACTTGAACTCATAGATTTCAAACCGACGTAAAACGGTCCGAAATTTTTGTCAATAGTTCAGGCTTCCAAAATTCATTTAAAACTACCCAAACTCTTATGAAATTTAGTCACCATGTAGGCCTATGTGTTTGGAACACTCGACCAAAAGATTAACCTAAAAATTCAAAGCCAACTGTTCGCAATTTTAATTCTCCCACAACTGGTCCACTATAGCTCGATTTTGACCAATTATACGAAACGTGCTCATTCAATTAGCAAAAGTGTTTGAAACATTACGAAACCTTCCAGTCTTAAAATAAACAAAAATTAGTCAGATTTTAAGCCAATAAGCTCTCAAAAATACGTTATATGCTAGGAGAACGAATTGCCCAAAAATTTACCTGAAAACTGCTCGAATCTGTCAGAAAATTAGCGATGAATGTTTTGATTGCTATGACTTCGATACGGATGAGAATAAGCTGAAATTTGACACAACGTATCTCTTTATTATTCCTTTCAACAAACCGAGAAAATCAAGGTTTGGAGCTCACACGCGCCCTCACGCTCCGTTCTAGTAGACCGCTGCTCGATACCACTTGATATGATTTTCGAGGCCATTTTTGACTCTTTTTGTGTTTTGTGCTTTTTGGGCAAAATTAAGAAATAAGGGCATGAGCAATTCAACTATCTCGGTATGAATTGAACTAGATTTGTAGAATAAAGCTATCTCGGCTAAATTCTATAGTGTTATTTTGCTATCTCGGCAAAAACAATAATAATTCACAAGGAATCACAATTCTCTCATTTATTGATTAGGAGTGCACATGTATTTATACGATGAGCAAACAATCCTTGCTCTCCAAGCTAAATCATGGCCGAATTTCTCTAGTTAAGTAGTAGGAAAGTTTCCCCTAAATTAAAGCCTACAATCTAGCTAGAACTTTAGGAAACAGTTGATTTAGGAAAGTTTTGCACAACTTTCCATAAATCTTACAAAACCACACGCCTAAGCCTTCCCTTATTACAGCTCATGACAACTCATCTACTAGGAGCTTACGTAAATGAATGACAACTGAATTTTCGGCCCTTAGTTAAAATAAACTACTTTAATTAACTAACTTAACTAATAATAACAATAAAAGACATATTTTTGGTTACATGTAAAACCTTCACTTTTAGAGTAAAGTAGAACCATGCAACAGTTCTACGAAAGCAAATAAAGATAGTTCATCTTGCATCGTTCTCCCCCTCATGAAAAAAAACTTGACCTCAAGTTTCTTCGAAGTAATCCATGAAATCATCCATATTAAGCACACAATATTATACACCACTAAGATGTGGCGTCGTTCATCACCATCTTTTGCTTCACAAAATCTCAATCTTTCTGAACTCCATGTTACCATTAGATTCAGATTATCATGCCCAAAAGGAATAACATGAAGGACCTTTGAAAGAACAAGATCAATAGCAAACCAAGGAACCAATGTAAAAGGAACATTAACTAAAGGCACATTTTCCTTTATATGAACGTTAGGTTTCACCTCTTCATCATGAGAAACTATAAAAATCAAATCTTCATCCTTGGAACAGGATAAAGTTTCGATCTTTTCTTCATCCTCAATAATAGGAAGTTGCCGTTTTACTTCACGCAGTTTCTCGAGTAGTTGAGCCAAATCTTGAAGGTTCTTAATACTCATTTCAATTCGTGCTTATCTTTCTTCTAGGGTTGGTGGACATCTAAGATCTTGTTTAACTCTTTCAATTCTTACAAAACTCACTTGTAACTCATGTCTCCATCCACTTGAACTCATAGATTTCAAACTGATAGAAAACTGTCCAGAAATTTCGTCAATAGTTCAGGCATCCAAAATTCATTCAAAACTACCCAAACTCTTATGAAATTTAGTCACCACGTAGACCTATTTGTTTGGAACATTCGACAAAAAGATTAACCCAAAAATTCGAAGCCGACTGTTCGCAGTTTTAATTCTCCCACAACTGGTCCACTATAGCACGGTTTTGACCAATTATACAAAACGTGCTCAATCAATTAGCAAAAGTGCTTCAAACATTACGAAACCTTCCAGTCTTAAAATAGACAAAAAGTAGTCAGATTTTAAGCCAATAAACTCTCAAAAATTCGTTATATGCTAGGAGAACGAATTGCCCAAAAATTTACCTGAAAACTGCTCGAATCTGCCAGAAAATTGGCGCTAAATGTTTTGATTGCTATGATTTCGGTACGGATGAGAATAAGTTGAAATTTGACACAACGTATCTCTTTATTATTCCTTTCAACAAACCGAGAAAATCAAGGTTTGGAGCTCACACGCGCCCTCAGGCTCCGTTCTAGTAGCACTGCTCTGATACCACTTGATATGATTTTCGACGCTGTTTCAGACTCTTTTTGTGTTTTGTGCTTTTTGTGGGCGAAATTAACAAACAAGGGTATGAGCAATTCAACTATCTCTGTATGAATTGAACTAGGTTTGAAGAATAAAGTTATCTCGGCTAAATTCTACGATGTTATTTTGCTATCTCGGCAAAAACAATAATAATTCACAAGGAATCACAATTCTCGAAATCAACTCTCTCCTTTATTGATTAGGAGTGCACATGTATTTATAGGATGAGCAAGCAATCCTTGCTCTCCAAGCTAAATCATGGCCGAATTTCTCTAGTTAAGTAATAGGAAAGTTTCCCCTAAATTAAAGCCTACAATCTGGCTAGAACATTAGGAAACACTTGATTTAGGAAAGTTTTGCAAAACTTTCCATAAATCTTACAAAACCACACGCCTAAGCCGTCCCTTATTACAGCTCATGACAACTCATCTACTTGGAGCTTACGTAAATGAATGACAACTGAATTTTCGGCCCTTAGTTAAAATAAACTACATTAATTAACTAACTTAACTAATAATAACAACAAAAGACGTATTTTTATTTACATGTAAAACCTTCACTTTTAGAGTAATGTAGAACCATGCAACAGTTCTACGAAAGCAAATAAAGATAGTTCATCTTGCATCATTCTCCCCCTCATGATAAAAAACTTGACCTCAAGTTTCTTCGAAGTAATCCATGAAATCATCCATATTAAGCGCACAATAATATACACCACTAAGATGTAGCGTCTTTCATCACCATCTTTTGCTTCACAAAATCTCAATCATTCCGCACTTCATGTTACCATTAGATTCAGATTATCATGCCTAAAAGGAATAACATGAAGGACCTTTGAAAGAACAAGATCAACAAGAAACCAAGGAACCAAAGTAAAGGAACATTAACTAAAGGCACATTTTCCTTTATATGAACGCTAGGTTTCACCTCTTCATCATGGGAAACAATAAAAATCAAATCTTCATCCTTGGAACAAGATAAAGTTTCGATCATTTCTTCATCATCAACAATAGGAAGTTGATGTTTTACTTCACGCCGTTTTCTCGAGTAGTTGAGCCAAATCTTGAAGCTTCTTAATACTCCTTTCAATTTGTGCTAATCTTTCTTCTAGGGTTGGTGGACATCTAAGATCTTGTTTAACTCTTTCAATTCTTACAAAACTCACTTGTAACTCATGTCTCCATCCACTTGAACTCATAGATTTCAAACCGATAGAAAACGGTCCGGAAATTTTATCAATAGTTCGAGGCTTCCAAAATTCATTCAAAACTACCCAAACTCTTATGAAATTTAGTCACCATGTAGACCTATGTGTTTGGAACACTCGACCAAAAGATTAACCCAAAAATTCAAAGCCGACTGTTCGCAGCTTTAATTCTCCCACAACCGGTCCACTATAGCTCGGTTTTGACCAATTATACAAAACGTGCTCAATCAATTAGCAAAAGTGCTTCAAACATTACGAAACCTTACGAGTCTTAAAAGAGACAAAAAGTAGTCAGATTTTTAAGCCAATAAGCTCTCAAAAATTCGTTATATGCTAGGAGAACGAATTGCCCATAAATTTACCCAAAACCGCTCGAATCGCGCGAAAATTCGCGCCTGAATGTTTTGATTGCTATGACTTCGGTACGGATGAGAATAAGCTGAAATTTGACACAACGTATCTCTTTATTATTCCTTTCAACAAACCGAGAAAATCAAGGTTTGGAGCTCACACGCGCCCTCACGCTCCGTTCTAGTAGCACCGCTCCGATACCACTTGATATGATTTTCGAGGCCAGTTTCGGACTCTTTTTGTGTTTTGTGCTTTTTGGGGCGAAATTAAGAAACAAGGGTATGAGTAATTCAACTATCTCGTTATGAATTGAACTAGGTTTGTAGAATAAAGCTATCTCGGCTAAATTCTACAGTGTTATTTTGCTATCTCGGCAAAAACAATAATAATTCACAAAGAATCACAATTCTCAAAATCAACTCTCTCCTTTATTGATTAGGAGTGCACATGTATTTATACGATGAGCAAACAATCCTTGCTCTCCAAGCTAAATCATGGCCGAATTTCTCTAGTTAAATAATAGGAAAGTTTCCCCTAAATTAAAGCCTACAATCTAGCTAGAACTTTAGGAAACACTTGATTTAGGAAAGTTTTGCATAACTTTCCATAAATCTTACAAAACCACACGCCTAAGCCTTCCCTTATTACAGCTCATGACAACTCATCTACTTAGAGCTTACGTAAATGAATGACAACTGAATTTTCGGCCCTTAGTTAAAATAAACTACTTTAATTAACTAACTTAACTAATAATAACAATAAAAGACATATTTTTGGTTACATGTAAAACCTTCACTTTTAGAGTAAAGTAGAACCATGCAACAGCTTCTACGAAAGCAAATAAAGATGGTTCATCTTGCATCATTCTCCCCTCTTGAAAAAAAACTTGACCTCAAGTTTCTTCGAAGTAATCCATGAAATCATTCATATTAAGAACACAACATTATACACCACTAAGATGTGGCGTCGTTCATCACCATCTTTTGCTTCACAAAATCTCAATCTTTCCGAACTCCATGTTACCATTAGATTCAGATTATCATGCCTAAAAGGAATAACATGAAGGACCTTTGAAAGAACAAGATCAACAAAGAAACCAAGGAACCAAAGTAAAAGGAACATTAACTAAAGGCACATTTTCCTTTATATGAACATTAGGTTTCACCTCTTCATCATGAGAAACTATAAAAATCAAATCTTCATCCTTGGAACAGGATAAAGTTTCGATCTTTTCTTCATCCTCAACAATAGGAAGTTGTCGTTTTACTTCACGTTTGTTTCTCGAGTAGTTGAGCCAAATCTTGAAGCTTCTTAATACTCCTTTCAATTCGTGCTTATCTTTCTTCTAGGGTTGGTGGACATCTAAGATCTTGTTTAACTCTTTCAATTCTTACAAAACTTACTTGTAACTCATGTCTCCATCCACTTGAACTCATAGATTTCAAACTGACAGAAAACTGTCCAGAAATTTCGTCAATAGTTCAGGCTTCCAAAATTCATTCAAAACTACCCAAAATCTTATGAATTTAGTCACCACGTAGACCTATTTGTTTGGAACACTCGACCAAAAGATTAACCCAAAAATTCGAAGCCGACTATTCGCAGCTTTTAATTCTCCCACAATCGGTCCACTATAGCACGGTTTTGACCAATTATACAAAACGTGCTCAATCAATTAGCAAAAGTGCTTCAAACATTACGAAACCTTCCAGTCTTAAAATAGACAAAAAGTAGTCAGATTTTAAGCCAATAAACTCTCAAAAATTCGTTATGCTAGGAGAACGAATTGCCCAAAAATTAACCTGAAAACTGCTCGAATCTGCCAGAAAATTAGCGCTGAATGTTTTGATTGTTATGACTTCGGTACGGATGAGAATAAGCTGAAATTTGACACAACGTATCTCTTTATTATTCCTTTCAACAAACCGAGAAAATCAAGGTTTGGAGCTCACGCGCGCCCTCAGGCTCCGTTCTAGTAGCACTACTCTGATACCACTTGATATGATTTTCGACGCTGTTTCAGACTCTTTTTGTGTTTTGTGCTTTTTGTGGGCGAAATTAACAAACAAGGGTATGAGCAATTCAACTATCTCGGTATGAATTGAACTAGGTTTGAAGAATAAAGCTATCTCGGCTAAATTCTACAGTGTTATTTTGCTATCTCGGCAAAAACAATAATAATTCACATGGAATCACAATTCTCAAAATCAAGTCTCTCCTTTATTGATTAGGAGTGCACATGTATTTATAGGATGAGCAAACAATTCTTGGTCTCCAAGCTAAATCATGGCCGAATTTCTCTAGTTAAGTAATAGGCAAGTTTCCCCTAAATTAAAGCCTACAATCTAGCTAGAACTTTAGGAAACACTTAATTTAGAAAAGTTTTGCAAAACTTTCCATAAATCTTACAAAACCACACGCCTAAGCCGTCCCTTATTACAGCTCATGACAACTCATCTACTTGGAGCTTACGTAAATGAATGACAACTGAATTTTCAGCCCTTAGTTAAAATAAACTACTTTAATTAACTAACTTAACTAATAATAACAACAAAAGACGTATTTTTAGTTACATGTAAAACCTTCACTTTTAGAGTAAAGTAGAACCATGCAACAGTTCTACGAAAGCAAATAAAGATAGTTCATCTTGCATCATTCTCCCCCTCATGAAAAAAACTTGACCTCAAGTTTCTTTGAAGTAATCCATGAAATCATCCATATTAAGCGCACAATAATATACACCACTAAGATGTGGCGTCGTTCATCACCATCTTTTGCTTCACAAAAATCTCAATCTTTCTGAACTCCATGTTACCATTAGATTCAGATTATCATGCCTAAAAGGAATAACATGAAGGACCTTTGAAAGAACGAGATCAACAGCAAACCAAGGAATCAAAGTAAAGGAACATTAACTAAAGGCACATTTTCCTTTATATGAACGTTAGGTTTCACCTCTTCATCATGGGAAACTATAAAAATCAAATCTTCATCCTTGGAACAAGATAAAGTTTCGATCTTTTCTTCATCCTCAACAATAGGAAGTTGTTGTTTTACTTCACGCTGTTTCTCGAGTAGTTGAGCCAAATCTTGAAGCTTCTTAATACTCCTCTCAATTCATGCTAATCTTTCTTCTAGGGTTGGTGGACATCTAAGATCTTGTTTAACTCTTTCAATTCTTACAAAACTCACTTGTAACTCATGTCTCCATCCAGTTGAACTCATAGATTTCAAACTGACAGAAAACTTTCCAGAAATTTTATCAATAGTTCAGGCTTTTAAAATTCATTCAAAACTACCCAAACTCTTATGAAATTTAGTCATCACGTAGACCTATGTGTTTGGAACACTCGACCAAAAGATTAACCCAAAAATTCAAAGCCGATCTGTTTGCGTTTAATTCTCCCACAACCGGTCCACTATAGCTCGATTTTGACCAATTATAGAAAACGTGCTCAATCAATTAGCAAACGTGCTTCAAACATTACGAAACCTTCCAGTCTTAAAATAGACAAAAAGTAGTCAGAGTTTAAGCCAATAAGCTCTCAAAAATTCGTTATATGCTAGGAGAACGAATTGCCCAAAAATTTACCTTAAAACTGCTCGAATCTGCCAGAAAATTAGCGCTGAATGTTTTGATTGCTATGACTTCGGTACGGATGAGAATAAGCTGAAATTTGACACAACGTATCTCTTTATTATTCCTTTCAACAAACTGAGAAAATCAAGGTTTGGAGCTCGCACGCGCCCTCACGCTCTGTTCTAGTAGCACTGCTCTGATACCCCTTGATATGATTTTCGAGGCTGTTTCAGAATCTTTTTGTGTTTTGTGCTTTTTTTGGCGAAATTAAGAAACAAGGGTATGAGCAATTCAACTATCTCGGTATGAATTGAACTAGGTTTGTAGAATAAAGCTATCTCGGCCAAATTCTACAGTGTTATTTTGCTATCTCGGCAAAAACAATAATAATTCACAAGGAATCACAAAAAATCAACTCTCTCCTTTATTGATTAGGAGTGCACATGTATTTATACGATGAGCAAACAATCCTTGCTCTCCAAGCTAAATCATGGCCGAATTTCTCTAGTTAAGTAATAGGAAAGTTTCCCCTAAATTAAAGCCTACAATCTAGCTAGAACTTTAGGAAACACTTGATTTAGGAAAGTTTTGCACAACTTTCCATAAATCTTACAAAACCACACGCCTAAGCCTTCCCTTATTACAGCTCATGAGAACTCATCTACTTGGAGCTTACGTAAAAGAATGACAATTGAATTTTCGGCCCTTAGTTAAAATAAACTACTTTAATTAACTAACTTAACTAATAATAACAATAAAAGACATAATTTTGGTTACATGTAAAACCTTCACTTTTAGAGTAAAGTAGAACCATGCAACAGTTCTACGAAAGCAAATAAAGATAGTTCATCTTGCATCATTCTCCCCCTCATGAAAAAAAACTTGACCTCAAGTTTCTTCGAAGTAATCCATGAAATCATCCATATTAAGCACACAATATTATACACCACTAAGATGTGGCGTCGTTCATCACCATCTTTTGCTTCACAAAATCTCAATCCTTCTGAACTCCATGTTACCATTAGATTCAGATTATCATGCCTAAAAGGAATAACATGAAGGACCTTTGAAAGAACAAGATCAACAGCAAACCAAGGAACCAATGTAAAAGGAACATTAACTAAAGGCACATTTTCCTTTATATGAACATTAGGTTTCACCTCTTCATCATGAGAAACTATAAAAATCAAATCTTCATCCTTGGAACAAGATAAAGTTTCGATCTTTTCTTCATCCTCAACAATAGGAAGTTGCCGTTTTACTTCACGCTGTTTCTCGAGTAGTTGAGCCAAATCTTGAAGCTTCTTAATACTCCTTTCAATTCGTGCTAATCTTTCTTCTAGGGTTGGTGGACATCTAAGATCTTGTTTAACTCTTTCAATTCTTACAAAACCCACTTGTAACTCATGTCTCCATCCACTTGAACTCATAGATTTCAAACTGACAGAAAACTGTCCAGAAATTTCGTCAATAGTGTAGGCTTCCAAAATTCATTCAAAACTACCCAAACTCTTATGAAATTTAGTCACCACGTAAACCTATTTGTTTGGAACACTCGACCAAAAGATTAACCCAAAAATTCGAAGCCGATTTCGCAGTTTTAATTCTCCCACAACCGGTCCACTATAGCTCGGTTTTGACCAATTATACAAAACGTGCTCAATCAATTAGCAAAAGTGCTTCAAACATTACGAAACCTTCCAATCTTAAAATAGACAAAAAGTAGTCAGATTTTAAGCCAATAAACTCTCAAAAATTCGTTATATGCTAGGAGAACGAATTGCCCAAAAATTTACCCGAAAACCGCTCGAATCGCGGAAAATTAAGACCGAATGTTTTGATTGCTATGACTTCGGTAAGGATGAGAATAAGCTGAAATTTGACACAACGTATCTCTTTATTATTCCTTTCAACAAACCGAGAAAATCAAGGTTTGGAGCTCACACGCGCCCTCACGCTCCGTTCTAGTAGCACCGCTTCCGATACCACTTGACATGATTTTCAAGGTCAAGTTTCGGACTCTTTTGTGTTTTGTGCTTTTTGTGGGCGAAATTAAGAAATAAGGATATGAGCAATTCAACTATCTCGGTATGAATTTAACTAGGTTAGAAGAATAAAGCTATCTCTGCTAAATTCTGCATTGTTATTTTGCTATCTCGGCAAAAAACAATAATAATTCACAAGGAATCACAATTCTCAATATCAACTCTGTCCTTGAAAAAAAATTGACCTCAAGTTGCTTCGAATTAATTCATCAAATCATCCATATTAAGCGCACAATAATATATACCACTAAGATGTGGCGTCGTTCATCACCATCTTTTGCTTCACGAAATCTCAATCTATCCGAACTCCATGTTACCATTAGATTCCGATTATCATGCCTAAAAGGAATAACTTGAAGGACCTTTGAAAGAACAAGATCAACAGCAACCCTAGGAACCAAAGTGAATGGAACACTAACGAAAGGCACATTTTCCTTTATATCAACGTTAGGTTTCACCTCTTCATCATGAGAAACTATAAAAATCAAATCTTCATCCTTGTAACAAGATAAAGTTTCGATCTTTTCTTCATCCTCAACAATAGGAAGTTGTCATTTTACTTCACGCTGTTTCTCGAGTAGTTGAGCTAAATCTTGAAGCTTCTCAAAACTCCTTTTAATTCGTGCTAATGTTTCTTCAAGGGTTGGTGGACATCTAAGATCTTGTTGAACTCTTTCAACGCTTTCAAAACTCACTTGTAACTCATGTCTCCATCCACGTGAACTCATAGATTTCAATCCGACGAATACTATCTAGAAATTTTGTCAATAGTTCAGGCTTCGAAATTCATTCAAAACTACCCAAAATCTTATGAAATTTTGTCACCACGTAGCCCTATGTGTTTGGAACACTCGAATAAAATTTCACCCAAAAATTGAAAGCCGACTGTTTGCGGTTCTAATTCTCCCACAACTGGCCTACAATAGCTCGATTTTGACCAATTGTACAAAATGTGCTCAATCAATTAGCAAAAGTGCTTCAAACATTACGAAACTTTCCAGTCTTAAATTAGAAAAAAAGTAGTCGATTTTGTCAAATTTTAAGCCAATAAACTCTCGAAAATTCGTTATATCTTGGGGAGAACGAATTGCCCAAATTTTGCCTCGAAAACCGCTCGAATCTCCGTAAAATTAACGATGAATGTTTTGATTGTTGTGACTTGTACGGATCAAAATGAGCGGAAATTTTGACACAACGTATCTCTCTATGTCATCTTTTCAACAAACCAAGAAAATCATTTGTTTGGAGCTCACACGCGCCCTCACGCTCCGTTCTAGTAACACTTGCTCCGATACCAATTTATATGATTTTTGAGGTCGTTTCGGACTCTTTTTGTGGACGAAAGTAAGAAACATGGGTATGAACTATTCAACTATCTCGGTATGAATTGAACTAGGTTTGAAGAATAAAGTTATCTCGGCTAAATTCAACATTGTTATTTTGCTATCTCGGCAAAACAACAATAATTCACAAAGAATCACAATTCTCAAAATCAACTCTCCCCTTTATTGATTAGGAGTGCACATGTATTTATAGGATGAGCATACAATCCTTGCTCTCCAAGCTAAATCATGGCCGGATTTTTCTAGTTAAGTAATTGGAAAGTTTTCCCTAAATTGCCTATAATCTAGCTAGAACTTAAGGAAACACTTGATTTAGGAAAGTTTTGCAAAACTTTCCATAAATCTTACAAAACCACACGCCTAAGCCAAAACTACTTTAATTAACTAACTTAACTAATAACAACAATAAACGGTATATTTTTGGTTACATGTAAAACCTTCACTTTAAGAGTAAAGTAAAACCATGCAACAGTTCTACGAAAGCAAATAAAGATAGTTCAACTTACATCATTCTCCCCCTCTTGAAAAAAAACTTGACCTCAAGTTTCTTCGAAGTAATACGTGAAATCTTCCATATTAAGCGCACAATCACTAGTGGAAAAATAAGGAAGGGTTGCGGTCAAAACAGCCCTAAGGGCTGCGTTTTTCGCCAGCAGCCCTTTCCGTAGCAGCCCATGTATAAGTGAAGGGCTGCGGTTTAGGCCTAAAACCGCATCCCTTCGTATTCGGAATTTTTTTTTTACAAAAAATTCTGCTAGCCCAAAGACCCCCACCCCGGTCCTGCCCCCGCACGTCCACCCCCGCACCCCACCCCCACCCCTTGCCCCCGCACGCCCACCCCCGCACTCCTCGCATCCCCCCACGGCCACCATGCACCCCCGACCCCACCCCCGCCCCCGCACCCCCACCCCGATCCCACCCCCCTACATTCCCCCCGCACCCCCACCCCAACCCACCCCCCGCACTACCCCCGCATCCCCACCCCCCACCCCAGCCCCTGCACCCCACCCCAGCCACCCCCGTACCCCCCACCCCTACAGCCCCGTACCCCCACCTGACCCACCCTCTACCATCCCCAACCCCCTTGCAGCCCCTCCACCAACCAGTCGCCACCCACCCCACCCACCCTCAACCATCCCCAACCCCCCGCTGCCACCCTCCACCAACCGATGCCACCCCTCCATAACCTGCTGCCACCACCCCGGCCCACCCTCTACCATCCCCAACCCCCCGTGCCAACCCCTCCACCCACCGATGCCGGCCACCCAAGCACCCCACCAGCCCTCCCTAGCCCACCCCCCCACCGAGGCGACCCTCCACCCCCGACCCAATACCTCCATTCGACACAAAAAAAAAATTGATTGAATTGCAATATATGACAAGTTTTTCAACGTAATAATTAACTTTAAATATATATATTTAATAATGTAAAAAGTATACATAGAATTGATACCAACTAATAGATCGAGCTAATTATATCGCGAAATCCACAAAAATGTATCATAAACAATCATCACAAAGGTAGGACGCCAACTTATCCCGAACTTCATGAATTTTTTTTATGGTGAAGGCCCTCAAACTTGGTGTGTTATTCATATAAACCTTGCAAAACAACCAAGGAATAACCACATAATATAAGAATTCAATCATTTACCGTAGTTAGTAGTTCTAAAAATGACATATACCTTCACGAAATTCAATCAAAAACAAATGAAAGCCTAAAACTCTACACACTAGTTATATTATACCGCATATTATCATGTTCAAAAAGAAAACGGAGTTAAATGACTAGAGAAACAGGAATTGGACGCGAAAAGGCGAAAATAGGCCTAAAATCACATTTACATTACCGAAATTGAACCAACAAAAAATGCAAGCCTAAAAATATAAACAATAGTTACATTATACCTCATATTATCATGTTCAAAAATAATTTGGTGTTAAATGACTCGATAAGTACGAAATGAACGCGAAAAGGAAAAATAGGCCTAAAATGACCTTTTCGTTCCCAAAATTCAACCAACAACAATTGCAAGCCCAAACATCTACGCAATAGTTACTTTTACCTTAGATTATCAAGTTCAAAATGAATTTGGGGTTAAATGACTCGATAAGTACGAATTGGATGCGAAAAGGCAAAAATAGGCCATAAATGACCTTTTCGTTCCCAAAATTCAACCAACAACAATTGCAAGCCTAAAAATCTACACAATAGTTACATTATACCTCATATTCTCATGTTCAAAAAGAATTTGGTGTTAAATGACTCGATAAGTACGAAATGGACGTGAAAAAGCAAAAATAGGCAAAAATAGGCCTAAAATGACCTTTTCGTTCCCAAAATTCAACCAACAACAATTGCAAGCCTAAAAATCTACACAGTAGTTACATTATCCCTCATATTATCATGCTCAAAAATTTAATTTGGGGTTAAATGACTCGATAAGTATGAATTGGACGCGAAAATGCAAATATAGGCCTAAAGTGACCTTTTCGTTCTCGAAATTCAACCAACAACAATTGCAAGCCTAAAAATCTACATAATAGTTACATTATACCTCATATTATCATGTTCAAAATGAATTTGGGGTTAAATGACTCGATAAGTACGAATTGGACGCAAAAAGGCAAAAATAGGCCTAAAATGACCTATTCGTTCCCAAAATTCAGCCAACAACAATTGCAAGCCTAAAAATCTACAAAATAGTTACATTATACCTCATATTATCATGTTCAAAATGAATTTGGGGTTAAATGACTCAATAAGTACGAATTGGACGCGAAATGGTCAAAAATAGGCCTAAAATGACCTTTTTTGTTCCCAAAGTTCAACAAGCATCAAATGCGAGGCCTAAAAATGTCCACACTAGTTGTATTATACCTCATATCATGTTGAAAAATATTTTGGAGTGAAGTTACTCAAAATCTAAGAATTGGAAGCGAAAAGGCAAAAATAGACATAAAATGACGTTTTCGTTCCCAAAAATATGCATGCGCTACTTTGGTTTCTAAACCAATTAATACCTATTACCAATCGATCTAATCTAAACTAACATATACTAATAAGTTACATACCTTCTGAAGATCATCGACGTTAGTGCAATGGTTGACAATATCGAACATGTACCTCGGCACGTAATAGCCACATGCAAGTTCATCATCTTGTTCGGACACTAATTGTTCACCAAAGGATGCATCCAATGACATTCATGTTAGATGTGTAGTATGTGGCAAAAAGTGTTTCTATATAAGGACAAGCAAATTAGTCATATTACCTCGACTGATATCCAAGCAGGAGCTTTTGGTGCTCGAAGTCCTGTTGCACTAATATGCTTCATCACGCTACATCAATATATATCTTGAAGCTTCTCAAAACTCCTTTCAATTCGTGATAATCTTTGTTCAAGGGTTGGTGGACATCTAAGACCTTTTTGAACTCTTTCAAGTCTTTCAAAACTCACTTGTAACTCATATCTCCATCCACTTGAACTCATAGATTTCAAACTGACAGAAAACTGTCCACAAATTTTATCAACAGTCCAGGTAACGAAATTCATTCAAAACTACCTAAACTCTTATGAAATTTTGTCACCACGTAGCTTTATGTGTTTGGAACACTCGACCAAAATTTCATCCAAAAATTCAAAGCCGACTGTTCGCAGTTTTAATTCTCCCACAACTGGTCCACAATAGCTCGGTTTTGACCAATTATACAAAACGTGCTTAATCAATTAGAAAAAGTGGTCAAAAAATTATGAAACTTTCCAGTCTTAGAATAGACAAAAAGTAGTCAGATTTTAAGCCAATAAACTCTAAAAAATTCGTTATATACTAGGAGAACGAATTGCCCAAATTTTACCTGAAAACTGCTCGAATCTGAAAAAAATTAGTGCTGAATGTTTTGATTGTTGTGACTTCGGTACGAATCAGAATAAGCTCAAATTTTGATACAAACTATCTCTGCATGTTATCTTTCCAGCGAACCAAGAAAATCAAATTTTGGAGTTTATCCACGCCCTCACGCTTCGTTCTAGTAACACTGCTCTGATACCACTTGATATGATTTTCGAGGCTGTTTCGGACTCTTTTTGTGTTTTGTGCTTTTTGTGGACGAGAGTAAGAAACAAGGGTATGAACAATTCAACTATCTCGGTATGAATTGAACTAGGTTTGAAGAATAAAGCTATCTCAGTTAAATTCAATAGTGTTATTTTGCAATCTCGACAAAAACAACAATAATTCGTAGGAATCACAATTCTCAAAATCAACTCTCTCCTTTATTGATTAGGAGTGCACATGAGTTATAGGATGAGCAAACAATTCTCCAAGCTAAATAATGGCCGGATTTCTCTAGTAAAGTAATAGGAAAGTTTCCCCTAAATTAAAGCCTATAATCTAGCTAGAACTTAAGGAAACACTTGAATTAGGAAAGTATTGCAAACCTTTCCATAAATCTTGGAAAACCACATGCCTAAGCCTTCCGTTATTACAACTCATGACAACTTATCTACATGGAGCTTAAGTAAATAAATTACAACTGAATTTCTGGCCCTTAGTTAAAATAAATTACTTTAATCAACTAACTTAACTAATAGTAACAATAAAAGAAATTTTTTTGGTTACATGTAAAGCCTTCACTTTAAGAGTAAAGTAAAACCATGCAAGGGTTTAACGAAAGCAAATAAAGATAGTTCAACTTGCATCATCGAGTCTTGTGAATCTCCTGATTCAACAAGAAAATGGAGAGTGTTGTTCATAGGATAACCGATGCAAATTCCTATTTTGAGCCAATTGATAACACTAAATTGAAAGGGAAACTTCCTAAAAAGTTCTCTACAATTGACATCTTTAAATTCAAACCAATTGAGAACCCAAAGTATCATTTAAGGAACTTTCGTTCAACGATGATCATCAAATTGGTTGACCCCAACTCTACTAAATGGTATTCCCGAAATACACTTCTTCTCTATTCATTTAGAAATAGAACTCATGAAGACCAAAGCAACGAAGCTGTCTCGTCACGTGACGTAGGAGTCTAGACTTATGATTTCATTTTCTGTTTCATCTCTCATTTTACCCAGTCTAATATAGGATTTTCCCTCTTATTGAATGTACTCAGAAAATCCAATTAGAGTGTTTATTTATTTATTCTCTAACCTTGCATTAATTAATATCAACATAAATCATGATTGTCGCCTTAAAAGAAAGAAATTTCTAATTCTTATGACTATTCTAATAAAGGCAATGAACAAATTCGCATAAAAGCGGCATTCCTCCCTTCACTACAATTGTTCCTCCATTTCAACCTAAATGCATAACACCCCTCCCTTTAACCTGCCTCATGGGAAGTACATTCGACAACAATTCAATGTAAAGGGCAAGTAAAAAAAAGATCAAAGCAAAAAAAAAAAAAAAAGTTAAAGTGCAAAATAAAAAAATAAGAAAAAAAGAAGTGTTGCAAATAAGCCCATCAATAGCTTTGTCAAATGTGCTTCTTTCAAAACCTTTAACCTTCAACCCAAAACTTTAACCAAACGACCTTGACCTCCACAACCAAAAATCATTACAAGCCAAATCATACCTCGGACAAACCTCTCATAAACAATTCATAACCATGCATATCGCATCCCAATAAGCCCTAAAAAGGCAAACTAAAGCCCGCTAGGTCGAAAACCCATAAGGGTGACTTAGGCAAAAGTCAGGGCACCTTCTCACTCATCAGTCTGAACTACGAATGGTCTGATTCTGCTAAAGATACATAGGAAACCTCACCCTGAGGTCCGACCGCTTTGAACCAAGCAAACCTCACCCTTGCCAAAGACCTCTTCCAAATCAATGCCTAATTCATTGCAAATGGCTCCCTAGCAAAATGCTAGGCCACCGATTAAAATGTTAAGAGCTACGACTGGCCTGATTCCATCATGCATACATAGGCAACCTCTTTTGAGGCCCGGCCATTTTTGAATTCAAAATATTATTTTTAAGGCTCGCCTAGAGCCATGAGAAAAGAGCAATCGCCCAAAAAAAAATCATGAATTTTAAATGCTCATCCCTATCCTTAGAACTAGACTGGGATATGAACATGCATCATTAGCCTACCTTATTGCGTGAGTCGTTTCATAATGGCTCTGCATTTTTCTTATTCTTATTCACTTTCGTTTTCTCAACTACATTATTACTTCTAAGCCAACCTTAGCATAACCTTTCAATACTCAGCGCTATGACAGCGCCTCATCCTTTAAGTGTTCCTTTATTTGGCTTTTCTTGTCTTTTTCACCTTAGGAACCCGAAATGGAATCTTTGGTCGAAACTTCCACTAAGCGTGACGAGATATTTTCAAAATCAAGCAATCAAGCTGGGCACTTCATCAACTCCATCTTACTGGGGGCTTCATCACTGGTCCACACAGAAAATTATAGGCTCCAAGTCTCGGCCTATCGTAATAAGGATTCATTACGAGTCCATACATGAAATCTTGGGTTTCAACACCCAAGCTTATACAACTCAAGCATTATGAGGACTCGTTCTACAACGTATTTCAAATCCAACAGATCATCCTTGGGGGGCTCCCAATTTCTCCTCTTTCATAGGCTCCATGTGTACCTTGATAAGGACTTCATTATGAGTCCATACAAAATATTATGGGCTCCAGACCCATACGAGATCCTAATAATTATATGGGGCTCTCTTTGGCCCGTAACAAACTAAAGTCGAAGACTCATTCTACGATGCATTTCAAATCAACCATGACCTACATGGATCATCCTTGGGGGTTTCCCATTTCTCCTCTTTCAAAAACAGTTTTCTAAACGAAAATTTGAGCTTTTAATGGAATAATAAAGCATCACATCATATAATCTGCATTAGTGTCATATCGTATGCCTTAGCATCAAATCATATCATCCGCATTAGTATCATATCTCTGCATTTGCATATCTGCATCATCCATGCATGTGTCAAGCATTGCATCATTCGTCCTTAGCTATAGTATCCTAGCATCAATCATCGAGACATACTTGCACACTCGTATGCACACACGATAGCACCTTTATGCCTAGAGTACTAGAGGTCACTCTTTATACGTCAAGTCTTTTCCAATCCATACACTGGCACCCACATCACAGGACACATGCATGTCCCTTAGTTATTTGTCTGTATATCTGTGCGTTATTTGTATTCACAGGTGCCCAACATCAAACGACTCTATACGAGTTATATTCCGCCAAGATCTGCGGACCATTAGAATTTAACAACAGAAGACAAGCGCTATATACATGGTGCATCCAGCGCTCCAACAACGCTGTGCCGCAAGCAGAAAATTGCGTCTAGTGCATCATCCCATGCAAAGTGCAGGTTTGTGCATCTGGCGCATAGCCCTGTACAAGGCGCTTGGGGGCTTCTTAGCCAAGTGGGCCCATACGCTCAACTCCATATGAATTCAAATGTTCGTTAAGACAACGCACGTAGCAAACTGCGTCCCACGCAACATCTCACGCCAAGCACAGGCCTGTGTGTCTAGCGCACAGTCCTGTACAGTGCGCTTGGGGGCTTCTTAGCAAGTGGGGCCCACATGCTCAAATCCATATGAATTCAAATGTTCATTATGACATCGCGCACGACAAACTAACGAATTTTCAAATCCGCATCAAAAATACGATTTTGCCATTCTTCCAACACATTATACTCTACAAATTGTCAACATACATTGCTCGAGAAACAACAAGTACTCATAAGGTCTCCGGACCGCTAGGTCTCCAGAATAATATGACGCGTGCATGGATGACTCCACCGAGCTATCTTTAATTGTTTTCCTAGGGTGTTGCATGGCTTTACTTTACTCTTAAAGTAAGGATTTTACATGTAACTAAAAATATGTCTTTTATTATGTTTGTTAGTTAAGTTAGATAATTCAAGTCGTTGAGTTATTTTTATTAAAGTTGGTTGTAATAAAGTCCGAAAATGTTAGCTTGTTTCGGTTCATAAGAGTCATAGTTGTCGTGAGTTGTAATTTAGGAATGTTTCCTTAAACATGGGTTGTATGTGGGGTGCAAAGGGACTGTCCTTGCAGCCGTGTTGTTTTGTGCATTTAAGGAAAGATTTGCACATCTTTTGATAAAAATTTTGAGTCCGAAAATTCACAATGTTTACCCTAGATTCTAAGTAACGTTTTTTTTATGTGTTTTATGAATGAATGCTGAAAATAAGAAGTAAAAACACAGGATAGTACTCTTGATTCTCGCAGGAATTAGAGGGTCTCTTCCTAATCGCAATTAGAATATGAATACAAGTTGCAACAAGTAATGTTTTGGTTAACAACCGAAATAAGCAACGCTCATAAATTCTCAAATCAATTCATCTCCTCTTTTTATTAAGGACTAGGCGCCTATTTATAATGAGGGAAGCAAGTAATCCTTGCCCTCCAAGCTATATCATGACCGGATCTCCTAAGCAAAAAATAAGGAAAGTTTCCTCTAAATTAAAGCCTAGAATCTATAGCGTTAAGGAAAGAGGTGCAACACTTTCCTTAAATACTCTCAACCACACGCCTAAGCCTAAGCTATTACAACTCAGATTTTTCAGCTTTTATTTCAACCAAACTAAAATAAAAATGACTCAACGACATTAACTAATTTAACTAACAAACATAATAAATTTTTGTTACATGTAAAACCTTCACTTTAAGAGCAAAGTAAAACCATGCAACAATTCTACGAAAGCAAATAAAGATAGTTGGACTTGCATCATTCTCCCCCTCTTGAAAAAAACTTGACCTCTAGTTTCTTCAAACCATTCCATGAAATCATCCATATGAATCGAATGATTACCAACAAGATCACCACACTACAAGAAAAAGCTAAAATAACGCCCGCTTCACAGCGACGGTCAAAAAAATGGTCGGTGATGAAAAATATAGCGACGGCTTAAAGCAGACGGTGGTCACCGACTGTTTATATTGTATAGAACGACGGACTAACCGTCGGTGATTATCAGCGACGGTCTTAAGCCGTTGTTGTTGAGGTTAATGTAAATCTGAAATTTTTTTACCTTAGGCGTCGGTCTTAAGCCGTCGCTGATGTCGAGCGGGGGTTAAAATGAAATTGCCTCTTTCAGTCGGGTTTATTTCAACGATTTAAGAGAGAGAAGTTAGGAGGCGAATTGAAGAAGCCGACGAACGCGACACCACCTCCACCTGCCGTTGCCGCCGGCGACACCACCGCCACCTGACGTTTCCACCGGCGACACCACCTCCACCTGCCGTTGCCGCCGGTTAGTACTGCTTCATTTTCTTGTCTTTTTTTAAATTTTTTTTAACTCATCAAACCAAGCCCTAAAAATTGGGTTTTTGGGATATAGGTGGCCAAAACCACCGTAAGCCGCCGAAAAATCTTTCTCCTCCCTTATCCAATTTTCAGGCTTCAGCTCTCCTCTACACTATCTTTGAACTTGGTAAAATTCCCTCACTTTTATCTTTGCCTTTAAAATTGCAATGTCAGTTCTTCTATTTCGTTTGTTACATTAATTTTTGGTTAAAATATGATTGTTGGTCAGATAATTCTATGCTCATATTGTAAAACCGTTGCAAAAGAAGTGTTCTTGTTTGTGCTTCTTATCTGTTTGAAGAAATGCTTATGTGAATTGTGTTTTGGTTTTCTCTAAGGGTGGGTGACTGGGTTCATTGCTTGATTTGTTGTGGCAAAATTCAGTAAAATTGTTAACTTTCTGTTTTTGGGTTAGTTGATTGTATGCCCACATTTGCATTAGTGCACTATAGTTTTTGGATTGCTTTATGTTTCTTCTTAATTGGGTGTGTGAAATATGTTTGATGCATGTTGAAGTTGTGATGCTTTTGTTGAATGGTTTTTGTTGAATGAATGGTGAAAATATGGATTGTTTCCTAATATCTATTTCAGACTCAATTTTTGTTAATAATTTTTTTTTGAATTTTTGGCACTCACCAAAATCTCATTTGGCTTTGTCAATGTAGGTGGCCAAACACCACCCCCCGACTGCCGTCCGCCTGTTCCGGAGCCCTGCCGCCTCTAGGTACTCCTTAATTTTTTAAAATCTTTAATTTTAATAGTAAATATAGTTTATATGGTTAATTGCTTAATTTTATGTTTAAATTTATATTCTTCATCTTATTTTTACACGAGTTGGAGATGACAGAGGACACTACTTAATAAGTGTTGGAGTGAAGATCAAATCAGAGCTAGAAGCTTTCATTTGGTGTGGGCACACACATCTGTTTGTTTCTCAAACAGAATTTTGTGAGCTTGTTTGATATCGTTGTGGTTATATCCTTGCTTTAATATTCTTTATAAGTGTTTATTTTCTTCTTACAACAATTTTTATTCTTGGATTATTCTTGGTCATTATTTTTAGGTATAAGTGTTTATTTTCTTCTTACAACAATTTTTATTCTTGGATTATTCATACTTTAATGTAACAAGATTTTATTTCAATTGTTTTGTTTAATCTTGCGCGTTTCTAATTTCTTGCATTTTAGGTAATCATGTCTAATCCTAAGGGCCGCGGAGGTCGAGGTGGCTTAGGTGGAAGCCAAGGTCGTGGGACTTTGATTCCGAGGGAGCTTTTTCAGTCACCAGAAGTAGAAGGAAGCCAAAATCGTATGTCAGAGACACAGGGAGATGATTCACAGGCACGTGACATTGGTAACCACGTACCGGGGACTCCGAACACTCATACGGAGGAAGGTGAAGGTTCGAACCGTGCACCAAGAAAGGTTTTAGTTTAATGTAATTATAAGTTGTTTTGATTGAAAATACACAAAGTAGGAAAGTTAGAACCAAATATAGGCAAATATAGGCCATTTTAGGCCATTTTACTTGAAAATGAATGAATACGAGTAGTTTGATGCTAGTTTAAGTTATAAACACCTTAAACATCATATATATAGTTAGTTTAATGTATTTATAAGTTGTTTTGATTGAAAATACACAAAATAGGCAAGTTAGAACCAAATATAGGCTGATATAGGCCATTTTAGGCCATTTTACTTGAAAATGAATGAATACGAGTAGTTTAATGCTAGTTTAAGTTATAAACACCTCAAACATCATATATATAGTTAGTTTAATGTAATTATAAGTTGTTTTGATTGCAAATACACAATATAGGAAGGTTAGAACCAAATATAGGCAAATATAGGCCATTTTACTTGAAAATGAATGAATACGAGTAGTTTGATGCTAGGGCAAGTCATAAACAACTCAAACATCATATATATAGTTAGTTTAATGTATTTATAAGTTATTTTGATTGAAAATACACAATATAGGAAAGTTAGAACCAAATATAGGCAAATATAGGCCATTTTAGGCCATTTACTTGAAAATGAATGAATACGAGTAGTTTGATGCTAGGACAAGTTATAAACAACTCAAACATCATATATATAGTTAGTTTAATGTATTTATAAGTTGTTTTGATTGAAAATACACAATATAGGAAAGTTAGAACCAAATATAGGCAAATATAGGCCATTTTAGGCCATTTTACTTGAAAATGAATGAATACGAGTAGTTTGATGCTAGGACAAGTTATAAACAACTCAAACATCATATATATAGTTAGTTTAATGTATTTATAAGTTGTTTTGATTGAAAATACACAATATAGGAAAGTTAGAACCAAATATAGGCAAATATAGGCCATTTTAGGCCATTTTACTTGAAAATGAATGAATACGAGTAGTTTGATGCTAGGACAAGTTATAAACAGCTCAAACATCATATATATAGTTAGTTTAATGTATTTATAAGTTGTTTTGATTGAAAATACACAATATAGGAAAGTTAGAACCAAATATAGGCAAATATAGGCCATTTTAGGCCATTTTACTTGAAAATGAATGAATACGAGTAGTTTGATGCTAGGACAAGTTATAAACAACTCAAACATCATATATATAGTTAGTTTAATGTATTTATAAGTTGTTTTGATTGAAAATACACAATATAGGAAAGTTAGAACCAAATATAGGCAAATATAGGCCATTTTAGGCCATTTACTTGAAAATAAATGAATACGAGTAGTTAGATGCTAGTTTAAGTTATAAACACCTCAAACATCATATATATAGTTAGTTTAATGCATTTATATGTTGTTTTGATTGAAAATACACAAAATAAGCAAGTTAGAACCAAATATACGCCATTTTGGCACTTTATATTATTTGAATATGAGTATATTTAACCAAATGCAGGAGACATACAATAAGAAGCTGGATCATTGTACCACTCAGGGGTCACAGCCGAACCCTGATCTGTTGTATTGGGAGACAGTTGGGGGGAGGAACAGAGGAAAAGTTCAGGGGTTGGGTCAGGGAGATCATTTATACTACAACTCTTCAACAGGGAGATGAGACGGCGGCTCTTCACAACCATATGAGCCGTCCATTTTTTTCTCAGATTGAGGCACAGGTGGAGGCAAAGGTCGTTGCACGGATGGGAGAGGTGGAGGCAATGGCCGCAGCACGGGTGGAAGAGTCACGTCGGGCCCTCGTAGAGGAAATGATGAGGAACATGTCTAGTTTCGGCCACATGTTCTCGGGTTGCAACCCAGGCCCCCTCCACAACGCAGCACTAAAGATGACCCGGGGTTTGGTGGTGGCGGTAGTGCTACAGAGACACCCTTGACAGTGTAGTTTTTTTGGTTTTCGCAACTAGGAAACTAACTTACAGTTGGATATAGTTAGTCTAACTATATGCATTTAGTGTCAATATTTATCGGCATCTCGCTTTGTTTGTAGATGTGTCGGGTTATTTTTTTTGGAACCCGACTTCTACTTTATTTCCCGACACCGGGATCTATTTTGCGTACATATATTTAATCTAGGCAGTTTGTCTAACTATAGACATTTAGTGTCTATATTTATCGGCATCTAGCTTATTAGTTTCTAGCTTTGTCGATATATATTTTGTGTAAACACCGACTTCTACTTTATTTCCCGACATCGGGAGCTATTTTGTGTACATAATTGTTTTCTATTTCATGTAATTATACAATTATCTATGCAAATTGTAATGTATATCAAAATTTCATATTTTTGTAATTGAAAAAATTGAATGCGATGGAGGAACAGCTTTAGTGTGGTATATTTAGGTGCAGCTGTGCAGCTACAGGTTTAATTATTATTAAGAACAATAATATTTTAAATAATATTATTTTAAAAAAGCAACGACGGCTAAACCTTAAATCAACGACGGTTAGGCAGTCGTTGTAAAGTTCTCAATGCAGCCATGGAATTGAAATTCAACGACTGCTTTCACACAATAGCGACGGTTATTCACAGACGTTGAATCAACGACGGTTTCAAACAGTCGGTAATTCAACGACCGTTAGCAACAGTCGGTGACACACCGACGGCTAAAAACCGTCGCTAAAATACCGTCTGCTTAAAACCGACATTGGAGCAGAGTCAACGTCGGTTTACATTTGCGGTCGCTGATGATCAGGAAACCGTCGTTGATTTCTTCACCGACGGCTTGACGGTCGTTGATTCTAATTTCAACGACCACCATTTTAACGACTGTAGGCTGAGCTTTCTTGTCTCGCAAGTAAACGAGTTCCCTTAGATGTTCTTCAGATGGAGACTTGTGCAACAATGCCTGAATTAGCTTAATCCTTAGCCTTGGCTTCGCTCCCGAACCTTCAAAAAGGGACCCACCCTGGAGGTTTGGGTGGTGGTTCCCCCTCCGAAGCTTAAGTCAGATATCAGGAGTAATGAGAGAAAGTAGAGATATAGAGAGAAAGTGAGAGAGTATTTTTTCAGAGTAACTTTGCACTGTTTGCATTGAATGCCTTTTCTCCTGATTTCTGGAGTATTTATAGTGATAGCAATTGACAGCTAACCTTAAAAACTGACCTACAATAGTGGCCTCTGATTGGTTGAGGAATCAGATCATGACACGTGGCAGACCAGGACTGGTGGATGTCTATTAACCACTCTCCTTCACCCATCTTGTATCGTCTGGGCTCGATCGTTGGGCCGAACTTAAACCTTTTAACTCAGCTGAGCGTAGCCCAGAGATTCAAGGCTTTTGTCCTTTTTAACTAGGGTGACACGTGTACGGCTCTGATGAGCCCAAGTGTCCTAAAGAGAGCCGTAGATGTTAGACTACAACATTTGCCCCTAAAAGGGCTTTTACTGTCGGCCCATCTGACGGTTAAGGCCCTTTTACCTTCAAGGTAGTTCAATTTGAAATGAAGTGACGCGCCTTCTTTTGGGTTCTACTGGTCATATTCGACCGTTGTATTCTCTTTTCGGTCATTCTTGACCGGCTCCGCAGGGTTCTTATTCCTCTATAAATAACCTTGGTGTGAAGACATTTAATCATTTAACACTTCGAACGAATTTTTGTAGAGAGAGAAGCTCGCGAATTTCCTAGAGAGAGAGAGAGAGAGAGTGATCGTCCGGCTTCAAAGATTCTTCACCGAATCCCCCGGACGTTCTTAGCAGGTATCGTTTCTTTGATCTTTTCATTCTTCTTTATTCTTTATTTTTTTCTTAGAAAATCAATAAAATGGAATCATCTTCGTCAAATAATCCTAGCCGACCAAGAGCTTGTCTTGACCCTAGAACCGATACTTCTTCTTCCGGCACATTCTAGAGTTGGGCCTCTTCCCGGCCGAGTACATATATTTTCATAGTTTTGGCCGAGAAAGTCGACGACCCAGTCTTTACTCTGCGGGGGTAATCTGGCGCGCTTCAAGCAAACGGCCCGTCTAAGACGAAAAGCAATAATCCCATCAAATAGCTCGGATATGGAGGAATCCACTGGACGGGTGCCAGATGAGGCAAGAGAGGTCCTAAGTTCTCAGCCTTTGGACAGGCCTCCTTTTGACATTGATTCAGCAGACTCCGAAATAAAACCTGAGACCAGTACTTCTGACAGGGACGCCGATATGGCGGAGATCGGCGAAGGTAATAATGGTAGCTATTCTGAGGTTGCCGAAGAATCAGACGAGGCCTCTACTACCTCGTCGGAGATTAGAAGACGTTTAGGTCCCCTTTTCCGATCCTCGGCTTCATTTTGGTCAACCGTAAGTGGTTAGAGAAACTAGGACCAGACCCTAATTACTTATCGTCTTTCATGCCCATGCCGGGCTTTTCCTTTGTCATTCCTAATAAAGACGCGACGATCCTGAGCGCTCCCAGGAACCATTTCGCCGTCTATAAACTGGCCTTAGATGCGAGATTGAGGTTTCCCCTCCATGACTTCATAGAACAAGTGCTGCAGCACTACCATATCGGTCATAATCAGTTGGCTCCAAACGCTTGGCACAACGTCCTGACGTTTATTGCCGTCTGCGAGCTACGCGGCCTAGCCCTTTCTCTTCAGGCCTTTACCCACATACATTATGCGGCCAAGGTACCTGGGGCCGTGGACGGGACATGGCTCAAAGATCCGCAACCGCCCTGGCTTCCCGACGGCCTGGGGGAAGCCCTCGAAGATGCATGAATGGAAAGCCGATTTCATATTTTTAAAGGCGGCCAATGATTGGGCTACTGAGTGCTATAAATTCTATAATCGGTCCGTCACAAATACTGGACGGAAGCAGTCCTGGCTGGACCTGGAGGATAATTTCGATGAAGAAGTTGTGGAGTACTTCAGAACAAAAGAGTACTCCAGGCCCGGCCAACGATCTTTTAAAGGGCCATCCAACTGGATACCCTTTAAGGAAATGTTTTACCAAGACGACTTCTTGGTTGCTGCCGGCTTGCGGTTGGCCGATGATAAAGGTATATATTTGAAATCATCCAAGTAAAACACTTCGTCTATAATTCATTTGACGAACACATTTTTATTCTTTGCAGACTCGGCCAGACAAAGCCTCAAAGCATCTTGGACGGGGGAAATCAGCATGTCCAAATTTACAGACAACCTGTGGAAGGAGTATGCAAAGAGTAGTGTCAAGAAGAGGGCCGAAACATTGGTAATACAATTTGTTTTTTTTTTTTTTTTTTTTTTTTTTTTGCCGAGTATCATTTCAGCTCGTGCCGAATTGGCATCCAATCTTTGGACGAGGGTCACCCAAAGAAGGAGAACGTCCAGACATGGACGGTCACCTTCTTGGGGCCATACTCGTCTGGAATTGGCATCCAATCTTTGGACGAGGGTCACCCAAAGAAGGAGAACGTCCAGACATGGACGGTCACCTTCTTGGGGCCATACTCGTCTGGAATTGGCATCCAATTTTTGGACGAGGGTCACCCAAAGAAGGAGAACGTCCAGACTTGGACGGTCACCTTCTTGGGGCCATACTCGTCTGGAATTGGCATCCAATTTTTGGATGAGGGTCACCAAAAGAAGGAGAACGTCCAGACATGGACGGTCACCTTCTTGGGGCCATACTCGTCTGGAATTGGCATCCAATTTTTGGACGTGGGTCATCCATAGAAGGACGTCCATACTTGGACGGTCACCTTCTTGGGACCATTCTTGCCTGGAGTTGAAATCCAATTTTTGGACGAGAGTCGCCCATAGAAGGACGTCCACACTTGGACGGTCACCTTCTTGGGGCCATACTCGTCTGGATGTTTGTAAATCACTTTTCTTTTCTGTTTCCGACGAAGATAGCATGAAGTAGGAAAACGTCCATGTTTGGACGGCTACCTTCTTCGGGCCACCTTCGTCCGAAGTCTTGTAATAGTACTTATTTTTGTTCCTTGGACAATCGATTTGATGTCTTCTTCACTTTTTGCAGAAAAATGCTCCTACAAACAAACTTCCACCTGGGAAGTCGTCCTCGTCCAAAAAGAGGCCAACTACAGCCGCTGACCAGCCTTCAGCGAAGAAGCCTAAGGGCTTTACAAGGAAGAAGGCGAGATAAGACGGCCTCGCCGGCGAGGTTGGGGAGAGAAGCATGCCTCCCCCACAAGCCAAGGCTCTTAAAAAGGAGCCTTCGACTGTTGTCCCGGCCGCGGAGGGAAAGGGTGCACATGTAGCTGTTCCGCTGAGCGTTTTGCCGGCCAACTCAACTGAAATCAACCTAGAGTCTGCCTTGGCTTTGGCTGCACCGGAATCTGAAACTGCTGCCGAGAACTATCCAGGGTTCAGCGGCTCGGTGGCTAAGCTAGTGCCGCAGATGCCTTTAGCTGCTAGGACGGCATCACTTTCGTCTGGTGAGTCGTATTACCCCAACATAGTTAGGACGATGCGGGTCGGTGGACGGTCCATGAGTCCGTCCAATAGACAAGCCATCGTCTTTCCTATCAAAATAACTGACTTTCCCCCTCTTTCAGATAAGGGCAAAGGCCCTGCTATTCCCCCAACTCCTCCCATCGTTGATTCGGACGAGGAGTCTTCTCCTGCCTTCGCTAAAATGTCAAGGCTGGAGAAAGAGCGGCTTAAGCAGGAGCTCTTCAAGTGTTACCCCGAATCCTACATTAAAGGATTAAGGGGAGTGTCAGCCGGGCATGTGGGCTACATGTCTCAGCTTGCTGCCGAGGTATTGTTTAATGCCTTCCTTGTTTTATACTTGTACGAATTTTGACTCTGCAACTCGTCTAATAACTTGGTTTGTTTTCATTGTTCCAGCTTCTGGCTCGCAGCATGCTAACTGAAGAATGGGCGAGGGAGCTGAGAAAAGAGAATAAGCATCTCGTCCATCTCGCTACAACGGCAGGCGACAAGGCCATCCATGACATTGAGATGGCTAATACCCTCCATCGTCAGTCACTGGACGCCTTGGAGAAGAGATCCGCAGACCTGGAATCCAATAACAAGAAATATCTTGTTACCATCAACGATCAGATCAAGGAGCGGGACCGTCTGAAGAAGATCATAGATACTCTCTCTACTGATCTAAAGGGTGAGAGGGATGTGGCTCTTATTGCTGCCGCTAAGCTGAGAAGGGAGAACATTCTCCTAAGGGTGAAGAATGCCCGTCTAGAAAGGTCGGTGGCCAAGGCTTTCGATGATGCCAAGGAGGGGTTGGCTCACGTCGTCGAAACCTCTAAGGACTGGGCCGTCAAGGCCTTCGGGATGCTGGCCGAAGTTGAGGAGGTCCCGAGCTTTGTACGTCGTCTGGAATATCAGCAGAGTGTCCATCGGGCTATGGTGTGCGCCGAGGAACCTCCGGAATTTCTTGACTCCGACGACGAGGCTGCAGCTGCGGATGGGAACCCTGAAGACGAAGCCGAGGATGGGAAGCCTGAGGACGACCAAGAAACTCGCGCTGAAGATGAAGCCTAGTTTTAGGTTTATTTTTCCCAGTTTCTTGGCTTGTCTCCCATTATATTCTTAGCCCTTCAGTAGTCTTAAATTGTAAATCCTTGCTTATTGATATATAAATATATATGAACAACTTTTTGCCAATTGCCGGTCTTTTTTTTTACAATTGCAATTTGACTAAGTATAACTTTAACTTCGTCATGATCGTTGAACATCCTGCTCAGATTTTTAATCTTTAAAACTTGTCTCCGAGTACCAGAAGGGACTCGTCTGAGACGGTTTGCAAAATGCTCATACGAAAAGATTGTCCTCCTTGCCCTTGGACGATTACCTGTTATTTTATGAAATATTCAAGTATTTGTTGATAATCGTCCTTGATTTTTGGACGATCTACTTGATTAGACGAGTCTTGCCCAAAGAGGGAAGACGGCCAATGCACGTTTGAGTTGTGGACGAACCACTTTCAAGCCGTTTTGTTCGAGCTACCAACATTCGTCCTGGTTTTTGGACGACCTGCTCTCTTTAGCTCGTCCTATAGGCTTCTATCATCCCCCCTTTCTTGGGCTTAGCTCAACCGTACATGGAGGGAGAGCCAAAGTCCAAGAAGGAGAGCGGCCATCCTTGGCTGAGCCCGCTGAAGTTGATGGACGAGCTTGAGATACATGTTCAAAGCATGTTTTAGCCGGCTTAGCAGCACTCGTCATTAAGTAGCGATCCCTTACTAGGGTCCCGGACTACTTAGTCGTCCGTGCTTTTGAAAGTAAGTATCCTTTACTAAGGTCTTATTTCAGCCGCCTTTCTCTCGTAGACTTTGACGTTACTCTTACTAGAGGTTTTGTCAATTTGACGGCCATATATGCGTTATATTTTTGGCCGGTCTCTTTGAGGGAGTGATGTTTGGCGTAAAAGTGAGCAATTTTGACGTTCGCTATTGTTTGTATTTTTGTCCAAGTTATTGTCACTTTTAGACGAGTAACTGATTTAATGCCCCAAAGTGAAGTAACTTGGTGAAAATAAACAAAGAGATAAGAATGTAGGAATTGTATTATATGGATTTTGCTTGGCTGAATGCCAAGATGCATGTATACAATTCTTTTCTTACTAACATGTGCCGTGGCACTTTGGAGTAACTACAAATTACCCTACAGGTATCTGACGAAGATCTGAGTTAGACGTGGTACTTCTTTAAGTTGTCCGAATTCCAAGTACGCCGAATAGGTCGTCCATCTAGATCTTGTAGACGAAAAGTCCCACCGCGTAACTCCCGGACAATCGATAAGGTCCTTCCCAATTTGGTGTTAGCTTCCCTAACTCTTTAGCTCGTCCAACCGCTTCCATCTTTCTAAGAACAAGATCCCCCACTTTGAGTGGTCGTCTAACAACTCTTTTGTTAAACTCCCGAGCCATACGCAGTTTAGCAATTGCATTCTTAGCAAGGCATTGCCCCGGACTTCTGGCACTTGGTCCAAAGCCGTGCGTAATGCAGCCCAGTTGGCATCTTCTGTGTACAACATGACTCGCAGGGTGGGTTCCTCAATCTCAATGGGCAATACGGCTTCTGTGCCATAGACTAACATGAAGGGGCGTCTCCCCTGTAGAGTTCTTGGCGGTTGTTACCGATGGACCATAACACTAACTGCAGCTCTTCAACCCATTGCCCCTTGGCGTTCTCTAGCTTCCTTTTGATTCCATTTGATAGAATCTTGTTGAAGGACTCTACTTGCCCATTGGCTTGTGGGTGGGCAACGGCAGCGAAGTGTGCTTTTATTTCTCTTTTCGCCAACCACTCCTTCAGTTTAGGCGTTTCAAATTGTGGGCCATTATCAAAGACGATGGACTGTGGCATGCCAAAACGGGTTATAATGCTTTTCCAGATGAAGCCCTTGACGTCATTTGTTGTTATTCCTCGCATGGCCTCTGCCTCTATCCATTTAGTGAAGTAGTCAACTGCCACTATCACAAACATCTCTTGCCCAGCGGCCACAGGGAAAGGTCCTAGGATATCCATGCCCCATTTGGCAAAAGGCAGAGGGAACAAGATGGGGGTTAAGTAGTTGGACGGCTTCTGATGCACATTTCCATGCTTCTGACAACTGTCATACTTCTTTACATAGACTAAAGCATCCTCCTTTAAGGTAGGCCAGTAGTACCCCGTCCTTAAAGCCTTCTCCCCTAAAGCTCTTCCCCCAATGTGAGAAGCACAAGGTCCTTCATGGAGTTCTTTCGGAACCTCCGGACCATCTTCTCTCGGTGACGCACTTGAGCAGAGGCCGGTTGAATGACTTCTTGTAAAGTGTCTCGTCCCATAGCTCAAACCACTTGTCGCTAGCCTTCACATACTTAGCCTCTACAGGATCTCGAAGGCAATCGTCCCGTCTTCTTGTATTCTATGATCGGCTCCATCCAGGACAGTCCCCTCGGCTGAGAAACATAATCTGCTCTTGGTCGATGCTTTTTTGGGTTTGACTTCCCAAAAACCTTTTCGCACATCACCTTCAGCCGAGCCGGCCAATTTCGAGAGAGCATGCGCTTGATGATTTTCTCGACCTTGGTACTAGGTCGAGGACAAATCGTTTTAGTGGCTCTATCTCATCTTTGATCGACGCATGTATTTGCTCATTGATGCTTCTTTGCATTTAAAATCTCCATTAACCCGGTCGACAACTAAGAGGGAGTCCGATTTGGCCTCGATCTCAACAGCTCCAGCCGCCTTGCACATTTTGATTCCAGCTAAGAGTGCCTCATATTCAGCTTCGTTATTGGACGCTCTGAATTGGAATCTTAATGCATATTCAAACTTGTCCCCTTCGGGAGATTGGCAATGATTCCTGCTCCCACATCCATTGGGATCGTGGACGATCCATCAACCATGAGCGTCCAATGCTTCCTTCCTCTAGCTGGATCAGATATTGGCTCTATGGTTGTGCCGAGTAAGCTCAACTATAAAATCTGCCAAGGCTTGCCCCTTAATGGCTTTCCTTGGTTCAAATGATATATCAAACATGTTAAGCTCAACCGCCCATTTTAGCATCGCCCAGCGGCTTCCATCTTCTGTAGAACTTGCTTCAAAGGTTGATCAGTGTAGACGATTATACTGTGTGCCAAGAAATAAGGCCTCAACTTTCTGGTGGCCATGACTAGGGTCAATCCAAACTTCTCGACTGGAGTATACCTATTTTCCGCATCTTTGAGCACATGAATCACAAAGTATATGGGAACTTGGACAGTCTCTCTTTCAGCCAGAAGGACGGCACTCACAGCTTGAGTGGACACTGCCAAGTATACAAACAGTTTCTCCCCTTCAGTTGGACTGACCAACCTAGGACGCTGCCGAAGGTGATCTTTGACGCGCTGAAGGGCTTGCTCTGCCTCTGCTGTCCATTCAAACTTGGCCTTTTTCTTGATCGTGGCAAAGAAGTGATGGCACTTGTCACCTGACTTAGACAAGAAACGTCCAAGGGCAGCCAAGCAACCCGTCAGTCTCTGCACTTCCATGGAGGCTAATCCCGAAAAGATTCAAATGTTTCGTCTCCCTTGACCAACAAGTCAGCTGTAGGCTGAGCTTTCTTGTCTCGCAAGTAAACGAGTTCCCTTAGATGTTCTTCAGATGGAGACTTGTGCAACAATGCCTGAATTGGCTTAATCCTTAGCCTTGGCTTCGCTCCCGAACCTGCAAAAAGGGACCCACCATGGAGGTTTGGGTGGTGGTTCCCCCTCCGAAGCTTAAGTCAGATATCAGGAGTAGTGAGAGAAAGTAGAGATAGAGAGAGAAAGTGAGAGAGTATTTTTTCAGAGTAACTTTGCACTGTTTGCATTGAATGCCTTTTCTCCTGATTTCTGGAGTATTTATAGTGATAGCAAGTTGACAGCTAACCTTAAAAACTGACCTACAATAGTGGTCTCTGATTGGTTGAGGAATCAGATCATGACACGTGGCAGACCAGGACTGGTGGATGTCTATTAACCACTCTCCTTCAGCCATCTTGTCTTCTTGGGCTCGACCGTTGGGCCGAAACTTAAACCTTTTAACTCAGCTGAGTGTAGCCCAGAGATTCAAGGCTTTTCTCCTTTTTAACTAGGGTGACACGTGTACGGCTCTGATGAGCCCAAGTGTCTTAAAGAGAGCCGTAGATGTTAGACTACAACAGACTGTATTTCAACGGCTGCTGGCCGTCGTTGATTGTTTAGCGACGGTTTTTGTTTTATCAACGACGGCAATTAGCCGTCGTTAATTACCTCTTTTCTTGTAGTGTCATTTGCAATAAATCAAAGATCGAGCAAAGATTTAAGTGATCTTGAACAAATAACCCCATGTCTCGAGAACTTAAATTACTATGACCATAGATTTTAACTAGTTCATGCAATAATTTATGGTCCTTGAACAAATCAAATGGAAAACATGAAATAGGTAATTTTTCTTCAATGATTGGAACCTCTAAAATCAAATCTTTATTATCCAAATGTGAAAAAGATTCAGTCTTTTCTTCTTCTACATTAATGAACAAATTCTTGAACCTCTTTCGTGGTTTCATCATCAACAACAATTAGATCTTTGAATATTTCCTCATGCTTTTCTCTTTTCGTTGTTGAATCAACATCTCAATCTCCTCTTTATCATTTTGAAGTCTTGCCAATCATTCTTCAAGTGTTGGTGGATATCTAAGATCTTGTAGTGCTTGCTTTGCCCTTTCAAATCTAATATAATCCTCTTGAAAAGAAGTTGATACATCATTGCACATCGAATCCATCAAATAAGCAAAAATTCTTTCATACACAAGAATAATTCTCAGATTGACATAAAACTGCCTAGATATTTTGTATCGAAAACAATTGCTCGCTGTGAATTCGTTATGTCTCCAAATCACACAAAAGTTTTACAGGACCTAGCCCTATGTGTATTAAACACTCTGTCAAAATTTCATGCAAAAATTCGAAGCCAGCAGTTCGCAGTTTATTTTATCCCAAAACTGGTCCAAAATAGTTCGGTTTTGACCAATTATACAAAACGTGCTTAATCAATTAGCAAAATATCTTCAAAAATTACTAAACTTTCGAGTATTAAACTAGACAAAAAGTGATCCAATTTTAAGCCAAGAAACTCTCAAAAATTCGTTATATGCTAGGAGAACGAGTTTCCTAAAGTTTACCTTGGAACTGATTGAATCTGCCAGAATGTTTACCCAAATGAATCTGGTTGCTGTGACTTTGTTACTGATCGGATTGCCACGAAATTTTGACACAATAAACTTCAAGATGTATACTACCACCACACAAAATTTCACACACCTCCACAACCACACTGCTCTGATACCAACTGATATGAATTTTGAGTCCGAAAATTCACAATGTTTACCTTAGATTCTAAGTAACGTTTTTTTATGTGTTTTATGAATGAATGCTGAAAATAAAAGTAAAAAAGGATAGTACTCTTGATTCTCGCAGGAATTAAAGTGTCTCTTCATAATCGCAATTAGAAGATGAATACAAGTCGCAACAAGTATTGTTTTGGTTAACAACCGAAATAAGCAACGCTCACAAATTCTCAAATCAATTCATCTCCTCTTTTTATTAAGGACTAGACGCCTATTTATAATGAGGGAAGCAAGTAATCCTTGCCCTCCAAGCTATATCATGACCGGATCTCCTAAGCAAGAAATAAGGAAAGTTTCCCCTAAATTAAAGCCTAGAATCTATAGCGTTAAGGAAAGAGGTGCAACACTCTCCTTAAATACTCTAAACCACACGCCTAAGCCTAAGCTATTACAACTCAGATTTTTCGGCTTTTATTACAGCCAAACTAAAATAAAAATGACTCAATGACATTAACTAATTTAACTAACAAACATAATAAAAGACATATTTTTTGTTACATGTAAAACCTTCACTTTAAGAGCAAAGTAAAACCATGCAACAATTCTACGAAAGAAAATAAAGATCGTTGGACTTGCATCATCTTTCCTTAAAGCTTGTGTTTCCTTAATATCTAGCTATATTCTAGGCTTGAATTAAGGGGCAACTGTCCTTAAATACTACTAGGTTGGCTGTGGCTTTTGTGTAGGCTTGGGGAGCAAGGTTTTCTTGATGCTCCTATAAATAAAGCACACACCTAGTCCTTTGAGGCTATGTGTGATTTGAGTTTAACCTATTCCTTATGAATTAAAGTTTTCGGAGTGAATGCAAAGTCTTAGCAGCGAATGCAAACCCTTAGTTGATTTCAACTTGGATTAGTTGAACGTCTTACACCCTAGTTGTTGTTAGTTCTTGATTAGCAATTAATAACTCCATATCCATTGTTACAAATTTCAGTTTTAGAGTGTCTTAAAACTTATAAAATTCGAACTACACCATCTTAAACACTAAAGAACCCAGCTTTAAATCGAGAGACTTAAAATAGCCTTCAAAAATCATATCAATTGGTGTTGCTGCTGGGATCATTGAAAAGGAAGGCTATACACCCGTAAACATGCCTGGGAGGACATGGGTGTTGTTAAAGCCCTAGGAAATTAACTTCCGGGATCTCATGGAGATGCAAGCCGATACCAATGCAAACATTCTTGAAATGAGACGTGATATGCATGAACTAAAAAGCACTCGACTTACTTCTTCTAATCCTAGTGTGAATAACCGAAAGAGAGAAGAAGAGTTGAAGCTTTCGGACCTACCCTTCTTTGATGGTGATGAAGATGCGGAAACCTACTTGGATTGGGAAACGAGAATGGAGCATTTGTTCAAACACAAACAACTTGAAGATCACACACGTTTCTCCTATGCCACGCTTAAGCTTACAAGGTATGCTTCTCTTTGGTTTGAATCACTTCAATCTAGGTGTGAAACCGAAGGTAAACAACCCCTTTCTACTTCGATCGAATTGAAAACTAAGATGAAGAAAGGTTTGTTCCAAGAACACATAAGCAAGATTTATTTTTTAACTAAATTCTTTAACTCAAGGGTCTATGAGTGTTGAGAAGTAAATTAAAGAATTTGAACGACTTTATATTGCTTGTGATTGTCGGGACCAAGAGGAACAAAAGATTGCTAAATTTGTGCTTGGTTTAACTAAAAATTTGCGCAATTATGTTGAACTTCAACCCTTAACCACTTTTGATGAAGTATGTTCATTGGCGTGTAAGTTGGGCAAACAGCAGAAAGGTTCGACCTTTGGAGGATTTAAGGCCCTAAAATCCGTAACTGAAAATCCTAGTTCATCTAAGGAGGGTGATTGCTCGAAAACCACAACACAAGAAGTTGTGGATGTTTTCAAAAGTAAGCTACTTGCTGGTGGTTCTAAAGAAACTCCTCTCAAGAAAGTGGTGTGTTACAAGTGCCATGGTTTAGGACATGTTGCTCGAAATTGTCCAAATCGTGTCTTGGTAATAAGAGATGAATACAATAACTTTTTGCTGCATGAAAAGAATGAAGAAGAGGAAGAACAAGAGGTGGCCAAAAAAACACAAGTGCTTGATATGACTAGTGCCGAGTTTTGGAGTAATCAAGCTAAGTGTAGTCCGAAAAGTGCAAATTCATTGCTGGTTTTGAGAAGGTCTTTGCTTGCGGAACCTTATGAAGAGAAAGGAGATGTTTAAAGGAACAATCTCTATCATTCAAATTGCATGATTAAAAATCGGTTTGCCCTTTTATTATTGACAGTGGTTCATGTACTATTGTTCTTCGACTATGGTGCATGCCTTGCAATTGCCGAAAAGAAAACATCCTAATGCATACAAACCGAGCCGGGTTGAATGAAGATGGAGGATTATGGGTGTGAAAACAAGCCCCGGTTAGCTTCAAGGTTGGAGATTGTCATGATGAAATTTGGTGTGATGACCGATGCACTACCTATGACAGCTTATGATAACAATTTTCGAGGTCAAGTTTGTACTCTTTTTTGTATTTTATGCCTTTTGTGGATGAAAGTAAGAAATAAGGGCATGAACAATTCAACTAGCTCGGTATGAATTGAACTAGGTTTGAAGAATAAAGCTATCTCGGCTAAATTCAACAAGTGTTATTTTTCTATCTCGGCAAAAACAACAATAATTCACAAGGAATCACAATTCTCAAAATCAACTCTTGCCTTTATTCTTCTTAGGCGCCTATATTTATAGAAGAAGAAGCAAGAAGACCTTGCCCTCCAAGCATTTACATCACACGGCCAACTAATCAGTATCTTAGGAAAGTTTCCCCTAAACTTAAGCCTATAATCTGGCTAGAACTTAAGGAAACAATAGTTTTAAGGAAAGAGGTGCAACACTTTCCTTAAATACTCTAAACCACACGCCTAAGCCTAAGCTATTACAACTCAGAATTTCGGCTCTTATTACAACCAAACTAAGATAAAAATGACTCAACCACATTAACTAATTTAACTAACCAACATAATAAAAGACATATTTTTGTTACATGTAAAACCTTCAATTTAAAAGTAAAGTAAAACCATGTAACAATCCTAGTAAAGCAAATAAAAATAGGTGACAAATAAATACTAACAGAACTAGAATTTGTCCAGCCATGACCACATCATACTTGCATCGGCTTGCTCTTTATTGCTTGGTAGGTCATGGCAAAGTGATAGACATGTTCTTCACAATGGTAAGACAAATGAATATTCTATTCTGATGGGAGCTAGGCGTTTCTTGCTGGAACCTCTACCACCTAAACGTCATTCATCATCACAAGCTACGAGTTAGAGAAGAAAGAAGGTGCTCATGTGTGCCTAAGCTCTTGGCATCATGAAGTGTTAGAAACCGCTGCTACAAAGAGGGAATGAAGAGATCAAGTGCTGCAAATGAGGAGGGGTACAACATTTGATGTTGGTGATAAAGTATGGCTCTCACTTTGAGCACAAAAACTCCATGTTAGCCATAAACATGGTGGGCCAGTTGATAATGGACCGTTTGATATTATTGAGCGGATTGGTTATGAGACATACAAGGTGCTTTTGGGGGATGGAGTATGTGCTACATTAGTGCCTTGCTTTGCTTGACCAAACTTGAGGACAAGTTCCTTTGAAGAGGGGGAGTATGATGCGTGCATGGATGACTCCACCAAGCTATCTTTCATTGTTCTCCTAGGTTGTTCCATGGTCTTACTTTACTCTTAAAGTAAGGGTTTTACACGTAACTAAAATATGTCTTTTATTATGTTTGTTAGTTAAGTTAGTTAATTCAAGTCGTTGAGTTGTTTTAATTCAAGTCGGGTTATAATAATGTTCGAAAATGTTAGCTTGTTTCGGTTCATAAGAGTCATAGTTGTCGTGAATTGTAATTTAGGAAAGTTCCCTTAAACATGGGTTGTATGTGGCGTGCAAAGGGAGTGTCCTTGCAGCCATGTGGTTTTGTGCATTTAAGGAAAGATTTGCACATCTTTCCTTAAAGCTTGTGTTTCCTTAAGTTATAACTAGATTCTAGTCTTTGATTAAGGGGCAACTTTCCTAAAATACTACTAGGTTGGCCGTGGCTTTTGTGTAGGCTTGGGGAGCAAGGTTTTCTTGATGCGCCTATAAATAAAGCACACGCCTAGTCTTTTGAGGCTATGTGTTATTTGAGTTTAACCTATTCCTTGTGAATTAAAGTTTTCAGAGTGAATCCAAAATCTTAGCAGCGAATGCAAACCCTTAGTTGATTTTCAATTTGGATTAGTTGAACGTCTTCAACCCTAGTTGTTGTTCTTCCTTGGTTAGGAATTAATAACTCCATATCCATTGTCACAAATCGCTTTTAGAGTGTCTTCTAGGGTCCAAGCCTATTTCTTTATTTTTGCCAAGTTTTCAGCATTATGGCCCAAATTTCACCTCGCAAACTCATGTAATGCTCCAATGCGACTCATTCCTAGTGGTGTCAAAACAAGTTCTCAAACAAAGTTGTGGGTATACCCACGAAGGAACCAAGTCGACCCGGAGTGGTCGGGATTCGCGATCGGTGCCTGGGCCGTGATTGGTCAGGTTTTGTTCAACTGGGTCGATCACATTTGAATCATGGGATTGTCGGGTGCCGGACAGGTCTGAGCATTCCATTTACAAGTTCATCCATTCCCGGGTATGATCGCATGTGGACACTTTTTAATCGGGTTTGCGCAGGTCGTATTTTGGTTTCATGTACGCTTGGGTAGAGTCAAGTGTACTCGGGTTGAATCACTAATGACCTTAGTTCGATCATCGTGAAGCATCGGGTCCATCCGCTATTGAACATCAATTCAACATCGGTTAACTCTTGGTCAGATCATTTTGATTTTGTTTATGGATTTTGTAAACGAATCATATTATTAAAAGTATTAAGTTCGACATATATATACATATGTGTGTGTACGATAAATATATGGATGATAACGAAAAACTAATAAAAACACTATATTGTTTACCGTGATAAATGCATTCTCTTAGTCAACTCTTATTTGGACTAATCAACTCATGGCCAAAACCACTCTAATGAGTAAAGGAGTAGAACGACTCTTCATATGTTCTAATATTATATATTATAACCAACAACAATAAAAACGAGTAGACGATTAATTCCAATGTTTATATAAATGATTCATTATTATAAGCATTATGATTGATATATAAGTTTGTAAATTGCTATGATGATAATGAGAATAATAATAATAATAAACATAAAGCGATGATGATGATAATAATAATACATATAATAACAGTAATAATAACAATGCTAACAATAGCAATAGTAATACAAATAAGAACAAGAATACTAATAATAACAATAACAATAACAATAACAATAACAATATAAATACTAATAGTAATAGTAGCAACAATGCTAATAATAGTAATAACAAGGGTTTTTGTCAGAAAGGACCTAATAAAATACAAGTTTTGTAGGGAAGGACCGAATAAAATTATTTTTTTTGTCTAAAAGGACCTATTTAAATACTTTCGATTCTTAACAGGAACCAGTTTATGAATTTCAGGCCAAAAGTACTATATTCCGGCGTTGACTTTTTGCAATTGGGACACCACAACTACATTTGACAGGAATTTTATTGCAGACATTTTCCTTCAATTTTTGAAAAAAAATTAGAGTTTTTTGGCGCGTTTTTTGGCCTGAAATACATAAACTGGTTCCTCTTAACAATCGGAAGTATTTTAATAGGTCCTTTTAGAAAAAAAAAAATTTATTAGCTCCTTGCCTACAAAACTTGTATTTTATTAGGTCCTTTCTGACAAAACACCCTAATAACAATAACAAAGATAACGCGGTATATATGTATTTTGTTGTGACTATGATATGATTTTTGAAGGCTATTTTAAGTCTCTTGAGTCAAAGATGGGTTCTTTAGTTTTTAAGATAGTGTAGTTCGAATTTTATAAGTTTTAAGACACTCTAAAACTGATTTGTAACAATGGATATGGAGTTACTAATTTCTAACCAAGGATTAACAACAACTAGGGTTGAAGAAGTTCAACTAATCCAAGTTGAAAATCAACAAAGGGTTTGCATTCGCTGCTAAGATTTTGGATTCACTCCGAAAACTTTAATTCACAAGGAATAGGTTAAACTCAAATCACACATAGCCTCAAAGGACCATGCGTGTGCTTTATTTATAGGAGCAACAAGAAAACCTTGCTCCCCAAGTCTACACAAAAGCCACGGCCAACCTAGTAGTATTTAAGGAAAGTTGCTCCTTAATTCAAGCCAAGAATCTAGCTAGAACTTAAGGAAGCACAAGCTTTAAGGAAAGATGTGCAAATCTTTCCTTAAATGCACAAAACCACACAAACTGCAAGGACACTCCCTTGTCACATACAACCCATGTTTAAGGAAACTTTCCTAAATTACAACTCATGACAACTATGACTCTTTTGAACCGAAACAAGCTGACATTTTCGGACATTATTTCAACCAGACATGAATAAAAACAACTCAACGACTTGAATTAACTAAATAAACTAACAAACATAATAAAAGACATATTTTTAGTTACATGATGTAAAACCCTTACTTTAAGAGTAAAGTAAAACCATGCAACAACCTAGGAAAATAATTAAAGATAGCTTGGTGGAGTCATCCATGGACGCATCAGACTATATATGATAAAGTATAAACAAACTATTTTATCAATACGTTTAATCATTTTAGTATAAAATTGGCATCAAAATAATTGTAAAACCAATCTAATACTCTATTGATTATAAATTAGTATAATGACTCTTGATATGTTATAATATTATAACAAATGACAATCATACATTCATATGTTTACAATGACGGTTCATATGAGGCCTAAGTGATTATAACGAGGATTCATATGTTGCACAACAATAATAATAATAAATTATACCCCCAAATCATTCTCCCCTATAAAAGCTAACCATAAATTATTAAAAAGTAAAATCAATAAGTTAACTGTTAACAAGTAACAACCATAAGTAAATTAGTTTACAAGTACTTACTACTTATTAGATAGTAACTTGTTAACAACCATGTAGTAACTTAACACTCAGTCAGTTACTCCCTTGTCTTTATAAGTTATAAGATTATTTAAGTTAATTGTCTTTATATTGTACTATAGCTTAATACTAGTATAGTGCTTATGGCCTCTTCTCTTAACTTTGTATATATATATGTGACTATAAACAAACTATTTTATCAGTAGGCTTAAATATTTTAGTACTATATAATAATATTGGAACCATTCTAGCTAATACGCGATTGATTATTAATGAATATCGACTCTTAATATGCTCTAATAGTACAACTACCGATAATAATAATGAGTATTATACTACGAATATACGATCAATTACTGGATTTATATAAATGACTTGATTAAAGGATAGGAGTTAGCTCAAGTGGATAGAGCACTCCCCCTTGGCCCCTGAGGTCAGGGGTTCGATCCTTACCCCCAGCATTATGCTGGGGTGTTTCTTTAGCATGCTATGCATGCCTTACCAGCCAATGTATTGGTGTTTCCTACAGGCTAGTAGCCTTGTAGGGGTTAGCCCTTGGGCTGACTTAATCTCCTAATCAAAAAAAAAAAAATATATATAAATGACTTGATTATGGTGAACATTATGATTCGAAATAATAATAATAAAAAAAAATATTAACAACATCTTTTTGCATATTAAAGATCTTAATTATTTATTTCAAGATCTTAAATAACTTAATATTAACAAGATTTCGGTTAAACAAATGATATAAATAATGAAAATTTAATTACTACTATAAAAAATTATATTATTATTTGAAAATGGGGTTATGAGATTTGGGGTTTAGGGATGTGGAGCATGGAGTTTAGTTGTTATGAATAATAATTTGGTAGGATTATTTGTTTTCTTAAGGAAAAATCCAAAATCATCTAATGGGCAAAATCTAAATCGTTAGATCATCATATTCAAGGGCACACAAGAAAACAACATAAAGCACACGGATCATAAATATTAACCATTGGATACATGTCATAAAACAAACTGAACCATTAGATCGTGTCCTACCCTATTACCTTCTCCCATCTCTCCTCCAAGCCCAAAAAAACCTAATACACTCGTTGCTCATTCCGTTTCTCTCGCTGCTCCTTCCTTCCATCATCCTTGCCGAAATTTGATAACCACTACCCTTCCTCCCTTTTTCGCTGCTCTTTCTCTCTCTCTCTCGTATCTCACTCTCATCTACTCGCCTCTCTCATCCTCCACAACCAATGTCTTCAACTGCCTCGCTAAATATCGACGAACTCTTCATTCGTCTCTTATCATCCTCGCTGAACATCGACGTCATTCTAGCTGAACATTGAAGAAATCTTCGCTTTACTCCACCAAGTCCATTGTCATCGTCGCAGCTCATTATCCTTGTTCACCTTCGTTTATCTCTCATCCTTGCTCGACTCCACCAGCGTCGTTGTCATTGTGGCTTATCTCGCATCCTCACTCAAATTCGTTCGTCGCTCGACTCCATCAACTCCACCGTTGCTAGTTTATTAGTTCCATTTTTAATTTTTTTAACTATATTTTATTTTTCATTTTTCAAGATCCAATGTCAGGGTTTCTAATTTAGATCTGGGAATATAATTTTTTTTTGACATTTTCAAATTCATTAAACATATCTATTTTTGCAGTACTTTATTTTTTTGTTTGTCATCAAATTGAAGTAGGTCTTATCTGAATTTTTCATATGGGTTTGTTTAGAATAAAGAAAAATGAATTTCTAATTTTGTTTTAGTTTGTTTTAGTATCTAAATTTGCTATGTTTGTCATATGGATTTGGATTTTTTTTCTATTGCTCATGTTAATGTAACAGATTTCGTGCTTGGCAATTATTTTCTTCTGTTTAACTTGGCGAGACTGTGAAGATGTAAGTTCTAATTTGGCTATTGCTATGTCTGAAATTTGTCTAACTTGTATGTCATTGAGTGTGAATCAGTCTCTAGTTTTTTATAATTGAATTTTATGGATTTTATAAATATATACATTTTTAAATGATTTTGTAAATATAGAATAATAATTGAATTTTGATAATTTGGTGGGGTTTAGTCGTCTAAATAGGTTGGTTTGAAAAATTAGATCAAATAAGGCTGATTTGATTTATCTGGTTACCATGAATTATGGTTGAATTCGAGTTGGTCATAAACAAATCGGGTATTTACTGGATCCTAGTCGAGTTTTGGTTAATATCTGGTTGATTTACGGTTAGGTTCGGGTTTGAATGCAGGTCTGTGTCGTCAGGTTAGAATATGATCTTGTCGGGTGCCGGTCAGGTCTGGGTAATCCCAGGTCATGTTTCGGTCAGGTCTGGGGACTGACCCTCACAGGTCGAACCATGTTCAAGTCAGGTCGATATCAGGTTGACCCAACGGTCAGATCTATTTCTGACACCACTACTCATTCCTCAATATCAATCCACCAACAAACAACCCCTTCCAAACCCTCCACTTTATTTTTTGTCATCTCACAAACAATACCTCACCAGCAAACAACCCTAAAAATCCTCCAAATCGGCTCAAATTTAGGCTCCCCATTTTCCTTCTCCGTCGCACTCCTCAAATCTCAAACCCTAAAACATTCGAAAAAAACCTAACTTCGTCAATTATTCTTTTGTTAAACTCTCCCCAAATTGATTTTAATCTCTAGGGCTTATGTCAATGTAAAACCAAGTACTGAAGTAAAAACAACATGTTTTGATTCAGCAAGGTCTTCTTCAGCAACATAAGCCTTTCTACCATCCTTCCTCCACCGCTATTAAATCCTAATACTAACACTCTCTTGCACCCCCTCAAATCACCCTCCCACAAAATAAATCTTCGACCTTCCTTCCAAAACTTAAGTTCAAATCATTATGTCTCCTATCCTTGTCGTTCTTTTTCTCTTGACTGCCGTCGAGTTCGGATTTTAGGGTTAACATACTCTAAAATTATTGAACAGATAGAACTATATGATTTAATAATGTCTGATTATTAGATGCATTTTTTGGGTAAATTTATTATTTTTATTCAAATTTTAATAGACAATAAGAGGGTGTGTTATTTACTATAGACATTGATTCTGTCAAACAATGTCGCAAAGTAAAAAATACGTTTTGAGTGTTTGCGAGTTGAACTTACGGTTTATTTTTTGCTTGTCTACCTTGTGTATATATGTGTGCTTCAGTTAAAACGTTTCTGAAAAGTGTCTAATCTTGGTCTCTATTTTTGGATAGTTTAGGGGCGTGTAAAATTACATTAGTCTAATTTGTATTTGACTCTTATCTTGGGTTTTACAATTTATTGAATGGGGATTTTGCAGATAATAAAAGATAGAGAAGAGGAAGTAGAGAAACTGATACTGGTTTTTTTTTTGTACTGCAGCATTTTTTAATTACTTTTCTGAAAATTAATAAAGTCCATAATAAATTGTACTTTTCTGGAAATTAATAAAGTGCATAGTAAATTGTACTTTTCTGGAAATGAATAAAGTGTATAATAAATTGTCATTTGTTAGTGATGTAGAAGTAATTCCCTAAACTTCCCTAAACATGTATTTTTTTTTTTTTGTGTTGGGGGTATATTGGGAAAAGAAGGTGGACACCAAAGTGCTCCCCTCTTCTTATATATAATAGAGATTGTTGCAAAAATATAATTTATTGATGGTTTGATGTACAAACATACAATCAATATTGGATTTTCATACCCTATGAACCAAGTCCAATAATGAATTTTCTTCCCAAAACTATGTTATAAAGATAGACGCTTTCACATATGGTTGCATGCTTCAGCGAACAAACAGGGGGTGTGTTGTATTCTCAGATTTGGTTCGTCATTATCATAGTTATATCGTAGGGGAACATTATTTGATCAAGTTAGGTTGTGTTTAGTTTTTTTTTTCAATATCGATTGTAGATGCCGTATGACCTTTATTTAATAAAAGGGATATTATCTCAGATAATCCAGACATATAGGCCTTTTTCCCAAATAACTATTGACATATATTTTTTTTTCTCATATGTCCCTAAACTTATATTTTGTCATTAAACCTGACGGAATATTGGACAACATTAACTATTTTGACATTTATAATTAAAAACCTTTTTTTTATATAAAAAAATATTTTGTGTTGTTCATCCTCTCCCTTATGTTCTTCATCCCCTATCATGTCTTCATCTCAATTTATCATTCTTGTGCAAGAGTAAAAGGGTTTGAAATCTTTAAAAATCCCAATTTTATCTCCAATTGTTCAAATTGTAACAATCCTTAAATCAATGCAAAAATCCTCAAATCAATTGCAAAACTTAGGGTTTCGCTGCTAGGAATGAGGCGGCTACCCAACAGGTGGTGGAGGAACGCCAGGTGCGCCAACAAACTGGTTGTAGGAGGTGGGCTGTGGTGCGACGGAGGTGGGGGAGGTAGGTTAGTGGCTAAGAGGAGTGCGCAAGGGCGCGCTCATGGTGCGCCAGTGTAGGGTGGTTGGGTGCGCTGGTTGTGCGCCAGTGGAGGGTGGTTGTGTGCGCTGGTGGTGCGCTAGTGGAGGGTGGTTGGGTGCGCTGGTTGTGCGCAAGTTCAAGGCGTGGTGGGTTGCCGGTTCAGGGGTGGTGGGTGAGAAGCGTGAGTGAGGGAGGAACGTGGGAGGGGTTGGGCCGAGGGTGTTTGGGGATGGGCTGAGGGTGTTCGGGGATGGGCCGAGGGTGTTTGGGGCTGGCTCGAGTTTTGGTTGGAGGGTGGTGGTTTCAGAGTTGGTGGAAACCATTGATGAATATGCTTGAGAAGAGATGAAGAACAAGAGAGAGAAAGAGATGAGTTTGGTTTTTTTTTTTTAAAAGGCAGTAAGCTGGGTTCTTTGAAAATAGTTAACGTTGTTAACAATTCTGTCAGGTTTAATGACAAAATATAAGTTTAGGGTCATCTGAGAAAAAAAATTTGTCAGGGTTATTTGGCAGAAAGGCCTATATGTTAGGGTTATCTGAGATAATATCCCTTAATAAAATTAATCTCTGCCCTTCCAAAAAAACAAGAGTTAAGAAGCCAAAACGCCTCTGCGACAAAAATGGAGATGCCCCTGTATTATGCTTCAGCACTAAAACGAGAAAGAATAGCGTAATACTTAGAAGACATAGAGATAAGTTTATGACCAAGAAACAATAATATCACGAAGTAGACATGCTGACATATTGACAACTACCCGAATTAATCAGCATTAGTATGGGTAATCATTAATCAAGCTCAAAGAAATAATAAGATATTGATGTAGCTTATGATCAAGCAGAACGCGTTTTAATGCATCACTATGATGCTTCCAAGGATTGTGCATAAAAAGGCAGACTTATTTTACCACATAAGGAATGTTAGAGCTAGTATGTTAGCAATTAGAGAACACGTGTCAAATTGTGCTACTTGGTAGGATTAGAGAAATTGGGACCGAAATCTGCACTAATTTTGGGCTTGGTGTCCACAAATGTTGCAACTGGTTCACAATTAGCATAGAAGAGGGAGTTCGAGGGATAGGATTACATAGAAAATAACTAAAAGTATCCAAGTGAATACATCGGAAATTGTATCTTGAGCTGAGTAATGATATGCTCGTGCAAACTATCATGTGGCTAGAATGATGTCATCAACATATATTAGTAAAAAAGGGAGTGATTGTCGTGATGAAACGATAGAGAATAGTCACTTTTTGTAATTACAACACCCATCTGTAATAATAAGGTAGCAAATAGTTTGTATGAGGCATGAGCTACTTGTTTGAGCCATAAAGAGCCTTACGCAGACGATAAACTTGCTAACATGCACTACGATCAACAAAGCATGGATGTTGATGCATATAAACTTCTTTATTTTGTAAATCACCATGTAAAAATGCATAATTCACATTTAGTTGTCGAATAAACCATTTGCGTGTCATTACCGAACTGAGAATTGTGTGAATGGTTTTGGGTTTAGCAACTGGACTAAAAGTCTCAGAACAGTCAACACTAACTCTTGTGACCTGCCATCATAACAAGACGAACTTTGTGCCTTTCAAATTCCCCGTTAGATTTTTATTTACGCCAAGAAAGTCACATATAACTCACAATATCTCTATCTCAATTAAAACACTATATTTATCCTGCAAAGCCGCATCCCAATTTAGGTCAGTTAATGCTTGTTTGTGCAATTCTACAAAAAGGTGAGCGATATGATGCATATAATACATATTTAGGATTTAGTTTCACTAAATCTATTTAGATCGAGTTTGCATTTAGGGAGATTGAGGTATAGGCTAGGTTTGGAGAAGGGGTACTGAGCTACACAGACGAGCAGAGGTATAGACATAGCGTGGTGGGTAGTGGTAAAAGGAGTGCTAGGATGAGGTCCAAGTAGGAGTAGCTCGCACATGAGAGATAAGGGGTACTTGAGGACAAAGTTTCTTTTCCTACTTACCAAATGCTCCAGGTTTTCCACAAACACGACATTTAGTGACTTTCCTTAGAATTTTAAGAAAAAAATTGATAAATGCTCCGGTTGACCGGAGCATTTGTGGTTCTAAATATATTTTTTGTTTTCCCTCGCTCCCTCACTCCTTGCCTCGTTATAATCATACCTTGCTCCCCCTCTCATTTTCTCTCTCATCTCTTATCTCTCATCTCTCCTCTTTCAAATGGTGACCTCTCCTACCTCCACTCTCCTCCCACCACGAAAACACGACCTCTACCTCCTACCATTTCCCGCATCAACAAAACCACAGTTTTCTCCTCTCCCTCTCTCACTAACTCCTTTTCTTCTTTCGCTTTTTCACGCCTTCTCTCACGAACTACTTTCTCTCTCACACAAAGTTGGTTCTTCAGCAGTTGCGATGGTGGTGCAGCAGCAGGAAATAGACAAGTTCGTCAATTTCATTCAATCTAAAGATAGCCCTCTTTTGTCTTCATTTAAGGTAACCTCCAACTCGACGGCGAACAGCACGCTCAAATTTACGCTCAATTGGTATTTCTTTGTTTATGTTATGGAAAACAAAATTCTAATTTATCTGCTGTTAGACTTCAATTTTTACTCTTGAAGTTTTTTCTCCTTTGGGTGTTGCATTTTTTTCTGTTATAATGATCCTCCAAGGTTTTGAATTGTTGAATTACAAGGGATTGAAGACTGTTTGTATTGTATTATTCTTTTTTTATGGTAAGAAATCTAAAGGATTTTGTTTTGTTAAACAAAGGGTTTTGTTTTGTTTAGCAATTATGATCCATGAGTAAGAAACTCGAGCCTCAATATTCTCTACTTCTCATGCTTTGATAAGATCTTGAGATAATTTAGAATTTGGATCTGGATTGTTATAAGATGGAGTTATGAATGTTGGAACATTCTTATCTTCACTTGTTGGAAAATGCTAAATGACATAAAGAACTGATCCGATGGGAACCTGAACCAGAACAGCTAAGTCAATATTTTTGCCCGCGAAGGAAAGGATCATAAACTGATCCTATGAGGTCCTGAACTAGATTAGGTAATAAAAACATATGTAGTTTAAGTGGACTAGATCATTTAACTGATCCAATTAAAGTGGCCCAACAAACGCGCATGTATAAAGCCCATTCTGAAACCCTAAACATTATTTATTCTTCTGACCCTACCTCTTTTCCTCTCTCCTTACTTCTCTCACCCTAAACCCTAAACCAACCATCATCACCACCATCTCGCACTATCTCGGAACCAACCACCACCACTATTTCTCACCCTCTCTTACCTCCACGACGGTGACTGGGTAAATCTCCCACCACAACCACCATCTCTTACCCTCTATCACCATCTAAATCACCTCCGCCATCTTTATTCTCCCTTACCTTAGCCATCTTAACCCTGCCTTTGTTGTGGTTGATGTATTGCTACTCCTTCTCATGCAACTGCTGGTCAGGGAAGGGTAAATCCAAAATCGAGGAAAATTCGAGGTGATGAGAGTGAAGTCATGGCGACAAATCTTTGAAGGTTTTAACTTTCTCTCTTTGTGATTTGCCGGCAGCCCAAATTTGTCAAGCTTCTGGCTAGGGCATCAACTATGTAATTATTAAGCTTGAACTATTTGTTTATTTTATTTGATATTAATATTTGATAATAATTTTGATTGTTTAATAAGTTTAGGATCTAGGGTTTGAAATTTTATAAGTTAGTTCTTTCAACTCACCTACTTTGTTTATTTTATTATTCATTCCTGAATTAAATTCATTGATTTGTAACCAATAACTCACATGCAAGTATAAAAATAACGAAATAAAACTTTTGCCTAACTAACTTGAAACGTCATACAACCTAGTCTATATATACTACAAAATAACTCCTACTATGCTTAGGACAAGTCCCGAAGTCATATCAACAATAAAAATCTTAAAATAAGATAAGAATAAAAGAGTCCTAAAGTGCTCAAACAAGAAAAACCTATTCCAAGTAGGAATAGTAAAAACCTATAAGCCAAAAAAAGTCTAACAATAAAGATATGAAGAGTCCTAATGGAACTCAACTAAGCATGTAATCACACGCCAACTATCATTCCTAATAGAACTAGGAATGTCTTCCAAACCTCCATTTCTCCACTCCTTATGCATTGTCGGCACTACTCCAAGTAGCATAAGTGAGAAACTCTTGCTTAGAAGCAAACATGTTGAACCCCATAATATCCAACACCAAGGTAATTGGCTCTTCTTGCACAAATGCCTTTGAATCCACATCATTTGTTTTCCTAAACAAAGGTCAACGATAATTCTTTTATCATGTAGAGGGCAAAATTTTAAGTAGAATTGATGTAGGATTTCCACATACAGAGTCTTCAAATTAGGATTCATGAACAACTAGGTAATTAAGAGTCTAATACAAAGATAGAGAGGGGAAGGCACGATTTTCGAAGCAGACACATGACTTTAGGTCCTTCTATCCTCCTTTTATATCCCTATTCCTTAACCCTAATTTCCCTATTAGGCCATGTGGAAATCCTAAGTCCAATAGTTAATAATTTAATCCAATTGTGATTATATAGGTTCAATAGAGTTCAGTGCAAGACTAATTCATGGAATTGACTTACAAGCTACAATTAATTTCCAGCACTACATTACAACTATGTAGAATTATTATTTTTAATAACTATTACTTATATCTGGATACTTTAATGTAATTAAGACACCTATAACAGGTGGAGCCTTTAACACTTGTGATCTTTCTCCTTATTAAGCAGACGTGAATCTGAGGACCAATTCTATAGAAGGTGAGGAGAATGATGAGGATTCAAACACATATTTTGTTATGGATGAATCAATCACCGTTGTTTTTTGAGATGATGAGATTCAATTTGACTGTAGTTAAGCGATAATTTCTCACTTGTAAATCTTGGCTTATTGGATAATCTAAGTTAATCTTACTTAGTAAAACATCATTTATTTTACTTAGGTGAATAAAGTATATGGTGTAACCATACTCCTAAAGAGTTCACGATTCATTAAGCCAATTGGCTGAATTAGTTAGATCTTGATTACATGTTTTACCTTTGTTTTAGATCACCAGTTGAGCTGAATTAGTTTATTTTCGGTGGCAACTATCGGGTAGTTCATTTTATTTCCAATCCTTCTTACATTAGGATTAAGGAACAAGTGTTAGGGTTAGAAGTTAATTCATTCAGGAAATCTAACTCATGCAACTCATTATAAGAAACAATGCATAATAATATCACATAGAGAGTGTTTCTAAACAAAAATTTCTTTCTTGAAAAGTGAAAGTCTGATTATTTCCAAACCATGGAGTTTTATATCAAAAGTGAACTAGGATTAATGCTTCAATGCTTGGATTAGGAGTAACTTAGGTGATTGAAAAACTCTATTGCGAAAGTAGGAGCGTTGAAGCAATAGGTTTTATTATCAACTTATATTCAATTTTCAGCTTACATATATAATTTCAATTTGTTGTCATTGATCGACAACTTTGTCCTACCTCCTTCGTGTATGTATTAGAGAATCATCTTTTCTTCAAGATTTGTGGAGTACTAAATCTTCATGAATGGAAGAATTAGGATCGACATCAAGGTATTGTAGAGACATAATCGTGTCTCCCCATTTGAGGACCCAATGATGAAGCATACCGTGGTCTTAATTGGTCCGGCCCAAGGGGAGAGCGGTTCGACCAGCTAAGCCCAAAATTGTTTTAAAAGCATAAAGCTTATTTATTTGCATTAAAGATCTAAAATTCTATTTTAAAGCCCAATTAATTATTCCAAATAATTAATTTTATTTTAAGCCCACAAATAAAAGATTTTGGGCACAATCTTTTGAAAAACCAATTAGTTATTCATGATTATTAATTATATGTATTTATTATTTTGATAAATATTTTCTGAAATACATAAATATTCTCAAAGATATTTGACAGTAAAGGATTTTTAAGTTGAAATAAGATATTATCTCGTAAAATAGATGGTTTTCGGATTTAAAGATAAAAAGAATCTTTAGGCTGGGATTGCGCTTAGCGCACCACCGTGCGCTTGACGCGTGGCGTTGCGTCCAGCGCTATCTTTTGCGCTGAGCGCACGACTATTTCTTATCTTTTTTTTATATATTTTCATATAAAGAAGCTAATGATTTTCGGATCTGGAGGAGACCTTTACACACTATTTATACCCGAATACTTGCATTCTTTCAAGGCGAAAATACTCTCATACTCCCGTGCTTTCATACTCAAACACACAGACACATAAACACATACATAACTTTGATTAATCTTCACAAGTTTTTGTTGAAAGGCTTCACGATTGCTCATCCCGAAGGTTGTTAATCCCTCAGACCCAAACCACAACGGTATATTCCCGAGGGTCCTTAAATCTCTTTTTCTTGTTTGTTTTATTGAAGTTACTAACAATTTCTTTCATGATGTAGATCTTTAATAAAAATCCGTTCTTTTGTAGATTCTAACCTTTATTCTTTCTTTCTTATTTTCTTATATATTTTTCTAGGATTGTCATGTTTATTCTCTCATCACCAACTTGTTATTATTGCTAATCAAGACCTAAGAAATTGTTGTAACATTAATTAGATCATTTGGACAACTTATTAGGAACCCAGTAAATTTGATTGCTAAATAGCGTGTCACTATATGTGTTTAATAAACCAATCTAGAATAATATTTTTCGGGTGTTTGAAAATATTATGTGGTTGTTCTTTGGCATAAACGTTGATATGAATCGTGCTTAGTAGGGGCTAGCAATGGACGAACATGGTTCATGACCGTGATCGTACCCTACAATGAGGTAGTCAAATTCGCACTCATCCCGCGTAGGCGAATAGAAACACCCCTACAATTTGGCGAATCCACTTGGGGGCATTTTTTTAAATGAGTGTGTGAAACTTGAAAAAAACAATTCATTCTCTTTTTAGGCCTTAGAACAACATATTGTTTTGCATGTGCATGGTTATTCTATAAGCCACTATAAGGTGATATTCCTTGCCTCATTAGCGCATGTTCTATGCGTGAGGCGACCCCCGGGGGCTTTGTGCTTTGTCCTTCCGAAAGCTTCCTAAGCGATAGTGTTGGATCTTAGTCATAAGCAAACCCAACCAACCATGGCATTGTTCTCTTGTTCGTGACTTGAAAACTGGAGCACGTCTTACACGTGGCCACCTTTTTAAGCAAAGGTACGAAGCGTGGGATGAATCTCTTAGTCATGGATCCTTTTCAACCTTAACCTAAACCTGACCATAGTTGAAATGTAGAACTGGACTTCAGGTTCGGAACTTTTTCCAACCATGTTATGTGACATTTGCTTGTGATTGCGATCTTTACCTATTATTAATTTGTCAAAACGTTGATATGTATTGCACCTCAAATCGCGTTTAAAAACATCGTCAAATTGACCAATCCTTGGCCAAATTGGCAAATTGCATGCCGGGGGAATGTGCGCCAAACGCACCGCGGCACACCTGACGCACAGCTTTCCGCCTGGTGCACTGTTGCGTGGCGCGTAGCCTTTGCCTCTCATGCTATTGTCAACTTGGCTGTCGTTTAAGTCAATAAAGTCTGTCATTAAGTCCGTCATAATGGTTTTTATCAATTTAGTCATCGTAATGGTCAAATCTTTGTTTTTTTCATCTGCATTCATGTAGAGTCATGGTCATTCTAGGAGTCCTTTTTGTCTAAAAATGAAACTCACCTAATTCAAGCAAAAAATCAATCTTTTCATACATATCATCTAAGGTCGAGTCTATCCTGAAAAGTGCATCTAGAAAAGTGATCATGGTAGAGTTAGAGTCGTCATGCTTGTCTACCTCGTTCCATCTCATCCCATCTCTAACAAATCTTCCCTATCACATTTCATCCTTTTCAAAAAACATCTCTTATTTCAAAATCAATCCTTCACCCTCTTTTGTTCTATCTTTTTCGAAAAAATTTACTAATCATCATCCTACCACATGTATAAAAGAAATCATTCTAAAAGAAAATTTATCGATCATTAATCATCTATCATCTTTTCCCAATAAAAGATAAAAACAAGGAGTCCCTTTCAAAAACGAATTTCGAAAAATCTAATCCTAGTCCAAATACCTCTAATCTAATACAATCAACCTAGTCTCATATAAGTCTCATCTCAACCATTCCAACTTAAGTCTCACTAGAGGAAAAAAGGCCAAAGGCTGCAGTCAAAAGTGGCCTAAGGGCTACGTTTATTGACTGCAGCGCTTGGCTCAGCAGCTCTTACCAATTTTGAAGGGCTGCAGTTATTGACCGTAACCCTTGATGGGTTAACTGCTGTGATTTTCATCAAAACCGCAACCCTTAACCAATCAAGGGCTGCGGTTTTTAGCAAAAATCGCAACCCTTGTGACCCCAAAAAAATTATTTTTTTGTTGCCTTTTTTTATGCGAAATTGTGACACAAACATCTATTTACAATTCTTATACAAATTATGCTCTTAATACAATATAGACAAAGATATTGCTTGAGGTTAAATAGTCGGGAGGCAGGGGATACAAATGACTTGTCTCACAATATATTTTCAGTGAGTGAAGCCTACATATTAATCTTAAACCCCCTTAATTGGACACTTACATGAGAATATATACCCAACCAAACTTGCAATGAGTGAAGTCTCATAATCAATTAAAAACCCTTGAAAGTCTTTCAAGAGTGAAGAAAATTTCAACTGTATAAGTAAAGTTTATCTTCAATGCGACAAAGAACAACATAATGACACAAGAAAACACAAGATGTGATGGAAATCCTCGCACCTTATCCAGGTGTGTTTCCATATAAAAGTTGCAACTGCAACACCAACCACCACAGTGACAGAGTACTTGGATAGCCAACCTCCTTGATGATCCTGTACTAGTGTCAATTAGAAGATTTTACTTTCAACAAAATCATGAAATGAAATATATACAAAGAAAAGATGAATTTTCAGAATAAATATGATGCATTATTTTAAAAGAGTGCCAGAGTCTATGGCCATTCCTTCAGATGTATTTTCACCAAGAACAGATGGTGAGACAAGTTGACTTCAACATATATTGATAACCTTTGAAGTGTATTCTTTCTGATACATACAGGACCAACGTGATCTCTTGGCACAACATAGGGAAGTCACATGCCAAATTGTAAGGAAACATATGATAAACTTTGTCTATCCTTTCTTGCTTTTCTCTTTGTTGTCGGGGAGCAAGGGGGCGACGGGACATAATACGTTTTGAAGTTGGTTCATTTGATCCTGAACCTTAGTTTTAAAAGGCGCGAGGCACACTAAGGCGCAAGGCGCAAGGCGAAGGCGCACGCATCCCGTAAGCGAGGCGCACTGTTGGTGCAAAAAACTTTTAAAATCAGTTATAGAACATATTATATGCTCAAAACAGCATAATAAATTTTAAAAATATAAGCTGGTGTAATATACTATATTATATGCTACTTGTCAGCTATTGTAATTAAATTAAAAAAAACTGTATATTTTTTATTTTTGGAAAAAAAATCTGATCGAGGCTTTTTCCTGGGAGGAACTGGGAGGCAGCCTCATCAGTCATCAAGAAGAACAGAAGAATAAAAAGGAGAGCAGGAAAAAGAAAAAGAAAAAGAAATTGAGAAAAATAAAAGGAAAAAGAACAAAAAATAGAAAGGAAAAAGAAGGGGAGCACGTGACTTCTTCAGTCCTTATTTTGAAAAAAAGAAAGAAAGTGGTGGGTCCCTTCTAGTTTCTACAGCTGTAGAAAAGAAAAGAAGATCGAGACTTCCTTCAAAAAAGAAAAAGGACAGAGACGAAGAAGATGGAAGTAAGAGAAAAGCATACTACACACCTGAAGATTGCGCGCCGGCACCTCAGACTGTAGGTGTGGTGACGAAACTTATGGGAGATACCACCGGCTTCCTCTGTTCCCTCCGGCGAGATGGCGATAATCAATTGCCACCTAATCACAAATTAGGGTTTTCTCCAAATAAGGATTCATTCAATTTGATGAAATTTAATGCAATTAACAACGGGCTTTTGCTCGAAAATGGTAAATTAAAGCCAAGTAAGTTTGAATTTGTAGAACTTTTTGCTTTTTTTTTTTTCAAATTTTCATCTCGGATCAACTCTTTCCCTCTCGTCTTGCGCCTCTATATCGAAAGCGGCAAGGCGTTGCGCCTCGCACCTCCCTCAAAGGCGGCAAAAAGCGCGCGCCTCTCCTCGCCTGATGTGATTCGCCTCGCCTGAGTTTGATGAGGCGATTTTTTCGACGCCTCTACTCGCCTAGCGCCTAGGCGCGGCTTGGGCGCGCTTTTTAAAACTAAGTCCTGAACATAAATTTTGGCCAGTGATTCTGTGCACCATGATTCCATGAATTAAACTCTAGTGTGTCCTACAGAATGGTACAACTCCTTGATACATACCATCAAAACTAGAATTTGTTGCATAGCCAACGTATTGTAGAACACTTTTCATTTTATGCTTTTCAAGAAGTCCAGGACTCGAGTCCATAATCATTCAAATAGCTGCCACGAGTCATGGTAATAGACACACACAAAAAAAAAAATATATCACCCGTGTTGCAACTTCAGGAATATGAGCATACAATTCATCAGACGACGTACTCTTTCCAGCTAATGTCCCATTTGTTTGTCCGAGAAAGCTAAATATAGTTTGATCTAGTCGTATTGAAACTGAATAAAAAGCTAAATAAACTTTCTCTATTAGGTGTTGTGGCCATTGTTAATCTGTTAAGAGCTTTAGAACCTCAAGCCAACAGGGAGCCACACAATAAACTCATTCAAACAACCTCAATAAATCGCTCATACTGTCAGCTTTATAAAGAGCCAAAGATGATATTTCAAGACACCATGAATAAACTGAAACAAATGAATGACCCAGATCCACTAAACACCAGATTCCTGACTCTAATGCTTGGTTCCCATTTTTCTTTCCATTTTTTTGGATAGCAACCCATAAATGCTCTACCACATTAATTCATTGGTCCATAAGTTAAATTTAACCCTCTTATCAAGTTATATTCATAATTAAGATGAAAGGGGAAGGTGATCCACATGAATACAACGTCTTCCCCCTGTCGACCAAAAAAAAGCACAACCACAACCAACAATAAATAAAAACTACCAAAACAAGGTTTTCATTAAGCAAATCAACAATGAAATTGGAAAAGGATGCTTACTTCTCAGCCATGAAAGCGAAAATCTCATCGTTATTGACACACGAAACAGGGAGCTTGCGAAGCGAACCTAAGCCTCGAGTAACTAACAATCGGAGCATGATATCGAGCTTTTCAGGTCGGCAATCAAGGCTCCACTCATCAATGTCTATCTCTTGCCAATAATAGGGCCCTTTAACTGCTTTCCCCCATGCCAAACGACCACAACTCCAACCCTCATTCAAGCATTCATAAAACAAGCAAGACTTAAAGAAAAAAAATCCGAACATTTCTCATTTGAACTACTTAAAATCATAGCACAACCAATAAATCTAGTCTAATCAACTAAAATTACTAAATTCCACCAAGAACATTTCACAACCTTAACTACAAATGACGTATGAGTTCTCAGTGGCCAAAATGACCAAACCCTCATCCAAACAACAACATAATAAATAAAAATAATTAAAAAAACACAAATTTAAATCAAAAAAGTATGAACACATCGCATTCAACTACTTCAAACACTTAACCAAGCTTAAAATCACTAGCACAACCACTAAATCTACCTCAAACAACTTCAATTAACTAACATTTATCAAAAAAGAAAATAAAAGTGTAGGTTACCTTAGAATTTTGAGAGCGGACCCATCCATGAATGGTGCTGGAGAAGAGTGAGCGAAAGAGGAGATCACCAGCGACGAGGCAGCATACAACCACAACTTTCAAGCCGCCATACAACCACTACGACACCGGTGGTCAAGCGACCAAAACGAAAGGAGGAAAAGAGTAAGGGAAGGAGGCGCGGCTAAGGAGAGAGAAGAGTGAGGGAAGGAGGAGAACAACAGCTGCGAGGCGGCGACACGGCCCGAGGCCTGGAGAGAGGGGCGGGGAGTGTCCGCGTGAGTGTGAGAGAGAGAGGGGAGACAGAGCGGGCGTGAGTGAGAGAGAGAGAGTCGGTGATTCAGCGGCTAGGGTGTGGTGTGAGTGCAGAAATTACCAAGCGAGGGAAGTTTTAAGGGGGGAAATGAAAAGGTGAAGGGATGCAGATTTTGGGTTAACCGTAACCCTTTGTAATTAAAGGCTGCGTGTTTCAAATAACCGCAGCCCTTGCACCGCTGCCCTTGGTCTTTTTTCCTCTAGTGTCTAGTCCAACTCCAATCCAAAACTTAGGTGCATTTAGGCCCAATTCACACCCTAGGTCTAGTTTGCATCTGTATGTTATTCGTAGCCAAGTCTTAGGACTATAAAAGTCCAATTCATAGCTTAGGTCTAGTTTACATCTTCATGTAAGCCCTAGTGAAGTCGTAGGACTATAAAACCCCAATTCATACCCTAGGTGTAGTTTGCACCTCTATGTAATCCCTAATCAAGTCTTAGGACTGTAAAAGCCCAATCCTAAGTTTAGTTTCCATCTCTATGTAAGGCCTAATCAAGTCTTAGGACTATAAAAGTCTAAGTTGATGATATAATTCTTACTGCTTCATTAGATGCTCTTCGCACATCTATTATGACTCTCTTGGGTGCATAATTTTCGATTAAGGATATTGGTCCACTCAGCTACTTTTTAGGCATTGATGTGACTCGTTGATGGCATATTTTTGTCACAAAAAAATTACGTAGAAGACATCCTTGACCGAGCAGGCATGTCTAACTGCAGCTCTTGTCCCACACTTCATTGTACCAAGTCTAATCTCGGGTCGTCCAATGATACTCCATATGAGGATTCAACCAAGTATCGACTTCTTGCAGAAGCATTACAATATCTCACTTTTACTCGCTCTGATATCTCTTACGTTCTCCAGCAAGTGTGTCTCCACATGCATGGTCCCAAAACTGAACATATAAATGCTCTTATTTGCGCTATGCCCAGAGTACATTTGATTTTGGTTTGCATCTTTATAAATCCTCCATTGCTAAACTCATCTCATATACGGATGCAGATAAGGGTGGATGTCCCGACACCCGGCAATCTACCTCAAGTTATTGTGTCTTTTTCGGTACAACATCATCTTGTGGTCCTCTAAACGGCAGCCTACTCTCTCACGATAGAGTGCATAAGTAGAATATTAAGATGTTCTAATGTTGTCTCTGAATCATTATGGATTTGGAATATTTTATTGGAACTACATTGTCCGGTTATGAAAGCAATTTCGGTCGATTGTAATAATTTAAGTGCCATTTACTTGTCCAGCAATCGTTTCCAACATCAACGTACTAAATATGTTGAGATGGACATTCACTTTGTTCGTGAGAAAGTTGCACATAGCGAAGTGTGTTTTCTCCATGTTCCTTCCCATTATCATATTGAAGACATATTTACGAAAGGACTTCCATGCATTTATGATTTTCGGGACAATCTCAGCGTCCGACAGCCTCCCGCTAAGTCTGCGGGGGTGTGATAGACCATATAAATTTATTTCTGTACATTGTTATATTATCTCTAAATATCGTTGACCATATATATTATCTATAGCTAGCATATCTTCTAACATAGGTAATTGTGAATATAATTAGCCTAGTATTATGCTAACGATAATAGGTCAACTTTTGTATATAAACTAGTTTTAGGCCCGAGCTACGCCCCGGATAATCATATATTTCATATATTAATATTATATTTTAAAATGATAACATCAAGTATCACTTGGTTTAGTGGTTAAGACTTTAGTTTATACGCTTGTGATCACGGGGTCGAATCTTATACAATGCATTTTCTTTTCTTTTTTTATTGTATGTGGATTATATGGAGTTAAACACTTTAAGGGAAAGCGCCCACGTGGCATTGTTCGTTGTTTAGGAACACCTTTTAATATATTAGTATAGATATATTGTTGTACATTGTATCAATCAAGGAAATCATTCTTCAATCCTCTATTCTTACACCTTTGGTGCTCTTTTGTTGAATGATGCATATAGGCTCTCAACTTGATCTTTTCTCTCTTTATTCTTCTTTGAAAACTAGCATTTTTGCACGTGTTGCGTGCGTATCATATTAAAGTTTTTTTCTCAATTAGTTATTCAGCAGTGTTACAAAATAAAATAGTACATATATATTTATAATTACTTTTAATATTTTTAATATGTTTTTCTTAGCTTTAAATCAATGTTTCGTTGGTTTTTTTTAGTTATTTGTTCATCATTATTCAAATATAGTATTGAGCGAAGGAAATATATAGCAGAAGAAAGCTTGTGCTCAAATAAAGTGGAAGAATGTGTGTATCAGGTTAAATCGTTGAATATTAATAAAGTGGGATAGTTGGATTTATATAATATAGATTACCGAATAAAAATCAACATTTAGGTTTTCAAATATTATTAATATAATTATTAATATGAAATTCAAGTTTTAATTTTTTCTTTTGATTGTGTCAATCAAGTTATATCGTCAATTTAATTTTTCATCAGAGTTTTCCGCACAAATGTAAGAAGAGGAAATTATTATCCTTAATTTAATGTCTAATTGAAATTTGAAATTCAATTCCATTGTTAACTTGTTCAATATATATATGGCATGTAGGAAGAAGAAAATATTATTTAGTATATATGGCAATTTAAAGTCATGAAGGTAGTGTTTAGAAACTTGTATTTCATTTCAAAAATGGAATTAAAATCGGAAATTTAAAGTTTGTGTATTTCAATTCCTAAGAATTCTAAATCTGGAATTCATTACATTTTCTAGAAATTGATTGTGAAGGGGGTTTGATAGAGGAGAGAGCAACAGGGGTTTGATGGAGGAGAGAGAGAAAAAATATGGGTTTAGTAAAGGAGAGAGAAATAGATATTAGGAAGAGAATGAGTGAAGTTGGGATATAGATATACTCATTGATGGAGTTGGGATATGTATGAGGATACAAATTTCAAATTTTACTAATATATGTGTTGTGACCAAAAAATGAAGGGTTGATAAGCTGACACATGGACCAATCAGAGGCCTCCACATGTTTTAAAATTGGAGGAAAACCTGACCTTTTATAGGGTTTCATTCCTCTGGTGTTCGAGGCCCACATTTGGACACAAGGAATAAACAAAGCCTAATTTCCAAAAAGAGGTTGCATATGATTGGTTGAAATTCAGCCCCCAATCATTGTTTGCCATGTATCAAATTCTGATTCCTAACCAATCAAATGCCCCCATTCTAGGGTGACATCAAATGGCAGCTTTCAGATTCCAAACACTATATATAGTCCCCTCAAAATCAGGTAAAAGATAGATCATTAAATATTATGCCATTACTCTGCTAAAATATTCTCTCTCTATCTCTACACCTGATTCCATATTGAATAGACTTAAGGTTTGGAGGGGAACCACCACCCAAACCTCCAGGGTTGGTTTTTTTTGCTGGAGGTTCGGAGTGCAGAGTAAAAGCATCGTTGCACAAGTCTCTCCAAGAACATATTGAAGAAAGAAGTTGCTTGACCTATAAGTAGATTAAACATTTGGCGCAGTATGTGCGGAGACGCCGCTATGACTAACTGTCACTTTGTCCAACCTAGCTAGGAACCACAGCTATCAGATTCGGATTGAAGACATTGTAGATGATAATCGACCGCCACAAGGGATCCCTCCAATGTTCCTGATCAAAGTCAAGTACCTGTTATAGGAAAATCTTGAACGTCCTGTAACTGCTGCTCATCTGGAAAATGTGTTGAATGACTTCCAGACCCAGATGGCAGCAGTCATCCAGGTAAACCCAGAGCCGACTGCTCCCAACCCAGCTCCTCTCCGGGGACGCTTTCAGAAGAATCTTCCAGGTCCAAGTCGACCTGCTCCTCAAGAAGTTTAGAAGGACAACCAACATGTAGTGAGCAGTGAAGGAAGATGGACTGGAACCTGGTGATTAGGTTTCAGGATGATCAGCGTCCGAATGGGCATTAGATGGAAATAGATGCTCGGGAATATCTAGAAGCAAAGAAATCTGCTGCATTGCAATGGTCAGCCACAGGGTACACGCAGTATTTGAGAGACCCCCCTTTGAAGATACATCCTTGGACGAAAGGAAGAAGTATGGGTCCTTCCCTTCTTCGTCTAAGGCAAGAAAAAAGGTGGTGCAACCAATGGTCAATCGACGTGCAGGCCCAAAGAAATACCTCATCTAATCCTGTTTTAAAGGAGTACTGTAAGGAGTTCATACTCATTGAAGGGCAGCTGGGAGCCCTCCGGATCAACTGGCGAACCCCCTTCTCGGCCAGGATCATGGAGGTGCCTCCCTTCACAAAAATTAAACTCCCTACAATTGAGCCATTTGAGGGAACGACTGATCTTGATGATCATCTTTCCGCTTACAAGCATTAGATGTATGTTCAAGTAGTAGATGATGCTACTTGGTGCAAGAATTTTTCGGCTAATCTGAAGGGAGTGGCTCATAAGTGGTTTAACAATCTTCCCCCTAACTTAGTTAACAATTTCACTGAACCCAGTTATTTATTTACCTGCCACTTTGTAGCAAGCCGGTAAGAATAAAAGACTAGTATGTATTTGGGAAAGGTCATTCATGGCCCAAAGGGAGCTCTTCGGAGTTTTCTTAAGAGGTTCAATCTAGAAGCTTTGCAGATCTAAGATCTTAACGCTGGAGTGAAGCCTTTATCAAAGGGCTATGAGTAGAGAGTTTTAAGTTTGATCTTTTCAAGAAGAAAATCACCAGTCTTACAGAAGCCCTGAAGGAGGTTGAAGCATGTATACATGCAACTGAAGGTTGTGCTGAGGCTAAGCACCCCGAGTCCAAAAAGCATGAGGATGTGGTTCACGCAAAAAAGAACAACCCAAAGAAGGCTGAGACTTGGCCATAACCTCCAGAACTACCTCGTACAAACGAGGAAAGAGAAAAGAGTCAGAAACTTCAGCCGACCAATGGAATTCGGTAAAGATCAGTATTCCATTCATATGGAGATAAAGGATCAATACGAGCTCAATGCACCAGCTGAGATGAAAACTCCTTATGGAAACAGGGATAAAAGCACGTATTGTCATTTTCATAAGGACTGTCGACATGATACGTAAGCATCTTAAGAGGGCCTTGAAAGATTTAGCTCGTTGAGGAAAGATGAACTTATACTTGCCCCAAGGGGGAAGGAAGTTTCAGCAGAAGGACAAGCGATAAAGCAAAAGGAGGAAAAGTGAAAGCACTGACGAAGATGTTGTTCTAGTCATTTTCGGTGGGTTTGCAGCTGGAGGACCTACCAATCGAGGGCACAAAAACTATCTTAGGGAGCTCGGCCAAATCTTGTTAACTAATCAGACAAAGGTGAAGCCCTTCGCAAAGGTAGTGGTTAGTGAGCAAGACTAGGGGAAGCTGAAGACCCCTCATGACAACCCCTTAGTTGTGGAAATGAAGATAGCAAATCTATGAGTGAGAAGGATTTTGATTGACACCCGAAGCTCGAATGACATCATCAGTGCAGATTGTTTATCTAGGTTAAAGTTTGATGAGAAGAACTTGGTCCCCGTTCATCATCTAATCATTGGGTTTGGGGGAGGAGTTATGCATTATATGGGGACGGTAACTCTGTCGGTCCGAGTAGGAGAAAAGGACGTCTCCCGAACTTTGTTCATCAAGTTGTTGGTCGTTAGAGACTTAACTGCCTACAATGTTATTCTTGGACGACCAACTCTAAATCATGTTAAAGCAGTAATAGTCACTCATCTTATGCTCATGAAGTTTAAATGTGACGAAGAATAGATAGGAACTCTTTATGGAGATCAGCAGGCGGCCATAAAATGTTACTTAACCACTCATTAGCCATCGTTCTGGAAGGTTGAGGGGAAAGACCAGACGAAGGTTGCTTGTGAAGAGAAAACGACCGAGATCATAATGATCCAAAGAGCCTCATTTAGGAGGACCATTGAAAATTCTCAGACGCATGTTGCTCCCTCAAGGAGAACGTTCGAGACCCTTCCCAGCAAGAAAACAGAGTATGTGCCAGTCAAGGAAGAGCCTTGCTCGTCTGAAGAAGTTATGGCCATCATGGGTTTGGCACTTGAGCGTCCAGAGCCTGTTGAGGCCCCAGAGGATATGTGTCTAGATGATGCTCGTCCAGAAAGGACCCTGAAGATTGTATCTTCTTTTGCCCCTACGTTGCGGGAAATTTTGATAAATTTACTCCAATAATTTCTGGATGTGCATGCCTATAGTGTTGAAGAGATGTCTGGGATTGATCCAAAGACAGCTGTTTAGCGGTTGAATGTTGACCCAAACATGAAACCAGTTCGATAGAAGAAAAGACATGTGGGACCAGCCAGAAATCAAGTGGTGGATAAGGAGGTGCAAAGGGTGTTAGAAGCCCGGTTTATTAGAGAAACCTATTACCCATAATGCATGGCCAATGTAGTCACGGTGCCAAAGCCAATGGCACACGGAGAATGTGTGTGGGCTACACTGATCTCAACACGGCTTGTCCCAAGGACAGTTTTTCTTGCCTAAGTTGGATCGGCTGGTTGATTCCACGGCTAGTCATGCTTTGCTGAGTTCATGGACACATATTCTGGGTTCCATTAGATACCTATGTGGCTAGACGACGAGGACAAGACGTCTTTCATAACAGAGCAAGAGTTGTATGGTTGGCTGATGATGCCTTTTAGACTCAGGAATGCTCCAGCCACCATCCAAAGACTGATCAATACTGTTTTTCAGCCACAATTGGGTAGGAACATGGAGGCATACATAGATGATATGATTGTGAAAAGTCAACAGGAAAAAGACCATGTTGGTGATTTGTGAGAGACCTTCGATACTCTCAGTAAATATAAGCTAAAGCTGAATCCCAAAAAATTTGTTTTTTGAGTTATGGCCGGGAAGTTTTTGGGGTTTCTTGTAGATCAGTGGGGGATTGAGGCTAATCCTGAAAAAGTTCAAGCCGCCTTGGATATGAACTCACCGGCCAAGATTAAGGAAGTGTAGCGTTTGACTGACTACCTTGCTAAGTCGGGGGACAAATGTCACCACTTTTACTAATTGGTTTCCTTTCTAAGTCGGGGGACAAATGTCACCACATTTTATGCTACCATCAAGAAAAAATCCAAGTTTGAATGGACAACTGAAGCAGAGCAAACACTTCAGCAAGTCAAAGATCATCTTCGTCGGAACCCGAGGTTGGTCGGGCTAGCCGAAGGGGAGAAATTGTTTGTATACGTAGCAGTGTCCCCTCAAGCTGTAAGCACTGTCCTGCTGGCCGAGTGAGGATAAGTACAAATACCAGTGTACTTTAAGAGTCATATCCCCAAAGATGCAGAATGTAGATACACCTCGGTCGAGAAGTTTGGATTGGCACTAGTCATGGCCAACCAAAAGTTGAGGCCTTATTTCTTGGCTCACAGTATATTGGTCTTTACCGACCAGCCTTTAAAACAAGTTTTGCAAAAGATGAATGCCGCTGGACGCATGTTAAAATGGGTTGTTGCTTGAACATGTTTGACATAACCTTTGAGCCAAGGAAGGCAATCAAAGGCCAGGCCTTAGCAGATTTCATAGTTGAGCTTACTCGGAGAATTATAGACCCAATAGCTGACCCAGCGGAAGGCAGGAAACATTGGACGCTCATTGTAGATGGATCGTCAACCGGCAATGGATGTGGGGCAGGAATCATTTGTCAATCTCTGAAGGGAGATAAGTTTGAATATGCGTTTGGGTTCCGGTTCTAAGGCGTCCAACAATGAGGCTGAGTATGAGGCCCCGCTTAGCCGGAATCAAGATGTGTAGAAGCGGCTGGGCTTTAGAGATTGAGGCCAAATCGGAGTCTTTCTTAGTGGTAAGCCAAGTAAATGGAGATTATGAATGCAAGGAAGCATCTATGAGAAAGTACATGCGTCTGATTAAAGACGAGATTGCGCCTTTAAAGCGCTTTATGCTGGAACAAGTACCAAGATCAGAAAATCATCAGGTAGATGCTCTTTCAAAATTGGCCAGCTCATCTGATTGTGATATACCAAGGACAGTGTTTTGGGAAGTTAAGTCAAAGAAAAGTATTGATCAAGAAGAAGTCTTTTTTCTTAAGCCGAGAAACAATATGGATGGAGCCCATAATAAACTTCAAGAAGACGGACCAGTTACCTTTAGACCCTATGGTGGCTAAGTATGGCAAGATCGGGGACAAGTGGTTTGAGCTATGGGGTGAAACTTTGTATAAGAAGTCTTTCAATCGTCCTCTCTTGAAGTGTATCATTCGAGAGGATGGACGGGAAGTGTTGAAGGAACTCCATGAAGGGGCATGTGCATCTCATATTCGGGGAAGAGCCTTAGGAGAGAAGGCCTTAAGAACTGGGTATTACTAGCCTATCTTAAAAGAAGATGCTCTTGCTTATGCTAAATAATGTGATAGTTGTCGGAAGCATGGGAACTTGCACCCAGAAGCCGTCCAATTATCTAACTCCTATTCTATTCCCGCTGTCTTTTGCCAAATAGGGCATGGATATTTTGGGACCTTTTCCTGTGGTCGCTGGATAAAAGAAGTTTGTAGTTGTGGCTACTTTACTAAGTGGGCAGAAGCGGAGGCAGTGCGAGGCAAAACTACTAATGATGTCAAGAGTTTTATCTAGAAGAACATTATAACTTGGTTCGGCATACCGCAATCAATTGTCTTCGACAATAGTCCACGATTTGAGACACCAAAGCTAAAAAGATTGGTTATCCGAAAGAGAAACCAAAGCTTATTTTGCTGCAGATCCCACCCATAAGTTAATGGGCAAGTAGAGTCTTTCAACAAGATCTTGTCAAACAGCATTTAAAGGAAGTTGGAAAATGCCAAAGGACTATGGTTTGAAGAACTACAGTTGGTTTTATGGTCAATTAGAACTTCAGCTAAGAATTCTACAGGCGAGACATCTTTCATGTTAGTCAATGGAACTGAGGCTGTCTTACCCATTGAGATTGAAGAGCCCACCCTAAGAGTCATGTTGTACATAAAAGAGGCTAACTGGGCCGCCTTGCGCACTACCATGGATCAGTTACCAAAGGTAAGGGGCAATGCACTGCTAAGAATGCAATTGTACAAGCTTCGAATGAATCGTGACCTCTGAAAGTGGGAGATTTGGTTTTGAGGAAGATGGAAGCCGTAGGACGAGCCAAAGAACAGGGTAAGCTAACAACAAACTAGAAAGGTTCTTATCTGGTCCTGGAAGAAGTAAAAAGTGGAACATTCTGTCTACAAGATCTCGATGGACGACCCATGCAGCGCACTTTGAATTCAGACACTCTGAAGAAGTACCACTTCTGACTTAAATCCATATTCAATAATGGTAGTAGTTTGTAATCAGAAAAAGTATCACCGCACAAAAAAGAGAATTAGGAATGTATGCATGTACCTTGGTGGTTAGCCAAGCAAAATTCACATAATATTATTGATATCTTTTCTCCATATTCATGATTTTTTCTCTTTTTACTTAAGTCATTCACTTTGGGGCATTTTTACCACTTGGTTAACTAGTGGTCTTAAAGCGACATTAACTTAGCTAGAAATTGAAGAAACCAATAACGTCCAAAACGAATTAAGCTAAAGAGAACGAATCACCTCATTAAGGGATAATCATTTTTATGACGTACATTGCTTCCTAAAGGAGGCCGGCCAGACAGTAATAAACCTTATTAAAGGTAAATTACCTATACAAGTATGGTAAGCCAAATTGTAATATTCCCTAGCAAGGGAAACATTATTGTCTCCTAAAGGAAGCCGGCCTATAATAAGCATACCTTAGTAAAGGTATCTTACTTTCAAAAACAAGGTCGATCAAGTTGTAATAACCCTAGTAAGGGGACCATTACTACAAGACCAACACTACCTTCTAAAGGAATCCAGCAAGACAATGATAATATCATAAAAGCAATCATATTTAACAAGGTTGGCAAGTGAGACTATGACAATGGATAAACTATTTAAGGTCGTCCAGTTAAGAGTCATAAGAAGTTCGGCCTGCGTTGGCCGATTTCCTTCTTGGAACACAACTCGTCTCTAAAGTCAGGACGAGCCCAGTGCTAGGAAAAAAGGGGAACTAACCAAGCCTTAGAACTTCTATGACATACTCAGACCGGACGAGCTAATTATCGTTCAAATCTTAATCATCCAATATTAGACGAGTTCGTTTGCACTTGGGCATAGTTGTTCAAGATTCAATACTCGTCTAATGTTAGGTATGCGTCCTTGGACTAAGGAAATTAGTTAAAACCCTAATCATTCAAATTAGCATTTAGGACGAGCTCCTTTTGACTTGGGCATATTTGTTCAAGTTCAATAATCGTCTAGCTTGTAAGACGAGTTCTTTTTAACTTGGCAGATTTATTCAAGATCATTAATCGTCCATCGTCTCGGACGAGGGAAATTGCAATTGTTTAATGTTTAGTCTTAAGACGAGTATTGTTAGACGAATTATGTTGGACGAAAGCGATTCAATAACAAAATATCCTTTCATAAAATGAGGAATTCATTGCCAAAAATAAGGCGAGGTTACAAAACTAGCCTAAAAAACAAAAAACAAAGGGAAGTAAGAGTAAGCTTGGCTACAAGGATGGCAATCAGCAAAGACAAGTTATTCTATTCAGGCTGGGGTCGTATTTTTGTCGTCTGCTTGGTCCTCAGGGACTTCTTGGCCATCCACCAGGCCCTCAGGATGCTCCTCATCATCTTGCTCTTCTTTGACATAATCGAAGAGGGTAGGGGGAGACAGACCAGCTATATGGGCCCTGTGCAAATCCTGCTGAAAAAGCACGCGACGCTCGAAGCGGCAAACTTCCTCAGGCTCCACCATCATTTCAAAGGCCTTTAGGGCCCAGCCTTTGGCGGTTTCGACGACATAGATCAGGGCCTCCTTTGCGACAGAGAAGGATTGGACTGCCTCCGCCCTCAAACAACCATTATCCTCGATTAGCTTAAGGTTTTCTCTTCTGAGATCGGCAGCAGACCAAAGTGCTGTGTTTCTCTCCCTCTTAAGATCTTTTGACACAGTGTCCATGGCCAGCTTCCACACTTTCTTTTCTTTGAGCAACTCATTGATCTTAATGAGGTACTATTGGTTGCTAGACTCCATAGTGGCCAGACGAATCTCCCAACATCCTGGGATTGATGCTGAAGAGTTTGTGTCTCGCTATCCTGAATGGCCTTGTCCCCGACCGTTGTACCTTGGTGGACGAGGTGCTTATTTATGCTTCACCAGTCTTCAGTATTCATGCTGCGAGCAAAAAACTGCATTAACTAAGTATAAAAGAATAGTCAATGGACGATGTCAAAAATAATGAAAAGTACAAAGTAAAGAAATAGAACAGCAAAGCTAAGTAAGGGATTTACCTCGGCAGCAAGTTGGGACATATAGCCCACTTGCCCAGACGAGGCCCCCCTTAAGCCCTAGATGTAGTACTCAAGGTAGCAGTTGAAGAGCTCCTAATTGACCTTGTCCCTTTTAGCCTTAGACATCTTGGTGAAGGCTTAGGAGGACTCATCGTCTGAGTCGACAATAAGAGCAGCAGGCTCTATTGCCGGACCTTTGCCCTTATTTGAAAAGGTGGAAAGGTCAGTTCTCTTGATAGGAATAACGACTACAACTTTAATGGACGGACTCATTGGACGTCCACCAACTCACAGCGTCCGAACCATATTTGAGTAGTATGACTCACCAAAAGATAAAGACGCAGATCTATAAGTCAGGGGCATTTGAGCCACCAGCTGTGAAATTGGTTGGCCGATCCTTCCTTGTCAGCCACATCTGGCTGAATCTCTGTTGTTGCAGCCATCTCTGGCTGGTTCTCAATCTGATCAACCGCTTCCAATTGATCCGCTGGGAGGAAGGTGGAGACATGCTCTTCCTATCCCAAAAGACGAGAGAGGGTGGACGAAACATCCACCACCTTCAGAGATTTCTCCACCAGGGGTGGACGAGACCCTTCTCCCATCCTTTGACTGATGGGAGTAGCTTTTTTAACGGACGAGCTTGTCCGTTCTATCTTCTTCTTGGCCATAAAGCCTTTGGATTTCTTGGGCGGGGGAGGATCCCAAGCTGTAGAAGGTCTCTTATTGGACGCATCGGATTTCCCAGCTAACGTCTTAGACGTTGGGGCATTCTTCTGCAAAAAGGAAGAAAAATTACAAGTTAGATGAAATCCGTCCAAAGAGAAAGTCGAAAAATATGATGCTTACAAAAATTTCTAGACGCACTCTTCTTGCTAAAGGAAGCCTGCCAGACTGGCTGTTACCTTCAGATGAAGAACAATACGTACTTGTGATCCAAATATGATACTGGACGAGGGGTGCATCCTTTCAAAACATTGGACGATGATCATTCACTGGAGAAGGTCCTCGTCTAGAAAATGTTAAACTAAGCCCCTAGATAAGGACGAAGATTATTCGCTAGTTTGCTCTTCACGTTCTTGCACATCCAACTTTATCATGAGCTTTTCAAACTCATGGATGTATATTTCAACACTCTTAGAACCTTGTTCTAAAGACGAGAGTTGATTGTAAAGATCAAGGGTATAGGTAGATGGTAAAAATCTCTCCCTCATAAGCTTTTTAAGCTTCTCCCAACTACAAACCTTACTTTTTATTTTTCGGTTTCTAAGGAGCATTACATTCTCCCACCATAGAGATGCATACCCTTTAAGCTTTACTACTGGCACCTTGAAAGACTTCTCATCATCATAGCCTTTAAACTCAAAATTCCTATCACACCTAGTAACCCAGTCCAAAATTGAATCTGGATTAAGGTTTTTGTCAAACTCCGGAACATCTAGCTTAAGATCTTTAAATTCATCTCTAGGCTTAGGTGTTCTTCTCCTCTCAAAGGCGCGTTCAAACTCCTCCCCACTTGTGTCATAGCCTCCTGCCTCCTAGATCTTGCTCATCCTCGCTCCCTCCTTGGAATTCCACGTCTTTCCCCCCAATTGAAGATCTCTTAAGTGAGTTAGAACATGTCTAATCTGATATGTGAGTTGTTCTACTTTGTTCTCCACTCCAACCAACGTAGATTCTTCTAAAGTCATGTTTCTCCTAAATTTTGTGCCTTGTCCTTCCTCTATCTCAAAGAAACAACACAAAACTCACCAGAATGTTGGATATTTAGAGGTTTAAAGGTTTGTAGGCGTTTTTGTAGCTATGTGTTTAGGAGGTGTTTAAGATGCTCTCAGCCAACTTACAGTTGTGATACCAAATGATACATATGGATTAAGCACATGAGAGCATTAGTATAGAGGGATTAAAACACGGTTTTAAAAGGAACTAAACAAACTCACCCGATTTGTTCTAAGACAAATAACCACCACTTTCACAACCTAACAACCACCAAACAAGGCTAAGACAAGGTGAAACAACTTTCCTACAACCTAATTCACGATCTTAGCTCTAACCTCAATGGAAGACGAGAAAATAGTAAAGATTTTAGAGATATAAAACCAAACCAGGTTTTGGACTGAAAACACACCTATCTTCAAATTGAGAGAACTCTCACATTTTTCATTAATCCAATATGAAATTTTACAAGCAGGTAGCTAACTACTTATACTACAACATTTCAAAATATCTCAGCTAACAAAGATATAGAAATACTATTAAAATAAGCTAAAAGTTGACAGCGCTGTTGAAATCCGGTTTTTAAGGACCTTTCTCCATCTTTCTGCAAATATATCATGATTCGCTGATCAAACGTCCAAGAAACCAATGAGAGGGTTTTCTACACTTGAAGAGCTTTCCATACATAGGTCATACGTCCCAAAATGTGTAGGAATGGCTTCTGCCCATTAATTTCTTCTTTAGGCTTTTCACACGGTGCCCAACAACCTTTGTGGACTTTTCTTCTTTCTTCAAGATTAGGAAAGCTTTTGAGTGGCTCTTTAACAAGCAGTTGCCTTATGCTTTGTAATCAACTAGCTTAATCACATAGGTAACTAAGCACCTTGCAAAAATTCAGAAGAAAAGCTTAACAAAAATGTTACAAAAGTTGTTCTAAAAACCGGTTAAGTAACTAACATTGTTTAACTAACACTCTATGATACTTAGTGCTAATTAAACCTAAAAATTGAACTTCTAATGTATTGTTTTCGTTATTTACAAGAAGATTAACAATAGGACTAATGGAGCTAGATGCTCCTGCATTACATCCCGTCTGACTTTGTTGGCCAAATCCATAAAAAAAAGGATATACAAAACCGACCAGAATAGGCCCAACCCTAGAAAGCACCGAAGAAGAATAACTATCGGTTCTAGTGTAAAGGCAAACTCTTGGACGTCCGAGATTATTCGACGAAGAGGAAGAAAAGAATAAGGAATTATAAGGAAGAAAAAGGAGATACCTGACGAACGCTTGGATGATTGGTGAAGTAAGCAAGTCTGGCCGAGCACACTCTCACTCTAGAAAGTTAAAAAAAAATTGGAGTCTTTATCTCTAGAAAAATTAATCAGTGTGTTGAAATGATATAAGAAAGGATAAAACGAAGTACTTATAGGAGGGGTGAAAAACCTGCCCAACCTGTAAAAATGACCGGTATGTGGCCCTCCAAGGCTTAGACGTGTCAAGGTGCTTCTAAATTTGGTAACTTCTCATGGTAACAGGACATTAACCGGTTTTGCAACAGATAAATCCCTTTTTTGGGGCAAATGTTGTGACCTAAAAATGAAGGGTTGATAAGCTGACAGGTGAACAAATCAGAGGATTCTACGTGTCCTTAAAATTGGAGGAAAACCTGGCCTTTTCTAGGGTTTCATTCCTCTAGTGTTTGAGGCCCACATTTGGACAGAAGGAATAAACAACGCCCAATTCACAAAAAATGGCTGCATATGATTGGTTGAAATTTAGCCCCTCAATCATTGCCAGCCACGTGTCAAATTCTAATTGCTTAGCTAATAAAATGCCCCCATTCTAGGGTGACATCAAATGACAGCTTTCAGATTCCAAACATATTGAAGAAAGAAGTTGCTTGAATTAGGTAAAAGGTAGATCATTGAATAATGTGTCATTATTCTGCTAAAATATTCTCCCTCTCTTTCTCTCTCTATCTCTGCACCTGATTCCATACCTCAACTGAGTTAAGCTTCGAAGGGAGAACCACGACCCAAACCTCCAGGGTTGGTTTCCTTTGCTGTAGGTTCGAAGTGCGGAGCAAAAGCCGATGCACAAGTCTCTCCAAGAACATATTGAAGAAAGAAGTTGCTTGACCTACAAGTAGACTAAACAATAGGCTTTTGATAAGAATTTGAACAAATTCCATAATTTCCAATTCTAAGCCATCCAAACAATACATTTCATGTCCCCTAAAAAAAAAACAATACATTTCATCCAAATCCAGAATTTGAAATGAAATCTTACTATCCAAACATAGCATTAGGGTATATTCACACATTTTGTAAGGGGGACATCATCTTCCTCCCCCTTCACTTATATAATAGATATATAACAACTTCTTTAGTAAGGAGGAAAACATTAGCCAAAGCTTATGGGGGCTTTAACATTCTAAAACTTGACTATGTTGCATGCTGGAATTGGGAACACTCCCCAATTAGAGTGCTTACCATTGATGAATATTTATAATTATACATCCTAAGGATAGTCCTATACAGATTAGGAATCCTATCCAGATTAGAATACTAAGAACAAAATATATCCTAAATATATTATATTCTATCACACCCCCACAATCGGAGTGGGAGGAGGGCGAACGCTGAGACTTGACTTGAACTCCAAAAATAACTGTCGCGGAAGACCTTTAGTGAATATGTCTACAAACAGATATCTAGTAGGAACATGCAACACACGTAGCTGACCCGACGCAACCTTTTCCCGAACAAAATGAATATCAATCTTAACATGTTTGGTGCGTTGGTGTTGTACTGCGTTGCGAAATAAATAAAGGCACTGACATTGTCACAATAAACAATAGTAGCATGTCGGAGAGGGCAATGTAACTTCAAAAGAAGAATACGTAACCAAAAAGCTTCCGCGACAATATTGACGATGCCACGATATTCTGCCTCGGCACTTGATTTAGAAAGAGTAGGCTAACGCTTAGACTGCCAAGAAATTAAGTTATCACCAAGAAAACAACAATATCCAGAAGTAGAATGGCGAGTGTTAAGACACCCACCCCAATCAGCATCAGTATAAGTGATCAAGCACAACTGAGTAGTAGGATATAAATGTAAGCCATGATCAATGGTTCCCAGAATATATCGTAAGATGCATTTTAATGTATTATAATGAGTCTCCCGGGGGCCATACATAAAAAGGCATACTTGCTGAACAGCAGAAGCAATATCTAGACAAGTAAAAGTAAGGTACAACAGACCACCTGCTAGACTGCAATAGTGAGTCGGATTTGCCACTGGAGGGCCCGAAATTGCACTGAGCATAGAGTTAGTGTCGACAGGAGTCGCTGCAGGCTTACATATCCCCATGCCTGCGCGCTCCAATATTTATTGAGCATACTTTTTCTGCGAAAGAAACATGTAGGAAGGTGTGCGAGTAACGGAATTATCTAAAAAATAATTGAACCCCCAAATCAAACATAGGAAATTCAGATATCAAATGAGCAATCATACGGTCCCGCAAACCATCAGAAGATGTGCATAAAATAATATCATCAACATAGAGAAGAAGATAAGCCATATCGTTACCCTAACGAAATGTGAATAAAGAGTTGTCACTCGGAGCAACAACTAAACCCATCTGAAGAAGAAAATGTGCAAAACGTTGATACCAAGCTCGGGGAGCTTTTTTGAGACCATAAAGAGCCTTGCGAAGGCGACAAACATAATGAGGAAACCTCTTATCAACAAATCCGGAGGGATGATGCATATACATTGTCTTGTGTAAGTCATCATGTAAACAAGCATTTTTGACATCAAGTTGATGAATAGACCAGTTACGAGCCATAGCTAGCCCCAACACTGTATGAATGGTAGCCGGATGAACAACTGGACTAAAAGTTTCATCACAATCCACACCAACCTCCTGAGACCTGCCATCACAAACAAGACGAGCTTTGTGCCTTTGTATGTCACCTTTATCATTTTCTTTGTGAGTAAAAATCCACATGCAATTAACAATATTCACCCCCATAGGCCTAGGTATTAATTCCCATGTCCATGTATTAATTAAAGCATTATATTCATCATGCATCGCCGCATTCCAATTCGGGTCAGTCCAGGCTATTTTGTGAGATATAGGAATAGGAGAGCGATGGATAGGAGTGGGGGGAATGATTGAGAAACCAAACTTGGGGTTGGGCTTTACAATTCCAGATAGAGATCTAGTGCGCATGGGGTGAAGAGAAGGTGATGGAGGGCGTGTGGGCCTGATTTGGGGCAGCCCACGCAAGGGAGGGGGCTGTAACGGGGGTGGCCAAGGAGCTAGCCTGGGTCCGCAGATTTGAGTTTGGGGTTAGTGGGCCAGGCATGTTTTGCTGCTGGTGGTTATTACCCAAACACCTCCGAGTGCCAAAAAACCACTCAGACGAAAAACACTTAAAAAAAACCCTTGAGTTGGATGAAGAAAACTTCATGAGCAGTGTATGAATATAATTTATTTTAATTGTTTCTTATTCTTTCCTTGCACATACTATTTTGATAATGACCAAATTTGTGTTTGGTCATTACCATATGTTTTATGCTCTTATTTGTTGTTGTATTTTCTGAATGTTAGACGGGGTATATGACCCCCAAAGTTTTCGGGCCGTTATTTTCAAGCCATAGTTGTAACAGGTAAACAAATTTACATTGATTTTGGTAATGACCAAAGTTTTTAGGCCATTATTTTCTTGTATTGTGAATGTGTGAAGGGTTATATGACCTAAAGTTTTTGAGGCCGGAGTTGTAACAAGTAAACAAATGAGTTTGATACTCTTAATTGAGGTCATGATTTATGCCCGAGTTGTGTTTGGTCATTGACTTTTATGTTGATTGGGAAGGTTACTAACATCAACGCGTTTAAGGTAATGGATGTCATCTATGTATGTTTACTAACTTAACTTGACGTTATTTTATTTGTTATTTGTCTCCATGATGGTAGGTAAAAAGATCAACACTGCAAAAGGTTAAGATGTCAGAAAAGGTGGGATTGACACCGAAGAATCATCGATATCAAATAAATTTTTCTCATGTTTGCCACATTATTTAGTATGCAAACTAATATAGTCCAACAAACCATGCCTCGAATTGTCGGAAAATGCTCAGCGAAAGCGGTTGGGCAACAACTTCAATTACTAAATAAGTGCCTTGAAAATGAGATATCCAAGACGAATGAAGTTTTTGTCGATCGGTCATTTACCCAAACTCATGGTAATCCGCTTCCATTTTTCGAAACGTACTTACCCTCTTTGAACCCGATTGAAAGAAAAATTTATAAGAACATATTTAAAGGACCGTCATATGAAACTATTCACCGGCCAAAAGAGTCTTGGAGTTTTCTTTCTGCCTACGAATGTTTTTGCATGTACCCTGATCAATGGCTAAGCACTCAGGTATGTACGCCATCCATTTCATTTTTTTTCCTTTGACACAAGTTTGGGGATCTTATTGTCTGACAGTGTTTGGTAATCACCAAACATGTTTTGGTAAATACCTAAATCTATTTAGAACACAAAATAGTGTCCTGATATTGTTTGGTAATTACCAATGATGGTTTGAATCATTACTCAAACTATTAGGTCACATGGTAGTTTTGTTTGACATGAGTTTGGGTAATAACCTCAGTGTTAAGGTAATGGCCCAAATGTATTTTGGTCATTACGTAACACTGTCAGAACACAAGTTTAAGATGTCAAAAAGTTTTGGTAATTGGTCTAATACTAATTAGTTTTGGACTTCAACAGTTCCTTGATGTGTATATGTATGATTTACAACTGACCTGGATTGAGGAAAAAAGCCAGAAATTAATACTTCCAAGTATCTTCATGGTGAGGTGACCCACTAAATTTTATTTTTATTATAGAATTGTTAGCACAGGCTAAATTTTTATTTTGTAGGCTGTTCTGTTACAACAAGATGAACGGAGTACGTTTAATGGTTGTCACAAAACCCTTTTGGACACCTTTTGCTTCTTGGTTGAATGTTTATCTCCCAACTGACATAAGTAGTATTGAAGAGGTTTGTAGTAAATATTGCTATGTATGCTTCTGTACGTGGTTTCATTTATATTTTACTAAACATTGCTTGTGACTTGTTTATAGGTGTATATTCCTCTGCTTGATGTGAAGCATCAGCATTGGTTCTTGACTATCCCTGACTTACGTAAGAAAAAGGTGTACATTATGGATTCTCTTTCCAAAGCAAACCATCGCCTTGTGACAGTCATGGACATGGTACTCAAATTTGTACTTATTACAGTTCCAGTTATTACCTAACTATCTTTGGGTTATTACTGAACACTAGACAGTAGTGTTTAGGTACTTACCTTAATATATTTAGGTTATCACCAAACAAGACAGATCCCTATTAATGTTTGGTTAGTACTTGCTTTTGCCCTATTTTGTTATGCATCAGATGACTGCAACTTCGGAAAGGCTTGAAGGTCACCGTTTGGCGCCCTTACTCGTGGACATGAAAGATTTCACTTACGAATATCCACCGTGTGCACGACAACCGAATGCGTGCGTCACAGAAGATTTTGAACTCCCTTATTTTTTCACATTATATATAAGATAGACTTATGTATTTGTTCTTTTTTAGGCATGATTGTGGAATGTACATGATGAAGTACAACCACTACGGTGATGTGAACATCATCCCAACCATTTTTTACACTATACGAAGTGTAAATGTATATATTTGACTTTGTTGCATGATATTATTGCAGTAACTTGTGTAACTTTTTGTACAGACGGAAGCAATACGTTTGAACGTTTACGCGCTATAGCCAAAATTGTGAGACGCAAACATAACGAAATCGATATAGATCAATATTGTCACGCTAAGTTTATTCGCAATGCCCGTAAATAGTTCAACGCCTTGGTATACTTTTGTCGTTCGAGTTGGTATACGTTTGTTTTTAGACATATCATAATGTAACTTAGTAGATCAAAGAATTCACTTCAAATGTAAAAGTTTAGGTAATAATCTCACTTAACTATGGTCATTACCTAAACTTATAATGCTCCATTCTGTCCCTTTTTTGTGTAAATAGGTCAATGTCCTTTAGTAGATCAAATTAAATAGTTTTAAGTAATTACCAACTTTGACTATAGTCATTACCTCAACATTGTATGCTACACATTGTCCCTTTTTGCTTAATTATTGATTGCCTTCTCCTCTAATTATTATGTGGCTTTTAATTCTCCATTGTACTAAAAAAACCCCAAATTAATCCCATATCATATGCTTTTGGGTAATTACCAAACATAGTTTGGGAATAACCAAACCTACTAAGTGGAGGATGCTCTCCCAATCACAATTCTCTCCCATTACTCATTGCATTACAGCAACTTCAGCTTGTTCTGTAGTCTGAAGCTATAAAATTATTGTGTACCTTAAGTATTCCAAATAGACAGACTTGCATGAGTTCACTTGCTTGGTCTAACGAATACTAATCATGTTAATACTAATAAGCTTAATGACATAATAAAAAGGACCACAAATCTCAAATTACATACTAATAAAAATCAGTTACTCCATCTATTTACCTATCTAATCAAACAAATTGCATCTTACTTAGAGCAATCAATAGAAAACACGACAATTCGAACCATCATACAACATACATCAAGTCACAAATCCTTCCAATCTATCTCATATCCTAAGAAAAACATAGCATTGCCTAAGAAATGCAAATTCAAGACCTACATTACACACAAAAAAAATTCAAGGATGAAAAAGTACCCTTATAGTCATATCATTAACCTGCAATTGACAATAATAAGTAATGGATTGGAATGCTGAAATTCAATCTATACTTGACTAAATGGCAAGTAACTCGAACAACCACTGCTACCTTTCCCCATGAACTTTCCTAAATTCCATTCTAGTGTAGAACCAAGCTGCATGTTGAGTCATCGAAGGCGTTATAATGGGGGATGGACAAGCAGAAACTATAATTTTTAGCTTAGCAGCATGCAAAAAAGTAAAGAAAAACAGTCAAAGCACACCCTTAGTCTCAAATCACCCCCTTTTATCCAAATATGCTCTTCGAAGTCTTGTAAAAGCAAGAGATATGTTCCTATTCAACATACATATTAAACAAAAACAATTCTCTTTCTCTGGAAATTTCGGGCGCTACGAGCATGTTCCTCTACCTCATGTAAACATACAAGACCCTAAATAAGATTCAGGAAAATTTCAAAAATTTACAAAGTATTACCCTAAATGTATCGAAAGGTTAAGTGAAGCTATTTGCATGTCACAACTAAATGCTCATAATACATTAATCCAAGAAAATTTAAGCAGAGATGACGAGATAAAACATGTAATTTCACCATACAACTAAACCAAACAACATCATCCCAACATATGCCAACCAAATAACAAAACAACCCAATACTCAATATTACAAGAAGCATACTTTAACTTCAAAAGACGAATGATCAAGAGTTGTAAGCGCACACGGAATAATCAAAGCATACCTTTCACCAAAATGCGGGTGCTCAACCTGCAACCACCAATACCACATTCATCAATTCTATTTAAACCTCAAATTACTATTGATATAATAGAAATTTCACTAAAAAGATTTCAAAAAGAAACCTGTGAGACAAATCATCTAAGCTGATAAGCAACAACAATGACGTAAGCAAGAGGAGTCCTAGCAGACGCAGCAGATATTTCATCAACATGGGGGGAGTGCGGTAGGGGGGGAGGGTTGGCAGGGGCCGGGGAGGCTGGGCGGGATGGAGTGCAGCGGGGGAGCAATGGGGGAGGGTCAAGGCGTGTGCGGGCAAGTATGTTTCTTCATTCAAGTAGAAAAACTCAGGTGTGTGCAACACGATAAGAGCATGTTCTTTCAAAATTTACCACCTCGAATGTTGAATTTAAGATAGCTAAAAAGAGGTGCGAGAATAAAGATACTATACAAAAATACTTCACAAAGCACCTATAACCTAATTCGGTGTTGAACATCCGAGACCGAGATAATGAAGAGACATAACGTAAACATTTGCGATAACATCAAGCTCGCAGCTCAGTGAAGACAACAGGTGATGCCAAGAACAGAAACCAAAACATGGCTTATCCAAGATCAGCATTAGATCTCATCAATCAACCATTCATCAAAAGAACATTTTTAAAATAGAAAGGATGCAGACCCCACCCAATCGCACTTTCATCAATTATAGCGATGTTAGGCACCTGAGAGTGTTCTATTTTCCATCAGAACCAATTTAATTGGAAAAAAAAAATATTAATGCTTACCATCCGTATGATCGGGATGGTGATGCGTAACAAACACCACCAACTTTCTCCGTAAAGCCGCAATAATATCTCGGAAGCTGATTAAACAATGAGATATGTCATGAGTATAATATTACGGGAGGAAATAATCAAAACTTCTTTCATTACATCTTCGGTTAAAGAATCAAACCATATTGAACCGCACTTATGGTTGTGCACGGCAATTCTGCTCCATCTAAGACAAACCAACTTTTAGAAAGAACTAACAAAATGACATGATTTCATGCAGTATATGTCGAGAATGGAACAACAATTATATTTGAGTAAGCATACATGCAAAAAGCGACCGGAGTGTGAATGCACATGCTTACAATTTAAGTATTTTGAAACCTCATTTTAATAGATGTCATCATGTAACATTCGCAAACAAATAAACATTCGCAAACTCAAATTCATTGCATAATGAAGAACAATTGTTGTAATTAAAAGTAAGTTTTGTAAGATCCTAAAGAAGATCCAAACCCTAAGTTCGACAAAATCAATCAAACAAACAACAAAAAATGCAAGAATGGGAGTAACTTAAATCAATAACAAAAGAAACTCAAACCATTGCAAGACTATAACAATTTCAAACCCTAGATCCACGAAAATCATCAAAAAAAAAAAAAAGCAAAATCAGGTAAAAACTTAAAATCAAAAGAGAGGAGGGAGAATATACCTCAGCGGCGAGGTAGTCCAGAACGACGTCGAGGTAAATCGGAGCTCTGGAATCTCAACAGTAGTGGTCGCGCGACAAACAAAAGGAGGAGGTGAGTTTGTGTGAGATGACAGCGGCGGCGGCGAGCATAGGAGATGACAACGGCGGCGGCGAGTACCAAATCTACAAAGTGGAGGATGTTCTCCCAATCACAATCCATTCTCATTACTGGTAAAAGGTTTTTCGTGTGTCGTTAAGGCACCAAAAATCGCTTTTCAAACAATATTTGTAACACCTAACAATCAATTACTAAGAACGTAGTAAAGGCAAGTCAAGGGTTGATCCACAGGTAAATTAGGATTAATCAAAGTCTAAATTACCTAATTGAAGGATTTTTTGGGGTTTTTGACGATTTTGTAACAACTAAAAACAAACTATTATTAAAGAACTAGCAAATAGTATGAGATGAAAATATCAATAAGGAAGACACTAGAGTTAAAGTTACTATTATGAATCAAAGCGAAACAACGATCATTAATGCAATTGTGATTCAACGGTGACAATTACGCAAGTTTTAGTTTTCTCTAAAATACCGGAGTCCCCTCTCAAATGGTCCTCAAGAATAATTGCTTAATTAATCAATTAAATCCTCTCTCGAGTGATCTTTAATCAATTGATTAAGAGATCCAATAATTACAGAAAACCCCTAAATACAAGTATCCCCTTAATTTCTACCCAATATCTTAGCCTAGAAATTAAGTTGATTCAAGGGGATAATAAGAAAGTTTGAAATTCGATTAAGAACATTTGAAATCAAAATATCAAAGCACAAATGTGATCAATATCTATCCTAAGGTCTCAAAACACCAAGATCAATGCATACCCATCTTTAGATAATCACAATCACATTAACAATACATGAAAACCTTAATTCATACTTTCACCCTAACCCTAGATAGCAGACTACTCACTAATCACGAAATCTAAACATAAAAATATTAAGTTTATAACTAATCTAGGGCAAAACATGATTATGGAATGATAAATAGACTAGAAATAAGCAATTATGAAACTATAATAAAGGAGATCTATATTATGAAAGAGGAGAGAATAACAATAGCAAAGACGAATAAAACTGAAAACTTGCAAATTAGATTAATAAAAAGTACCTTGAATGAGTAGAAATCAACACCTTTAATATCTAAATCTCAAATCTAAGAATAAGCAATGTATTTTTCTCAGTAGGAAGAACCCTAATAAACTCTCTCTAATCTAGACTAAAGCATAGTTCAAAAATGAAACATCCTTACTTTTTTAATTAGGCACGGGCCCTAACAATTTACTTCCGCAACATAAATGGTGCGGGCGCAGCGCACAAATATGTGCGGGCGCACCAAACACACCGATCTCGAGCCGGCGGGCGCACCAACTATTCTCGCTCTAGTCGGACAATTCAACTTAAAACTCGCATAACTCTTTCGTTTAAGATCCAAATCAAGCTTATGACCGGTCGTTGGATAGCTATCGAAACAAGATTTCACCTCCAACTAGAATTACTTTCATTCTATTTGCGGTTTGAAAGTTATATCCAATTGAAGTTTCTTGTACAAGATTCTATTGTGCATCTGCTCCCTTTGTGCTAGCGGACATGGGGCATGGTGTGAGCGCACTATTTATGAACGTGTGCTATATTTTCATTGCTTTCCTTGCCGACTATACAGCTCGTAGCCATCTTAGGTAGTCCCACCTATATTTAGAACATGGAAAAACAAGGTCAAAGCAAATGTACTAGAAATTTGGTCAAAAATGACTGAAAATTTAGCAAAATATCACTATGATTAAGAATGATCAAGTGAATGAAATAGAAGGGGAAAGGGAGAAAAAAGAGGGCAAAACACTAGTGGAAAAAACGCTATATGTCACAACACAACCGCTGTGGTCCTTAAGATAACTGAATCGGTAAATCCTCGAAAATTTTGGTGGGAAACTTGGGAACAAAAACCGCTGCGGATCATAGAGAACCGAATCGGTTAACAGAAAACTAATCCAGTTTTTGTTAACCGTTTCGATTCTCCTAACTGCAGCCGGTTAGTCTTCTTTTTTTTTGTCTAACACCCGCAATTTGGTATTGAGCACTGGGCTGATTTGAGCCCCTCCTCACCATTTCCTCTCCTCTCTCCTCAAACTTCCCTCCTCTCTGATTTTCACACCATCTCCACCTTCACCTTGTCGTTGTCCCCCAAACACCACCCTTCGATCGTTGTTGATTCCATCTCGTCGTTGTTTTCACGAGTTCTCTTGCCGTTGTTTTCGTGAGTGCTCTCGCCATTGATTTCAAAACTCCGGCATGAATTTGCTCGCCGTTGTTTGGGATTTGAACTGAAGCGAAAAAAGCGAAGGTCGTTGATTTCTTGAATATGCGAAGGTTTTATTTCCCAAAGCCCCAATGACACCAACATCGCCGCCGTCTTCGTTGAACACCAACCAACATCGCCATCGTTGCTTAACCCAGATTTAGGGTTCATGATTATTAGATAGTTTGGGAGAAATTATCAGATCTCGTTTTTCATATAAAGGTGCGATTTTATGCTTAAACCCTAATCTTTTCCCTGAAATTTATGTTATGATGTTCTATAATTTGGGGTTGATTTTTGTCGATTAGTTAATTGGGAGGTTTAATTGTTGTAGAACGGAAAAGTTATTGATTGAACGGTTATTTCACCAAATACCCCGGAACAAATCAAAAAATTCACCATATACCTCTAACTTTTCAAAACTGTGCACCAGATGCCCTTTTTCTAACTACAGTTAACTCACCATTACGATTTTGCCATTATTAACCCTAAATCCTAATTCTAATCCAACCCTTACTCTTACCCTAATCCTAAACCTAAACCCTTACCCTTACCCTTGCCCCACACCCTAACCCACCCACCCCACCACCCTCCATCCCCGGCCCAACTCCCAACCCCCTCCCCTTCCCCTCTACCCCCGGCCCCTCCCCCTCCCTTCCACCGCCGCATCCCCCTCCCTCGCCGCATCCCCCCCTCCCCTCCCTCTCCTCCTCCTCCGCCGCAGCCCCCTACCCTCCCCCCCTCCCGCACCTCACAACCCCGTAGCCTATAAATTCGAAAGCCCCCCCCCCCTCCCCCTCCTCGTAGCCCGAAATTCAAAAGCCCCCCCACCCCTCCCCTTCGATGCCGAAAAAATGTAGACCGGACGCATGAAATAGCATACCAAACACACGAAATTGCATACTCGAAAAAAATCAAGGGGAGGCATCTAATTGAGGCGAAGCGCGGCGAGGATAAATCGTGGAGTAGATCGAACGAGAGAGAAGAACAAAGGAGGAGAGAGAAGCGGGCGGCTGCGACGGCGCGGGCCGGGGTCGATGGTGGTGTGATTCGACGATGGGGGTCTGGGGAAATCGTGGAGGAGTGGGTGGGGGCTGCAGCGAGAGGGAGGTGGAGTGGAGTGGGGGATGTGGCGGAGGGGAGGGGGAGGGTGGTTGGCCAGGGCAGGGGAAGGTTGCGGTGGAGGGAGGGGTGGGGGGTGGAGTGGAGGGAGGGAGGGGTGGGTTAGGCTTTAGATTTTTAGAATTAGGGTTTAGATTAGGGTTTAGGGTTAATAATGGCAAAATGATAAATAAAGCTAACGCTGAGTTAACGGAAGTTAGAAAAAGGGCATTTGGTGAACGTTTTCGAAAACTCAAGGGTATATGGTGAATTTTGGAACATTGAGGGTATCTGGTGAATTTTTTAATTTGTCGGGGGTATTTGGCGAAATAACCATTGTTTAAATTGTTTAATTTTGATCGTTGAATTTGAAGTAGACGGAAGTTTAAGCTGAATAAAGTCTAAATATTTAGAGATTGTAGATTGTTGAGTCATATGGTCATATCCTTGCAAATTGTAGATTGTTAAGCTGCAAGACATGAATCATATCCTTGCAAGTAGACTACATAAGTTGCTATTTTCTTATTGAATATGTTCTTGAGTCCTATCTTCTCTTGACTGCGGGTGGGGTGTTGTTTCGATTATGATCTACGGCTTTGGATTCCATATCGGGTAAGTAATTTTTGAGGGCACACACGAAATGTTGTCACTTGATGACATTATGGGAAAGCTATTTCTTAATGTCATCGAAGCTGAGTTAATATTATTGCTTTATTATTACATACTAGTGCAGAAATTTGTGTTATCTTCCCACAGCTAATTCTGTTAGCTAAATTATCTAATGTTTCTATCGGGAGTTATCAGATTTTAAAAAAAGTGTGACAAAGAAAAAATAAAGAACTGATTTATTTTTGTTGATTTTACTTGTCATGTTTTTATGACTATATTTAGGTTCTATTTTTGTGTGTGTGTTGTTGTTGGTTGTAGAGGTATTATGACACTAATTTATAATCTTTGGTAATGTTTAGGTATCTGGAATGGCGGACACAAGCATGTTTCCTAAGGTTGGTAGTACTTGGAAAGTATGTGTAGATGTTCTATAAAAGCTGTACTATTTTTTGGTATCTATGTCATTTGATCCCTATTCTTATGTGATACTCCTCGACGACGTTGTAGGTATTTAATGAGCTCCGAGTTTACTCGGTAAAACTAATGGTAAATTGGTATTTGATGTGATGACACAAGTCCCCGTTGTTGTTTTTACGAGACCACTAATCTTGAGGATCTTTGCAAGGTTACGTCACATTTTCTCGACTTTTTATCTGTGCAATACTGACTTACTATACAGTTAACATTTTTAGGTATATGTAATATTATGTTGGTTGGCCAAAATGTTCAATTATCGTGCTTTATTTAAATGACAGGTTACTGCTTGAGACAAGGTATCGTCGACTTCCTGTTGTAGATGTAAACGGGAAACTGGGAAGATTATTACCCTCTATGAAGCATTGATAGTTTTAGCTTTAGTTGAAAAATATTGATGTGTAAAGAGTTTCAATCTTCCACATTTTATATTTTCCAATCTGACAATATATAGAGTTCTTGAGTGCTTCCCTGGCAAAATCTTAATGAGAATCAGGCTTGACTTTTCAACCGTTTTATTTTGTCAACTCTCTCTTTGACATTTTGCTTGTTCTATTATAAATTCAACCTTTTTATTTTCTCAACACTCTCTATGATATTGTGCTTGTTCTATTATAAATAAACATTTAGTTCATGCCAACTGTCCCAGTGATGTTTTGTTGTTCCAAGTAGAATAGGACACTTACTAGTTACTATGTAGTTACTTTATTATGTTAAATTGTGTTAGTAGTTTTAGGCCATGTTTAGAAATCAGTTGTTTCCCCGTTCAGTTGACTTAACGATTATTGGTTGGTATATTAACAGTTTCTATTGGCTGTTTTTAGTGAGCTAGTGATATTAGCTATTTATGACAAAGATGTTTGGTAAAATTTTCTGACCGTTTTATTTTGTCAACTCTCTCTTTGACATTTTGCTTGTTCTATTATAAATTCAACCTTTTTATTTTCTCAACACTCTCTATGATATTGTGCTTGTTCTATTATAAATAAACATTTAGTTCATGCCAACTGTCCCAGTGATGTTTTGTTGTTCCAAGTAGAATAGGACACTTACTAGTTACTATGTAGTTACTTTATTATGTTAAATTGTGTTAGTAGTTTTAGGCCATGTTTAGAAATCAGTTGTTCCCCGGTTCAGTTGACTTAACGATTATTGGTTGGTATATTAACAGTTTCTATTGGCTGTTTTTAGTGAGCTAGTGATATTAGCTATTTATGACAAAGATGTTTGGTAAAATTTTCTGGTTGGTTGTTAGTTACATACTATGCCAAATAACCAAATTTTGGCAAATCATGCAAAAGGCGTTGAGAAAGTCACTTAAGCCAAATAGCCAATAGAAGAAAATGTTAGGTTTTAAGTGTTAAGTAGTTGTACTTCCAAACCAACTCTTCTAAATGTTATGTGGCATGTTGTTCCTGTCTCGTCCTATGTCGGTGTGTTGAGGTTTTTTATATGGAATCTGAATGATTTATCTGAAAT